>CM028760.1:33788658-34277417 GCA_016801395.1 Leptodermis oblonga
TCAATCGGATGGAAGAAAATAAAACTAACGGTGTTGTGTATAAAAATGGTAAAATACCTAAAATAGCTTTAGTAAAAAAGGCAAAAATTCGAAACTTTTCATGCTTCAAGCAAGAATCTGCAACGTTTATTGACCGTCGATGAATGAAATCCAAAGCCGGCGACCCCGACAGCACTCCAGTTGGTCCATATTTTCTTAACCAAGAATGTAAAAAAGGAATATCAAGAGCTTGTGTTTTTATATGGTTGAGGGGAAACGGGAGTGGTGGCGATGGAATTCCTAGAGCAAAGCTACGCCAATTTCGTGCCTAGTGTCATGTGTTGGATACTAGATTATGTGTTGGATACTAGATTAATACTGAGGTGACCAGGAACTGACCTCGTTCGCGGATGACCTGGCTGACCTCATCCGTGGACGACTTGGGGGGCTGACCTCATCTGTGGACGGCCTGAGGTTGACCTCATCTGTGGACGACCTTGGGGCTGACCTCATCAGTGGACGATCTAAGGTTGACCTTATCTGTGGACGACCTGAAGTCCAGATTCACAATTGATCAACAAGTGGCATCAATAACACGTGTTGCGAGGTAAAAGATGACACCTTGACTAGACAGCTGTATCCACTCACCCCCGTTCCCACTATAAATACTCAGCATTCCCCTTATTTGAAAGGTAATTGAATTCCCCTCATTTGAAAGGTAATTGAATTCCAGCTTAACTTTGAGATACTACTCTATTCCTCTTCTAACTTAATCATCGGAGTTGAATAGAGGAGTTGATCCCAAAAGTAGGGAGCAGAAGGTGGAGGCCGACGTCACGGGAGCTCGGTGTTAAGTTGGGATTCAACATCATGGGTACTTTGAGTCTTTGACTAGTTATTTTTCTTCTTCGATTCCAAATCATCCACCCTGTTCTCCTAATTTTAACTCTCAAGCCATGGGGTTGCAGTTGGTGCTCTTTTCTTCTCGTTTGTTTTAGTGCTGTAAGTTTTTGAATTTTAGATTTTTGGGTTTTAAGTTTCCTTCAAATTTTGCTCTTGAAGTTTATGAATTGGGCTTCTATTTGTATATAGTTGTTAAAAGTCTTTAAAACCTTCAATGGTGTGCTTCAATAAATCTTTCTGATCATATATTATTGCTTTGCTGTTTAGAACATCAAATGTTGTTGCCTTCGCAAGTGATGGGATTTGGCTAGCTTTAATGAGTAATTTCAACTTTAGATAATAGAGTTGGGTTGTCTTCTTCAGCTAGCTATAAATTTCTGGACAAAGTAGAACTGGAATAGCTGGGTTGTACATTACATGTTCCGTTAATGTTATATTTTTCCATCCAATTGACACTTTAGTCTTAAACCATGAGGAGGTAACGCAGTATTTCGAAAACATAGGGGGTGAACTGTCACTCAAGTAAACCTTAAGGGGGTAATTGTCATTTGCCCTTATAAATTTGTGCAAATATTAGAATGGCAAAAGTGGAATTTCGCCATCGAAATTTATAGTGAAGCTAAATTTTGCTTTTGTACTTTTTTTTATTATTTATTTTTGGCTCAAAAATACCCTTCACATTTTTAAACAATACAACAATATTCCTACCTTTAAAATCATGTGTCACAACTTCTCATGCTTCATCTACGCACTCATTTATTAGTCACAAGCAGAACAATATAATGAAAATGAGAGTGTGAATAAGCAGCTTTTTAGCACTTTTTTCTTGCCGAATAATCAATTCAAACCGACAGTGTTAAATGATTTTAAAGGTAGAGCCATGATTTTACCTATTTAAAGACGTAGAAGATATTTTTAAGTTGAAGAAAAATGATAAGAGCAAAGTTGAACCTGATAAAAAACTTTGAAGGCAAAATTGCACCTTTGACCATTAAAAAATGAGATGTGAAATGCGCGTGCATCCTCTTCCGTCAAGACTAACGGCAAAAAAAACGAAAATGACATTTTCATCCCGTTTTAATAAGTATGGTGACATTTGTGGGAAATAAAAAAGTTTAGTTACCAAAGCAGACATAGTGAAAAAGTAAGGTGACATTTACCTCCCTCAAAGCTTGCTTAAATAACAAATGGATCTTTTAAGTTTTAAAAAATAACATTTCAGTCACTTAACCGCCCAAACTTTGAGTAAAATATTTTTATCTAATAAAAAAATATATTTCATACGAATAATAATTAATTATTATTGTTCCAAATAAAAATTCATAAATATCTAAATTTTTAAAAATATTAATTTAAAATACATATATAATTTTAAAAAACTAAAAAAACATTTTGAAAAAAAAAAAAGAAAAAGAACACCCCAGGCCACTGTGGCCTGGGTTATGGACTTGTCAGGCGGCCTGGGCATGTTTTTTCTACTTTTTTTTGTTTTCTTTGTTTTTTAATTATTTAATTATAAATACATTTTAAATTAGTTCTCTCTCTCCGCCCACACCCCCACCACCCCCACCCCAATAGTATTTTAAGGATTTTTTTCTTAATTTTTTTCTTCCCTTTATTATGGTTTTTTTTTTCCAGTTTTTTAAATCCTAAATAAAAAATATTCATTACTGTCTAAATTATAAAAAAATACTAATTTAAAATGTATTTATAAGTAAACAATTTAAAAAAAAGAAAAAAAAAATGAAAAAACATGCCCAGGCGGCCTGGGCAGTCCATAATCCAGGCCACGGCCTGGGGTGTTCTTTTTCTTTTTCTTTTTTTAATGTTTTTTCAGTTTTTTAAAAATATATATGCATTTTAAATTAATATTTTTAAAATTTTAGATATTTATGAATATTTTTATTTGGAACAATAATAATTAATTATTATTTGTATTAAATGTATTTTTTTATTAGATAAAAATATTTTACTCTAAGTTTGGATGGTTAAGGGACTAAGATGTTATTTTTAAAACTTGAGAGATCTATTTGTTATTTAGGCAAACTTTGGAAGAGGTAAATGTAACTCACCATAAACTTAAAGGGTAAATTTGCCCCTAACACAAAACCTTAGGGGCAATTTTGCCCCAAGATAAACGTTAGGGGTAAAATTGCCCCTAACGGAAAACATTAGGGGCAATTTTGCCCCTTTGCCCTACGAAAATATATGGATATGCACAGACAATTGTGTCTCACTTTATATGAAGAGTTACATTTATCCAAAATGATGAGTTGTGTCTCGGTTTATTTAACATTGATTTCAACGTCAAAAGTACCCAAGCTGGTTTTGCACATTTTCATCTTTCAGCTTTTCACATCGATTTCGACGTTGAAAGTCTATCAAAGCTCTATAGACCTTTGAAATGTATCGAAGGCCTGTCGAAACGCTTCTGAACCTGAAAGTATATGATTTTAGCTCCCCTTTTTACACTCTTTCGGTGTCGAAAATTCACTCCAAATTTCTGTCAATTATAGCAAAATTCTAAAAATATGTTTTCAATATTTTATACTCCTTAACTAAAAATAAATACATGATCACGAATAACTACTTACTATGATAAAGTTGAGGAGATTAGTTGAATTGTGTATCATTACTCTTTCTAAAAAAACTTATTTCAAATGCATATTGACTTGTACCCTAATCAAGGGATTACACGGAACAACGTAGTAGTTGGCGGTCAAGCAACTACCAAGCCCACCTAAACTGGTAGGTGGTAAAGGCAAGTCAATTCTGTTGATAGCTGCCCTTTTGCTTAAAAAGGGAATAGTGGTACAGACCACTACGTGGGTGTTTACGGTAAAGACACAAACCCATCATGAGGTTGCCTTGGCGATATTCAGAAAGCTACCCTTTTGTGCAAAAAGGGAATGGTGGTACGGACCACTACGTTGATGGCTACAGTAAAGTCATCCTAACCCGGCTGACCGGTGTCCGGTAAATCAAATCCGGTGATGGTTGACTACTTACCAAAAGTAGTTTGGTTATGATGATTACTTCTCCTTATGGGTGCCGTGGGGGGGGGGGGGGGGGGGGGGGGTGATTGTAATTAGTTACGATGGTTAGATGTGACAATCATGAATACGAAGTGTGACATAACCAAAGAGAACCATACTTTATTCTCAATAAATTCAATTAAACAAGTCATGATACTCTTCCTCCTCAATTGAATATTCGGTGGGCACAAGGAATTCAATCAATAAGACGATTGACGGACCAAGGTGTTGTTTTTTTTGCTTTTTTTTTTGTGTGTTTATCCTTTGAGTTCGTCTCCCATGAAACGGGTTTATGTATGTGACATTGTTCACGTAAATATCACCGAGTATTGTTCATGTAAATAGTACGCATGTTTAAAAAAAAAAAATTAAAACGAATACTTAAACAAAATAAAACTGATACTTATAAATAGTACCACAAAAACAATAATAAAAAACTGAATAGTAAAAATGAATGAAACAATAATAAGTATTTGAAAACATTAATAATAATAAAAAAAATTGCTACTTCAGAAGAGCAACAATGATACATTATAATAGTTCAAGTACTACTTTAGAGTAGTAACAATGATATTCTATAATAGTTCAAGTATCACTCTTAATGGTACTTTTTTGGAGTATCTCTAACTGCTATTTCGTCAATAATAAAGTGGTACGCGAGTTTTGTTCATTTAATATGAGTATAAGTTAACTTTAAGTGATACTCCGTCAACGTTAAAATGACATATTTAATAGTTATTGTATCTCACAACTCATAATAAATTGAATATTTTTTAAAATATACTCTTTAAATAAGACGGCCAAAGTGATATTTTCTGATAGCTGAAAATAGTATTAATACGTCTTCGTGATTTAGCTAATCTAAGTGAAATATAAAGTGGCTTCCTATCGCCTCTGTTTTGTCCGTCCATTTTTGTTATCATTGTCAAAATTGGGAAGTCACGTGGAATGGGCTAATCATACCTTTTTCATTGCATCCATTACATCATGTATGATAGTGTAACTAGATACATTTATGGGATATATAAGATCCCATAGTTTCTCGTCCAAGCTTAACCTAAGCTTAACCTTTGCGATTTATATCGTTAGCTTTTAAACTCAATTATGTAAAATTATAAAGTTATATGATTTTCTTAAATATTTTGATTATGAAATCTTATGGTTTTAGTTATGATACTTTGGATTTTAATTGTGATATTTGAGTGTGACTAGTGCAATGTTTATAAATGTGTTATATGCATGAAAATGTTCAACGTTAACTGTTTAATGTTAAATATTTAACGCTAAAGTGTTAAGTGTTTTATGTTTCGTGTTACTGTTAACGTTTCATGTTCATTGTTAATGTTTCGTTTTCACTGTTAATGTTCCATGCACCCGTGTATGTGCATCATGTTAAGTGTTGCGTGTATATCTATTTGGGGGACCCCAAAGCCTTCCAATTGTTGAAATCGGGTATGTCGGTATTGGGTTGGAGTGTCCAACTAAATGGCTGGAGAGTTCATATCCAGTATTATCTCGAGGTATGCCATTATGTTTAGTGTTGTCAGTGTCAGCATGAGTGATTGAGAAGCTGCAGTGTTCCAATGAAGGCAGTAATGTTTGTGAAGGGTCACATAGATCTTTTGGTATAACTTGTTGGTTATGCTCTTTTTATCCCTTACATGTTTCCCATTGCGTGCGTAGGAATTATGTGTTATGTTCCGGTAAATGTTTATTTGGTAACGTTTTCAATAGTGCGACATGATTGAAAGAAGAAAGAACTGCAACTCATTTGAGCTGAAATCTGGCAATAGCTCTATCTAGGGTTCTGCACCTTATGGAAGCTCACTCCTTATACGTTTTGCATGTAACATGGATTAAAGGCGACGTTATGAAAAGTGTCAGAATCATAAGATGAAGTCTCGTACTAGGTAATTAAGGCGAGAATGTAGTAATAGTTATAGAACTACACTTGTACATTTTGTGAAATAAAATATATCTTAATTCAATTTACTGTATAAATATTAGTGCTCTTTGTATTTTGAATGAGCTATAATGCGAACTAGGCAAACAATTCGGTCGCGATTCCTGCATGAAACATGGAGGTTGAGACTGGGAGTGTCACATAATATATCTAGTTGAGAGTTTATAAATGTAGAAAGTTTATAAATAAAGATAAATTTTATTTTATCGTTGGTACTAATTTCAAGAATGCAGAGATGTGATATATAAAGATGAGAGGAAAAAAAAAACGGAATTGATATTTGCAGCGACGGTTTCGATATTTGCAGCGACATTTTTGCGTGAAAAGACCGAAATACCCTTGGGGTAAAAAAAATAAAAAAATTTAAATTTTCCAATTTGCTGGAATAATTTTAAAAAAAAAAAAATCCAGAACCATCGCCGGTCGCCGGCGATGGTTTTGTAGGAAACCATCGCCGGCGCCAGGCAATGGTTTTAAACAAAACCATCGCCGGCGACCGGCGATGGTTTTGTATTTTTTTTTTCTTTTTTTATGTAGTTTTATTAATTATTTTACTTGTATTATGTCTGAATTTATTAGTAGTTTTGTCAAAATTGTGAAATTTTTTACCGGAATGAGGAAGATCCGCCCGGTGGTTACTGCAAATATCAAAAATCTAAAGGTAAGGGGGGGAGGGTGCACCATCGCCGGTCGCAGGCGATGGTTTTGTGGTTTTGTTTAAAACCATCGCCGGCACCCGGCGATGGTTCTGGATTTTTTTTTTCTTTTTAAAAATTATTCCAGCAGATTGGAAATTTTAAATTTTGTTTTTTTTACCTCAAGGGTATTTCGGTCTTTTCACGCAAAAATGTCGCTGCAAATATCGAAACCGTCGCTGCAAATATCATGCCCCAAAAAAAAAAGGAAAAGGTTGATAACTTTTCAGCTTGAACGAGGTTGGAAAAGGTATAAATGCTTTATTCTCAAATCCTAGTATTATGGATGAATCTTCTATTGTCTAATCCCAATGTGATATTTTGTCGATCATATTTCTGTTTAACTTTTCATCATAGAGATAGTGAGTTTCATGATATACTCCCTTCTTTATTTAAAAAGAGTTATTTAAACTAAAAAATTTGTTAAATAAAGTGTGTTCTTACTTCATTTTTATCAAATCAGCATAATTAATTAAAACTTTTAATTTTCAAAATGATAACTACTACTATAATTAATTTATCTAAGAAAATGTAAATAGTTTTTCAATTTTCAAAGTGCTCTTTTGGAATTCTCAAAATGAACTCAAATGCTAAATTAACTCATGTATATATCAGTCTAATTTTTCAGGGAACAGAGGAAGTAGTATGTAGACTTATTTTCTATTGTGAGAGAATAAACGAAAAAATAAAAATATGTCAAACAGAAAATTTGATTTCTGGTTGGTCATATTATTAGTCAATACTTGTCAAATTTAAAAATACCGTATATATATATTTTTAAATCTCGGGATAGTCGTAATTTTTCAAATTTCACGAAGGTAACTGTAATTAATACTACAAAAAATTTGGGATAGTTGATTTTTATTTTTTATTTAAAAGAAAAAGAATATTTTTATATCACAAAATAATAATAATAATAATAAAAAGGCAGTAAAATTCACTGATTCCAGCTCACACACGAATCCCAAGGGCACTGAGTTGCGGAGTACGTGGTAGGACCTTTTTTCCGCCACTTGCCCTTTTGGTTTCGACGAGTGTTCGGCTCAAATCAAAATTTCTCCATCATTCGTTTCCTTGCAAGGCTATTCTCGTCTTTTCGCCCTCCCTCTCCTATATCGTCTTTTCATCACCAACTAGTCTGCACAATAGTTCAAAGAATCCGTTACGCTCATGCAAAATCTGATCCGTCCATCGCGACCGACGTGTCACGAGGCAGACCAAATCCAACCGCGTGTAGCTTCTGTCTCCAGTTCTCCACTATATTAAGAGCCTCCTCCAAGTGACCGTGAGAAATTGAAAACTCAAAAGGGCTTCTTCTTCTCTCCAATTTCTTATATCTTTTTGCCCTTTCTTCCTCCCGCTTTCTTCAATCATCGGAGAAGAAAGCGCTGATAGATCAGAGATTTATTTATCAAGGAAAGCGCTGCTGCGCCTATTTGAGAATCGATCGGAGTTTTCTTCGTTTTAAGGTAAGGTTTGTTTATTTTTTCGGAAGAATTCATGCGTTTTCAAATCCACATTGTTGATTTTTGGGTTTGATTTCCCTTTTTATCATTTCATAGATGAATTTTCAGAGATACATTCCTTTTGGGAACAAGAAAAACAACCCTTTTAATCTCATCTTCATCTTCGATCCCGCAAGCGTCACTTTTTAGTCTGGTTGTTTTTTGGGGCTAAATATCTTAACTATTGCGCGCGGTTACGAGTTGAGGTCATTCATTGATCAGATGCATTGTCTCATTCCCTTAAAACCAGAATGGAATTTATGATTTTTTATTTATTTTATGACGAATTATGGTTTTCATTGGAATTTGTTTTTGTTTGTGTTTGTTTTCTGTTGTTTTTCCTTTGTTCCAGACCTCGATATTTCCGAACTGATATGTTACAAAGGGAACGCATTAATGATCGTAATATATATTGTTGATTTTAATACTGAAAGAAAAAATTAATTGTTGGAGTTGGAGGTAGAAATTAATTAATTGATGGGCGACCTGGTAATTTTTGAAAATTTATTTCTTTATTTTGATATGTTGTCATTTTCATCCATGCAGTTAAAATTTTTGAAAATTTATTTCTTTATTTTGATATGTTGTCATTTTCATGCATGCAGTTAAGGTTGAGAAAGAAAGTGCCAGCTGCTTTTGATTTTACAAATTATTTATTTATTTAATTTATTGTAAATATATATATATATATATATTATTTGGAGCTTTTTGTGTTAATAATTCGTACACGATTTGATGTTTTTAATTAATTTTTTAGGTTTATTGTTTGAGTGAGAGTCACATGACCATTCCTTTGGGGACATTAATGCTAATAGCGTAAATTACAAAAATCTTGATGTTTGTCTAAATTGCCTTAGTAACCCCTGAAGTTTTAAATATTACAATTTTAGGATTCACTTGATAGTGTTTTCTTGAAATGTCAGGTTCAATTGGTAATTTCTGAAACTTTAAGACTATCTATATAATTTGGACACATTTGAAGTGGAGTTTTTGTAATTTACTCAAATTAATATTGGCATTATTAATTAGAGCGAAAAATCTGGTGCCTCTCTGTGTTTTTAATAGTAATTTATTTGACTGATTCTCCGCTTTTTTTAGAAAAATTATTTTTTCATGGGAATGGAGTTTATTCACATTTTTGGGCATGTATGCTATTTATAGAAAGTTGCGGATCATTGGTCTTGTCGCAATATACTAAATTGTTCATATTTCACGCAATTCTGTTCAATTGTATTTTTATCAATAATAAATGCATACTATTTACAGAATTTACCGAAAGATAAGTAATTATTTATTATTTAAAACGATAGAAGAATCTTCTTTCGTTTTTGTAACATAATTGTCACGGGTTAAATTGACACCCCTAAAAAGAATACAAAAAAATGAATTTTCATGAATTTGGATATCATTTCTGAAATTTTTGTAGCACAGTATGTTTTTGCAATTTACTTAAAACTGTAGTTTGATCACAGAATCATTGAAATGTGTTGTTATTAAACAACATACCCAATTAAGGAATTTTCATAAAAGCCCTCTCAGTTTTAGTCATTTCCAAATTTATCTTAAAAAGGATTTTTAAAAAATTACGTGGCCTTCCGAATACCATTCAAAACAGTGTATAAAAAAAAAATTAATATTACTTCTTCTTAAGGTAATTTACTATAGTACGTAACGTAATCTTAAGGTGGCTATAAATGTTTGCTAATATTAATCATTAATTAATAAAATTTGTAGGGATCCTTAACGTAAAAGTATTTGATTTTAAACAAAACACATGGGCGGTATACTTAAATACATTAAAGTTCAATTTTGCGTGTAAGGAATGACCCATTAATGGAATGGTTCAAATAATTTTCCTTATTTTAATAATTTAATTAGATTAGTATATATATACATATATGACCAATATTAATAGGTGGACTTTTATTAACCTAATTTGTTTGCCCTTGAAGGGTATGCCTTGGAAAAGTCACGTGGAATACTTCAAGACTCAATAAAACTAGTTGGCAAATGTATTTCATTTTCTCCCTGATTTGGTGGATTGACTACTATTTGCTTAATTACTTTTTCTTGATCATGTTTGAATTTTGCAGTAACCAAAAAGACTAGAGTATTATTCCTCGCCAATCGCACTTTCTTAAAGAATTGGTCAGTGATTCTTTCATGTCACATCATTCACTCTATCTGTATTATTTCGTGGGATCGATACTTAGGGGTTGGAGTGTATATATGGTAAAAATTGACCCTTCATAGTGATGCCTTATTTTATTCAAAGTTGCATCTTGTTTCCCTATACATGTTAAGACTATGAGCCTTTGAGATATGGTTCCCTGGCCTCATTTTGACCCCTAAACAGTACTCGTTAGGGCATGGCAATTGAGAATAAACTTGCTTTTCTGTATCAAGAAATGCAAAGAATCCCAAATAGTACGCATGCGCCCTCTATTTCATATAGAGAGTTACGTTTCTAATATTGTTTTCAGAACAGGACTCTTACAGTGGGACGGAGGGGGTTTCGTTTTTCCATTACTGCTGCATGCTTGTATCCACCTGATGTTAATTTCTGTGACTCTTTGTGTGTGAGTGTGTAGTTTTCAGAATCACTATCCCACAGCAATCTTAATGGACCCTGTATGAATGCAAGTTGATATGGTCCCATCCCATGCATTTGATGAGCTTTTAGTGTTATTTCCCTTTATGTGGACCTTTTAGTGGTTGCTACTTTCAATGCTATCTATATAGGGATGTCTTACCCTTTGAGTTGGCCATACATTTAAGGTTTTCAATCCTTTCTCTTGAGCAACAGCAATCAGAACCTATGCTGCTTTGATTCATATCCTTTGCTGTCTAATTATCTCTCTTTTATCATAACGAATTTGTTGTTTTATACGTGTCGCGTCATTGAGTCTGTCATTTCACCCTCGCTTTCACCACTCATTTCATAATAATTCATTCTTTTTTCTTCTTCAGATTTAAACTTTCCTCTGGATTTGTCATTTTATATATGTCACGTCATTCAGCCGCTCATTTCACTCTCGCTATCACCACTCATTTCGTAATGCGTTGACATTATTACTCATTCATTCTTTCCCTTCATATATTTGCTTCTGGGCTGAAAAAACACTTTTGTTTTCCATTTTCCAGCTTTTGAGTAACTAGCAACAATGGGAGCCGGAGGGCGAATGTCTGCTCAACAAACCAAGGCCGAAGTGAAGGAGAAATGCTTCCAGAAAGCGCCTCACTCAAAGCCTCCATTCACAGTTGGAGACCTCAAGAAAGCCATCCCACCTCACTGCTTCAAGAGATCCCTCATTCGCTCGTTTTCCCACCTTGCTTATGACCTCGCATTAGTCTGCCTGTTTTACTACATTGCAACAACTTATTTCCATCTCCTCCCTTTTCCATACAACTACATTGCCTGGCCAATTTACTGGATTTTTCAGGGATGTGTTTGCACTGGAGTTTGGGTCATCGCCCACGAATGCGGTCACCACGCCTTCAGTGACTACCAATGGGTGGATGATACAGTTGGCCTGGTGATGCATTCCACCCTCTTGGTCCCTTACTTCTCCTGGAAGTACAGCCATCGTCGCCACCACTCCAATACTGGATCGCTTGACCGGGATGAAGTTTTCGTGCCAAAGATGAAATCCCAGATGCCATGGTACTCCAAGTACTTAAACAACCCTGTAGGCAGGCTGTTCACAGTCACCATCACCCTCACTCTTGGCTGGCCTCTGTACTTGGCATTCAATGTCTCCGGGCGCCCTTATGACCGGTTCGCGTGCCACTTTGATCCCAAGGCCCCGATTTACAACGACCGCGAGAGGCTGCAGATCTTCATCTCGGATGTTGGAGTGGTTTCCATGACTTATCTCCTTTACAGGGTGGCGTTGGCGAAGGGGCTGGCCTGGTTGGTGTGCGTTTATGGCGTGCCATTGCTGATTGTGAATGGATTCCTTGTGATGATCACTTATTTGCAGCACACCCACCCTGCATTGCCTCACTATGATTCTACAGAGTGGGATTGGCTGAGGGGAGCATTGGCAACCATGGATAGAGACTATGGAATCCTCAACAAAGTGTTCCACAACATCACTGATACTCATGTGGCTCATCACCTGTTTTCGACAATGCCGCATTATCACGCGATGGAGGCGACCAAGGCGATCAAGCCGGTGCTGGGAGAGTATTACCAGTTCGATGGCACGCCATTCTTCAAGGCGATTTGGAGGGAGGCGAAAGAGTGTCTCTATGTGGAGCCTGAAGAAGGGAAAGGCGTTTTCTGGTACCAAAACAAGTATTGAGGTGCATGACTAAGTGAATCTGTTTATTAGTAGTTGTTGTTGCTGCTCTGTACTCTAGTAGTAATAGTGCATTTTGGGGGAGAATAATTGGGCTTCTTGTTGTGCCTTTCTTTTTCTCTTGTGAAATGCATCATCCTTAAGTATTCCCAAACTAGTCTGTGATGTTAACTTGTACTTATGAACATCTAGTTTAAGTGTGGCTTCTTGAAACTCTAACGGGTTTTTTCTAAAGGATTTGTTGGCAAAATTGAGGAAGGATTTATAATAATTTTCCAGTGCTGGTCAAAATCTCCACTAACACTTTGAAAATTAGGAGCAAAATGTACTGTTGTTTTGCCTAAAATTTCAGAATGCAAAGACAGAACGTTTATTGGCAAGACAGGAGGAAACGCCGAGCAAGGTAAATCCCACATGGTATAGTAAAAAAGGACTACTTGTTTATCCCACATCGGAAACAGTGGAGAGAATTCCAGTGCTGCGGGATCATAAAAGGGAAGGAATAGGCAACAGAAAACATACTTACCTGCACGGAGTCTATGGGTGATCAATGAGGCTCATGGCATAGGTCGGTGACCTCCATTGCACTCAGGAGGGTTGCAGGCCTATGGTCTCCCCAAGTGGGAGAGCCAACGTCATAATGTGTGCGCTAGCGGGGGCCTGCGTTCGCGCGGCCCCTACCCCAATTCATAGTATAAATTCGTTTTCTTCACTCCAGCTTGTCAAAAAAAGCATAATCTGGTTAAAAAATTAATATTACTTTGCTGGTCAATCATAATTGGACAAGAAACTAATGTTATTTTGTTGTTCAATCATAATTGGATAACAAGTGAAGAAAGTAGAATAAGATTACTTTTCCCTAGTGGATAGAAAAAGACATTTCTGGGCTACAAAAATGTCTAGTGAAATGCGTTCTCGATAAATGACTAAATGAATCACAGTAGTTTTGTTCATGTCTGTAGTAGGTGTAGTGCATTTTGTGGAGATTAAAGGATGACATTAATGTGCCTTTCTTTTTCTCTTGTGAAATGCATCCTTAATTATCTTTGAACTAGTGTGTGATGTTACCTTGTCCTTAAGGATCTATTGGTAAAATTATGGAAGGATTCATAATAGTAAGTTTTAAATAAATTGATCAAAATCTCCACTGACATGTATGAATTGATGAATTTTTAAACACTTGAATGTAGTAGCAAAATTGTTGTCAGCAAAACCAATGTCAAACAAATTGTCTTTCATCACTGTGTGTTACACGAGTGATATAAATTCGGAGAAAATTCATTGGGAATTGTTATAGTGAATGATGGGGTGGGCATTGAATTGTTTTGCGATCTCCTCGATTTGGGAATTTTTCAACTTCAAACTATAAACGGAATCTAATTTGAAATGGGTACAGAAACCGAACCAAACTCAAACCGAATTCAAATTCTGAATTCGGTTCGAATTCAAAGAAACCAAATTCAACATTTGGTCTTTAATTTTTTTATATTTCAAATTTGAATTCAAACACACCTTTAAATATTTCCAACTGTAGCAAATTATAGTACCCAACATTCCAACCCACCTTAAAATAGAAAAACCAAACATTAGACCCATCACAACAACAATTCACCAACAGATATCCTTGAAATATTTTAGCAAATACATAAGTTTCGAACTTCAAAATATTCAGCCAGCAGCCTAAACTTCACAAATCTTCAAAAATCTGTAATTAATGATCTTTAAATGTCCATGTCGAATTTTGAATGACATGATCCTTCATATTCAAAGTTCCACCTATCAATCCTTAAAGTTACTACAATAATTAATATTTTAGTTTTACTTAAAATTTTACAAAAATAATTATATTTTATAAAATCCAATTCTAACTCGGTTTGGGACACCCAATTCGAAAACCTAATTTAGAAATCGAATTCGGTTTCAAACCAAACCGAATTTGTATTTTGAAATCGAATTCGGTTAGGTTTTCGAATCGGACCAAATAATGCCCACTCCTAGATATGGCATCTACATCATTCTGAAATTGTTTTCATGAGTATTTTCTCTCCCGAAATTACTTCCTGTTCTGATAATAGTCTCTACCCATAAAATACGTCTGTTGAATTTCTTGAAGAAAGGAGATCATTATTCTTCAGCGAGCTCATAGTTTCAGAGCTAAATCTGAGTTTGCCAGACAGCCAATTTGAGATGCAAAATGTTCTGAGAAGAAGATTCTCCCTTCATTATTCTTCATTGGCAGGACAGGAGGAAATTCTAATTAAGATGCAGCAATGAAATTAAGGTAAATCCCACTTGGGAATAGTAGAAGAACTAACAAGGTGCCGCAGGCTATAAAGAAGAAGGAGATGACAACGTAAGACATAGTTACCTGGACGGGGTCAATGGGAGATCAAGAAGACTCCTGGCCTAGGCCGGTGACCTCCATTGCACTTGGGAGGGGTGCCTGCTTATGGTCTCCCCAAGCAGGAGAGCCAACGTCATAATTTGCGGTAGCTGGTGGCCTGCGTTCGCGCGGCCCCTGCCCAATCCATCAGTCTAATTCTTTCCTTAATACTACTGTAAAATTCTGCGACTATAATACTAAACCATCAGTGGTGATGAAGACGATTACTTGATTGTTAAAGAAAACATGCATTTCTTTGTTTAGATAAATCAAATGGCTGGAAACAAATTTCTAATTGCAGATTTCTCAAGTTTAATGAACTCATCGTTTCTGTTCCTACAGAAGATTGCAAGAGATGAAAGAATATTTTAAGCATTCACTGTTGAGTTGATGAAGCATGGTTTGCCCGTGAGGTCTCCGGGTTGGACTTGTTCCAATACGTCATCTTCGAGTACTGGTACTTTCCGGGGAAGCCCCTAATTAAACTCCGATGTCAAAATTGAGGAAGGGTTCACAATAAGATCTTAGTGCTGCAGATCAAAATCTCCACTAACATTTATGAATTGATGAGTTATAAGTAATTGAAAGTAGGAGCAAAACGTACTGTCGTGTTCACACTTAACCCAGTTTTGCCTAAAATTTCAGAATCCAAAACTACTTTAGCCCAGAAAAGTGGCTCTAAAAATGATTCAGGAGGAAACGCTAATTAAGATACATCAATGGAAATTAAGGTAAATCCTACATGGTATAGTAAAAATGGACTACTTGTTTATCCCACATCGGAAACAGAAGAAAGAAATCCAGTGCTGCGGGCTTATAAAAAGGAAGGAGTAGGCAACGGAAAACATACTTACCTGGACGGAGTCAATGGGTGATCAATGAGGCTCATGGCTTAGGTCGGTGACCTCCATTGCACTTTGGAGGGGTGCCGGCCTATGGTCTCCCCAAGTGGGAGAGCCAACGTCATAATTTGTGTCAGCGGGGGCCTGCGTTCGCGCGGCCCCTACCCCAATTCACAGTTCAAATTCATTTACTTCATTTGTTGGATTAGAAGGTTATCAGTTAATCTAGCAATGTGTTTTAATCATTTTGTTCAATTTAAATGCTTTGAGACAAGACTAATCCTCGAAATTAACATGGATAGATGATCCAGAGTACAAAAATGCCTAGTGAAATGTGATCTCGATTGATGTTCGATGGATTGATTTTTAGACCGTTCCATTTTCGTTTTTCCTTCCTCGACCTTGCAGTTTCATACTTGAATTTGGGTTCCATGTAGCCTCTCCCCAGAAAAATATGTCTTGAATCTGACTTTGCCAAACAGCCAATTTGAGAATATATATTCACTCGAACGAGTACTATGCCAAAGGTTTTTAGAACAAGATTCTCCTTCATAAAAGTGACTGTGTCTAACAAAACGAAAAGAAAACCGAGAGTTACTAGCACTCAAACCTCTTCATCCCGTAAACATGCTGAAGCCAAAAGAACCCACCATCATCCGAAAAAATCGCATTATTTTTCAACAGTCATTCTTATCAGTTGGTACTAATTAATGTTGAATTGAATTGCCTAAAAAATACAAAACCCATGAAAGGAAAAATGAACTAAAATAAAATAAAAATAGAATGCGTTCTGCGCAAAGATAGAGCAAACAAACCAAGGTAAATCCCACATGGAAAGAGTAGAAGAGCAAACAAGGTACTGAAGACTATAAAAAAGAAGGGCATCACATCAAGAAACATACTTACCTGGACTGGGTCAATGGGCGATCAAGAAGACTCATGGCCTAGGCCGGTGACCTCCATTGCACTCTGGAGGGGTGCCTGTTTATGGTCTCCCCAAGCGGGAGAGCCAACGTCATAATTTGTGGCAGCGGGGGCCTGCGTTCGCGCGGCCCCTTCCCAATTCCTTAGTCAAATTCTTTCCTTAATACAAAATTGTATAATTTTGCGACTTCTCACCTTAAACCAAAGTCATCAGTGGTTTGAATTGTAGTTTGAGCTCTGTTTCTAGTGATAAATATTAGCTAATTATAAAATAGCAGTGAAGAAGACGATTTCTTGATTGATGTTTCTGTTTCTAGTGATAAATATTAGCTAATTATAAAATAGCAGTGAAGAAGACGATTTCTTGATTGATGTTTGTTACGTTTTCTCTTTGTTTATAGGGCAAAATATAGAAACAACCCCTAGGTTTGTCGCATCAACAAAATAATTACTCGATTTCTGTCCAAATTTGGACATGTTATTGTCAATTACTCGTACTATTTTTTTTGTCAAATATTTACTTCTTACTTCTTAGAAATTGAGGGTTTATTTTGTTCTTGAGACAAACCACGGGATTATTTTTGTATTCCACCCTTGTTTATATATATGACATGCCTGCCACACATTGATTCTAGGACCCTGGCGTAGAATTCTCTAATTGCAGAATTCTCAAGTTTAATGAACTCATTATCTCTATTCTAGCGAAGATTGCAAGTGCGGAAGTTGTAGCAAAATGAAGCCTTTTTAAGCATTCACTTTATAGTGTTTCAAAAGCTTAAAAAAAGGACCAACTATATTAATTTCTGCAAAATTAGCAACAGATGATAAACAGCTGATGAGCTAGATAAAAATCTCATCATCAGAGCCCTCATACGAACATAAATTCAACTGCTTAGGATGACAACATTCAGCAATGAATTAAGGAAAATCCCACATGGGAACAGTAGAAGAGCAAACAGAGTAGTATAAATAGGAAGGAGATGACAACGGAAAACATACTTACCTGGACAGGATCGATTGGGCGATCAACAAAGCTCATGGCCCAGGCCGGTGACCTCCATTGCACTTTGGAAGGGTGCCTGCTTATGGTCTCCCCAAGTGGGAGAGCCAACGTCATAATTTGTGTCAGCGGGCCGGGGCCTGCGTTCGCGCTGCCCCTGCCCAATTCTGTCTTCTCCCATCATAATTTTAAATTTTTTTAACAATATGATGTCTAAGGTTTTTTGAGTTAAAATGTTAGAGGATAATTGCCATCGAATCAATTACAACCTTTGGTTTGTTTATAAAATACTTTTTCTTTTTTCTTTTTTAAGGTTTTACCAAAATTTATTTCTTGATACTGAAAATATTGTTACTAAATTTTAAATGGATTATATGTTATAGCTGTGTCTTCTCTGTTGCAGTAATTTTTAGCAGATCTTAAACCTTAATCATGAGAAAAAAAGAGACGGTACCAGCAGTCAAATGAAATTAGTTTGCTATATCTGGAGGAACACCACATTCTGACATAGATGGAGATGGCGATGAATGTGGGTGGAGGGTGATTGGGAGCAGTAGAGAAGACGAAGGAGAGAAGGACAGAAAAATAATAATATAAATTTTCATTTGAAATTTGTACAGAATATAAATTTGCGATGAGGTGCATACATTTATTGCACTCAATAATTCTCCTGAATTTGATTACAACTTTGGTATGATCCAACAACGTTGACAATTTGTTTTGTGTAGTTTTCATCTGTTTTTCTGCCTTTCGGCCAATGATAAATGACAAAAATACAGTGACCAAAGACTATTTTGGTCTACGACAATGCCCGACTCTAGCATTTCTGTCAACTGCTTGTGAAGGCCTGCAAGTTCTAGATCGTTTTCCTTGTGAAGAACCTAGAAGAGAATGTACATGTCAAGTATTAGCTTGGGATAATGTTGTCTTAATACTATTCCAGTCAAGCTGAAGATACTTAGAATTAGTAGGGGTAGGCCCCTGCACTATTTTTTATTTATTTTCAAATAGATAGGTATATTTCAGTACAAAATAAAATATTAATATTCAACTCCTAAACATATATTATATATATATATATATATAATCATTTAGTTATAAACTTTGTAATCTATTATTGTTGGTCCATTGAATGGTATTAGTCAGGATCTCTCAAAAATCTCATCATGGAATCAGTCTATCAATATAGATTGATTAGAAATCAGAATTCGCCAATTATGAATTGTGTGCTTTAACCATAGATGCTTAGCGGCTAATTGGGTTAGGGGATTTAACCAGGCACTCCGGCTCTCCTATTGTGAACCGTCCCTCAATTTCGCCATCAATGGCCTTAAATTGTCGGGGGAGTTAGTGTTCCAAAAGGGTGCAGGCGGTGCGAATACCCTCACTCCAAGTATGTATGGAGACTCTCATAATTGGGATTTGATTTTGATTCAGGTATGCCTGAGAATTTTAGCGTTTGGATGTCTGAGGTGCCAAATGACATTTTGGTTTCCCTCTCTGCCCAAATCACCTAGTGTGCAAGAAATATGGCCATTTGGGAAAATAAAATTGAACACCCTCTAGTCACTTGGGAAAAAGCAAGAGAAGGTAGAATAGAGTATCTCATCAGTTTCAGTGATATAAATAGTTTTTGTTATTGGTTTGAGAAGGTAGAATTTAAGAAGGTCCACGATTATGCAAGTCAATTATTGTAATTTTAACTACTTTTAATGAAAAAAAAATTTAATGAAAAAAAAGAAGAAGCAGAGAACTACATTATCCAACTACATCATCCGTGCCCTTAGTACCAACAACCAAGAAGATGAATGGGAGGCAGCTTATGGCCCCTGAAAAACTGATGAGCAAGACGACTTTGAAGACAAAGCAGAGAACTACATTATAGGGTTTAAAAAGCATGAGCCAGCGAACACTTACTTTGAGTATCGACTTCGGAAGCAACATAAAGTAGATTATAGAAAACTAAACAAAATAGGCCACAAAATATAAACCATTGGGTTTGATTTCCATTCTATTTATATTTTTCTGCAATCAATAAAATGGGTAACCAACCCCATGCGCACTACTACAAAAAGTAGATTCAACGGCGGTACTATAACGGCGGAAAAGACCAACCCGCCATTAAAAAGAAAGTACGGACTTTCTACGGCGGTTTATATATAACCCGCCGTAGTTAGGGGTGTTCATTTGGATTTATTTGGCTTATTTGGATTGGCTAATTTGGATTTTTCAAAAAAAAATCAGCATCCAAACACCAAACCGTTTAAGTAAAAACCAAACCAATCCAAACCATTTAAGCCATGGCTTATTCGGTTTGGGGCCCGAATAAGCCAAATAAAAAGAAGAAAAAATCTTATAAAAATACTTCAAAAGTATAGTCATCCCATAATCAGAATCTTACAATAATAAAATAGTCAAATCCAAAAGATTAATGTTTTTTTCCAAAATAAGTTTAAAACTAAAATAACAGTCATTAATAACATTAGAAAATAACAAAATAATAGAAAGGGCATTGATATTCTTCTTTAGATTTAGCCCTCAACAATTAGTATTCTTCTTCAATCTTCACCATCCTCCTCAAATACTTAATTAAAAACTTAATTAAATAACTATTAAATAAATTTAATAAATATTATATTATATTAATTCTTATTTGGCTTATTCGGTTCCTTATTTGGATTGAGATTCAAATCCAATTACAAACCATTTAACCGTTTAAGAATTCGGTTTGGGCCATTCACCCAATCCGAAAACCAAATAAGCCAATCCATTTACCATACATGAATTGGATTGGCCGGCTAATTTGGATTGGACATTTTTTGAACACCCCTAGCCGTAGAAAGTATATAGAACCGCCGTAGAAAGTCATTATCTACGGCGGTTATAAAAAAACCGCCATAGTAAGTGATACTTTCCATGGCGGTTTCTGAATAACCACCATAGAAAGATCTTTTCCATGGCAGTTTCTCAATAACCACCATGGAAAATTGTTTTCTATGGCGGGGTTTTTATAACCCCCATTGAATATACGCATAGGGTTTAGGGTTTATAACCGCCAGTAAAATTGAATTTCTTTTTGTTTAGAGTTGTTTAAAACTCCAATAATGTTGATGTTTGTAATATTCGAATTTAAACATATTATCTACATCATCTGAATTTTGTATACATGGATAAGGCTCATTACGCACGTCCACCTCTTTATATTTTTCTGACTCTTAATTCTAATAAAAGAAGGTATATATAGATGCAAAGAAAGATCTAACTAGCCTATATGTGAGAGATACAGAAACGATCGACAATTAATTCAGACTTTACATGGATACGACATTGATTTATTCTGGTAACCAATTGTGAAAAGTATTAAGTGCCGCTATGAATTTTTATTTTCACATAATTGAATTTCTCGATTTACTTTATTTAAATAGCGATAAGTAGATAGAAATTTAAAAGTAAAAATCTTATTAATAATTCAATGAAAAATGCTATTTTTGAAGTTTTCTTAGAATTATTATGTAACAATACTTCAAAAAATTTTGAGGGCCTAGAATAATGGATTGGTCAACTAAAAATTTGAAAGTTGTTTATTGTTTATCATAACATAAAGGCTGGAGTTTGTATATAATTAATAAATATGATGAATTTTACTATAAAAATTGATAAATATTAAATTGTATATTTATTATTAAATTTTAAAAAAATTTGGGGTTAATTTACAAAAAATAGAAATTAATAGGAATAGAGGCGTGCGCGAAAATCTCAATTTTTTCCGACACTTTCTAAGGCGGTTTAAGGTAAACCACTGTAGAAACACACTTTCTACGGTGGTTTTTATTAAAACCACCGTAGAAAGTATTTTTTTAAATGAAAATTGCTATTTTTGAAGTTTTCTTATAATTATTATGTAACAATACTTCAAAAATTTTTGAGGGCCTAAAATAATGGATTGATTAACTAAAAATTTGAAATTTATTTATTGTTTATCAAAACATAAAGGCTGGAGTTTGTATATAATTAATAAATATGATGAATTTTACTATAACAATTGATAAATAGTAAATTGCATAGTTATTATTAAATTAAAAAAAATTAGGGGTTAATTTACAAAAACTAGAAATTAATAGTAATAGAGGCGTGCGCGGGAATCTCAATTTTTTCTGACACTTTTTAAGGCGGTTTAAGATAAACCACCGTAGAAAACCCAATATTTTACGGGCTTTCTACGGCGGTTATAATTAAAACCGTCGTAGAAAGTAATTTTCTATGGCGATTTCTTAATAACTGCTATAGAAAGTTACTTTCTATGGCAGTTTCTTAATAACTGCCATAGAAAGTAATTCTATGGCGGTTTTTAATTACAACCTCCTAACTTCACTCCCCTGCAAAGCTCCCCTCTCTCACTCTGAACTTTTTAGTTAAAAATCCAGTCTTTATTGCCTCCCCCATTTCCCAATTTCCTCAATTGTCAACCTCAACCCTCATCTCTCCAACCCCAAACCCTTCCCCAAGAACCCAGGACAAACCGCCACCGCCGACCACCGCCCTCCACTGAAAATGGCTGAAGAAGAAGCTGGGGAGGAGTATCTCTTCAAGATTGTGGTAATAGGGGACTCTGCGGTGGGCAAATCTAACTTGCTCTCTCGTTTTGCTAGAGATGAGTTTGACCACAACTCCAAGGCCACCATTGGAGTTGAGTTTCAGACCCAAGTGGTTGAAATTGATGGGAAGGAGATTAAAGCTCAAGTTTTGAGTTTCAGACCCTTTTTGGTAAAGTTTCTAGTTTTGATGGGGTTCCTTCTTTGGTTATTTATTCCTGTTTTTGATTCAAATGGTGGGAAATGCTAAGATGTTTGATCTTTGGTGGGTCTGGGTTGAATATGAAGATACTAATGTCTGGATTTTTTTGGATGAATTTTCACTCCCTCTTTTTCACTTTTTTTCTATTTCTCAAGTTTAATGCGGATTTAAGGGGTGGTCAATCCTGATGCTTCTTTGGTTTATAGATTTTGTGAATTGAGCACTTTCTATAGTGAATTAGCTTATTGAGGACTGTGATTTTCCTATCTTTTTTTTTACTATTATTCATTTCAATAGTATGTGAATAGGTGTTTCATGATGGTTCTAAGCACTAGAATCCTGATATATATGAAGTAATGGCAATTTTGATGAACTTTAAGGGACTAATAAGATCCTAGAAAGTGTTAAAGAGAATCCCCTAACTTGAATGCATGCATATATTTGGGGCATCTTTTTTCTGCTTCTTTAATTTAGATGTAATTCTTAGGGTCCTTAATTCAGTTCCCAGTTAGGATACTTTGTTTCAAAGAATCACCTTGTTTTTTGGATATTTCTGCAGCTCATTGTGATACTACAATAGCAACAATGCTGGTCAGATTAATTTGATTTCAAAGATGGCGTTTTAATTTATGTGTATATATGACTATTAATATTGCAGATAAATAGTTGTATGTCTTTTCTTAATTTCTATTGTAGATGTAATTCTTAGGGTCCTTAATTCAGTTCCTAGTTAGGATACTTTGTTTCAAAGAATCACCTTGTTTTTTGGATATTTCTGCAGCTCATTGTGATACTACAATAGCAACAATGCTGGTCAGATTAATTTGATTTCAAAGATGGCGTTTTAATTTATGTGTATATATGACTATTAATATTGCAGATAAATAGTTGTATGTCTTTTCTTAATTTCTATTGTAATAGTTTATTTCAACTTTGAGGTCGGCTGTTTTTTGTATATATATTTTTTGAATGCAGAGATTAAAAAATGAAATATTTTAATTTTTTTTTTTTAAATAAATTTTGGTACTTTCTACGGCGGTTTGGTTAGGAACCACCATAGAAAGTCCAAACTTCTACGGCGCTTCCGACTTTCTACGGCCAAACCGCCGTAGAAAGTCCAAACTTTCTACGGCGGTTCCTAACCAAAGCGCCGTAGAAAGTCCGAACTTTCTATGGCAGTTCCCAACCCCCGTAGAAACTCCGTAACCTTTTTACAACTGCCAGATGGATGGCGGTTCAAATGCTTAAAAAACCGTCGTAGAAGCCCCTTTTTGTAGTAGCGCTTATGTTAAAAAAAAGAAAAAAGAAAGAGTATCTCATCAGTGATATAAATAGCTTTTGTAATTGGTTTGAGAAGGTATATAGCTAGGGAGGAGGTTCAGTAGTCCATGACTATTATTGTAATATTAGCTACTGTTAATGAAAGAGATAAAAATTAAAAATAAAAAAAAAGAACTACAAACAACACCTTTTGGCTGAGCAAAACTGCTTTATGACCAAAATTTACAAATATTACTTCATCTGCTCCCTCCGGCCCTCTTAATTTCCATCTGTACTGCTAGGTTAATTTGGGCCCCTTAATTTGTTCTATTTTAGAAGGGGAAACAAAAAATGTTGTTATCTTTTTTCAACCATAATTTGCTCATCCATCTGTACTGCTAGCTTCTTGTTCCTTTTGTTGATCTTCTTTTCAGGTTTCTTCTTGTTCCTTTTAATCTTTTGCCATTCCACAATCCCCCAAAAACACAAAAAAAAATAAGGAAAAGAAAAAAAACCCTTTTGCTATTGAGATCGATCCAATTTGCTCATCCATTAGCCCATTAATTCCTTACAGTTACACCCTGCTTGTTTTCTTCTGCTTTAACTCCATCTCTGTTTTTCCATTCAGATCCAGATTCTCAAATAATTAGAGACCTTCACCACTCTTGCTCGTGTTCGTTCTGTTTTAGATGGTGTAAATGATGTGCTGGAACAAATTCTCCGTTTACTTGGAGGGGATATCTTGCTTACGGATGTGAAATGGAATTTACTAAATCTCGAACTGTTTGCTCTATTTAGTTTCAGAAAGTTGGCCAATGACAAAAGCTCGGCACCATTTTTGGTACGGTTCCAAGATACTTTGCATAAAATCTTGGAGAAAGATCTGATGCGGCTTAAAAAGAGATCCCGTGGTGGCAGCATCTTCAACTTCTATTACATTTGTGATAACTTCAACGAAGAGCTCATGTCTATGGAGAAAAAAGAAAATAAATGGTACGTCACTATGTTGCTTTGTGATCAGCAATCAACTACTTCTCTTGTGACAGATGAAGCCTTGGAAATCATTAGTTGCATTCTAAAGATTATTGGTCATTATAAATACGAAGGAGTACATGCAATGGTAACCTTGAAAGATCAATTGGTGTTCTTAAAATGTCTCATCCTCTTTGTCACATCGAGAAGTGTTGAACCCATAGAAGATTTGTTGGCTCACAGTGAAGCTGTTGCTATTAATTTTGCATATTTCTTTTCCAATTTACGATGTAAGATATATGGTGACAACCGGAAGGAGAAGGAGTTTGACCTTTCAAGATAGTTGCAAATGATCAAGCCTGTTGACCTGCAAATTTATAAGACTTACACTCGAGTCCTAAATAGCTCAAAGTTGTTGACGCGATCAGTTGCTGCTCCCACTAAATATGATGTGGATGAAGACTCCTTCATTGCAGTGAAGAATTTCCTTAATTCTCTCATCTCTAATCTCTGGGGGATACTACGGCTGAATGCTTTTCGGGCGGTTTCTAAGGATCAACTGCAAGTGTTCTGCGAAGGACTTAGATCCTTAAGAACTGTTCTTATGCACCAACCAAACAACTTTAACATGCAAACAAAGGAAGAGATTGGAGTTATACTATGTGATGCTGGCATCTTCATTTGTTCGCTTATCCCACAAAGATAGAAGCAGACCTAGGGCAGCTTCAGTATGTATTAAAAAGTATCAACAATATTCTAGCTGAAGTCGGAGAGGAAGATCCAGAAGTACCAATAATGTTCAACTTTCCAAGGACTAATGAGTTGGGTTTTGTCGATTTTCAGTTGAAAATTTTGATGGAGCTAACAAGTCGGGAAGCTGAACCAGCAGCCAGCAATTGCATTCAAACTATCCAAAAAGAACTTTTGTTCTTACGGTCTTTGTTGAAGGAAATTCAGCAGTTGCGCAATGAACAAGAGGAACTTTAAGCTCTTTGGGATCGTATATTGGATGTGGCGTACAGGGTAGAGTACTATCTCATTGACCACCTTGTGGTTGGTAATCTTTCTGATTCTTTTTCAACATCATTTGATTCCATCATAAAAGACATTAAGAACATTAAGATTGATAGGTCAAAAATTTTTCTTGGAAAGAGCCAGACCAGTTGTCAAAGACAAGGAAGAAACCAAGATTTATGATGTCGTGCCTTCACAAAATACTCTTCCAATTACAAATGAAATTGTGGGTTTCCAGGAGGAGGCAAAATCAATTGTGAATTTGCTCATAAGAGGGTCAAAAGAATTGCAAATTGTTGCCATTGTTGGTATGCCAGGATCAGGTAAGACCACTTTGGCTACTAAAATTTACAATGATCCTTCTGTTTTGCATCATTTTTGTGTTCACATATGGTGTCCTATTTTACAGGAAATGAACAAAAGTAAGGTTTTAGTTGACCTTTTAATTCAACTTTGTCATGGAAAAGATCAATGTGCTAAGATGACTACTGATGATTTAGCACAAAAGCTATGACAGAGTTTGAAAGGAAAGAGATATCTCATCCTTTTGGATGATATATGGGACATTAGTGTTGGGTATCTCCTCAAATTACTAATACAATTTGTATTGGGTCAGGTAGTTAATCTGGGCCCATTAGGTTTTGTCTTTTCTATTATAAATATGTGAGATTTGTAATAGATTAGGGTATGCTAAACAGAGAGCATCCACCCAGACGGGGTGCAAGTAGAGAGAAGGCCTTAGGGCAAGTGAGAGATGTGGTGCAGTCGTGAATTCATAAGAGATGATGAAGATTCCTGCTTATGTCTCCGACGTTGACGTTGGTAAGTCATTGCATAGTCATAGGAGATGATTGATGTTCCTGCCTATGCTTCCGATGAAGATGAAGACGCTGTTGCATGTTCCTGCTTATGTCTTAGACGACAAGATGGAATGGGGGGTGATAATAGAATAGAGGGCGAGAGACATTGTATGTTGAGAGTACATTGTAAACTCTTCTATTGTTTGATTCCCATATATGAAGAAGTAGTGAGTAGTTTGTGGATGTAGATCTGTTCAGTTTGAACCACGTTAAATTGTGTTGTGCTTTTCTTTTTTGTTTTTCAATTCCGCTATAGTGCTCTTGGAATATCTCTTCCAACAAGTAGTTCAAAGATCATGAGGGGTGTTTTTCCCAACAGGTTTTACTTGACCTTTTAATTCAACTTGGTCATGGAAAAGATCAATGTGCTAAGATGACTACTGATGATTTAGCACAAAAGCGACAACAGAGAGTTTCCATTTTTGATGATCCAAATAGCATGGAAAAGCTACTGAGAAAGTTTCCAAAAATTCATAAGTTGAAATGCCAAGTTTTCAGAGATGAGTTGCTTTTTGAATGTCCTGTCAAGATTGTAGTTCCTGACCTTTTAAGTCGTCTAGAATCACTTCATCTGAAATCTTATGCTATAGAAGGGAGAATAGAGGATGTGGTTAGTTTTCTGAAAAATTTGAAAAAATTGACATTGTCAAAGTTTGTTTTGGACAAGAGGAACATGTCAAACATTGCTAACAAGCTGCCAAATCTTGAAGTCTTGAAATTACGGAACATAAGTTTTACAGAGAGTACATGGGAAATGGAAGAAGGGGAATTCTCAAGTATTCGAATCTTGAAATTTGTTTCCTCGAATCTTGTCAAGTAGACAGCATGCGATGATCAGTTTGAATGTTTGGAAAAGCTGGCATTGGACAGTTGTGATAAGTTGAAAGAGATCCCTTCGTCTTGTTTAGAGAGTATTTCGACACTTGAGGAAATTGATGTTAGATGTTTTAGAAAGGGTACTCTAGCAGATTTAGTTATCCACATTAAAGATAGAAGGGAGGAGCTTGGAAATTCAGGTCTGATTCTCAAGATTACAAATTATGTTGATGGTACTGAGGTTTTTTGTTAAGGTAAGGGTACTGATAATTTTGTCACATGGAATTGAAGTTCATTGATACTAATGTTTTCTACTTTTAATGCTAGGGGTAACCATTCCCACTTTTTGATTAAAAAAAGAAAAGAAAAGAATGTTTTCTTTCTCTTTTTCTCCCATATTTTAGTGTATTTAGAGGAAATTAAAGGCTTCGCCTTAGTTTACAACATTTATGTTCTTGAATGTATTACCTTTTATTTATTTCTCTACTGAATTTAGTTGATGTTCCAACTTTCAATTCTTTTAATTTATACTCAAAAACAGTTCTGCCTCACATATAATCTCACATCACTTGTCTCACTTCCTTGAACCAAGGATCGAAGAGTAGGTTTTAATTGAATCCTTGAATGAAGGATTGAAGATCGGCGTCAAGGGAACAATAGTGTATTTACCAAAAAGGAAGAGAGTTTTTTCCAGGAGGCAGAAACAGGCATGATATTCAAGAACAGGGAGGAGATACAGGAAGCGAACCAGGCGCCGGGGTTTTGCATGCGAGTGGGGGCAACTCTAGTGGAAAGATATCCTGGTTGGCCATGATCTGCCTCGTCAGCATCAATCTTACCCGCAGGATGAGTCAAATGAAGAAGAGATGAAGCTCCATTATCGTCAGATGTCTTACTGAAATGAATCCTGGTACTTGTTTTCCTTGTCATATTCAATGTCTGTATTTTCATGGATTGCATTCACTTCACACAACGCCTTGTTCACAATGTTAGTTTTCCTTGTCATATTCAATGTCTGTATTTTCATGGATTGCATTCACTTCACACAACGCCTTGTTCACAATGCTACTTCTTGAGGGTAAGGCTCATTACGACCCCCTCCTTTGTGTGTATTTTTTGTGTTTTGCAGTAATTAATAAGAGGGTAACCAATCCCGTCAACCACTTAAACCGACAGCGTTGCGGAACCGAAGTCTTGAGTTTTGATGGTATCATTTTGAGGTATTGTCTTTACTCCTTTATTGTTTCTGTTATACTGTGCTGAAATTTTTGCAAGCAGGAATTCTTATTGTGCTGAGAAAGTGTTATTATATTGGTGGTGCTGAATAATCTTTGATTTATCCTGGTTGCTTGTTTAGCTCACTCACTGAGTTTTGGGCTAAATTTATTGCTGCTGAAAAAAATGGTTGTGGAGAGGGGAGTTGCTTGCGTTTGGACAAGTATTTTTAAAAATAAAATTTAAAAAAAAGGTTTAAAAGGTGTTTTAGTTAGTATCTCAAAAAGGCATTTTTTATATTTTTTTATAATGCATGTAATTATCTTAAATTATATTTTAATATATGCAAAATAAAAATCTAATGACAGTTTATGTTTTCTTAAATAAAATAATTTAAAAAATTTACTTATAATTTCTAAATGTAGAAAATGAAAATGGAAATTAAAAAAAAAAAAAAAAATCGGAGTTGGTGACTTTTTTTTTGGTGTGGTGGGGGTGGGGTGGGTGGCTGGGGCCGATAATGGTAAAGGAAGGGGGCTCAGTCCTCTTTTTTTTTTTTTCAGGTTGGGGGGTGGGGGCGTTCTTTCTTCTTTTCTTGGTTAGGGGCAGGGGTGAGGATTTTGATTTGGACATTTAAAATTTTATAAAGTTATTAAGAAAAAAAAATTTTCAAAATGTGTCAATTCAAGTTGCGCTCCGAATTTGACCAAATCGAATCACCATTTTCGGAGTGCGCACCGAGCTTGACCCTAACCTTTTGGTTTAGTTATGTCGGCCTTGTTGATTATAACATCCCTATTATTAATAACACAAAAAATTATGAAATATGATGATTTTACAATTGTAAATGAATTCTAATTCTATACAAAATTTTAGGTATCAAAAAAAAAAAAACAGAATTGCAATTCAATTTCTACATGATTCTATTCTTTTACCAAACAATAGAATTCATGGGTTTACAATTCTAATTCTATATTTCAATTATATAGAATTTCAATTCCAATTCAATTCTAATTTTGTTCAACCAAACGGACCTATATGATTTTTATATGCTCCATTGTTGCGCGTGGTACTTCCTTTATTTCTCAAAAATAAAAAACAAAAAATAATATTTGATCCAATCTAATGATGCAAACTGCATTGAACCTTACTCTCGTGCAGCGGAATCAGCTATTTCAGAACTTTTTTTATAATGGGCAAAATAAGAGGACGTGATTAATTATACACAAGAAAAAAGAATCATTTGTATATAATTTACTATCTGCTAGAGAGTGTTCAATATTTGATTCGAAACAAATATTCAATAGAACTCAAATTTGATTTTTGAATTTTCGGTTGTATTAAAAAAATTTTAAAAACTGGGAATAAGGAAGACTATCAGAAATAGTCACCAGTGGATTCCAAGCAGATATATAACAATTATTCCATTCTTCCTCTCTAATTTGTATGTCTCATGCCTTGTTCTTCAATCACTCGCTACCATTGGTATCAGAGACAGTTCGAATGGACACTCATGGAAAAGCAAAAGCTGAATTCGCCGGTGGCTGCTGGCCTGTCACTTGGTTTTAGGGTGCAATCAGTGACGGATCCAGAAAATTATTTTTGAGGGGGCTAGTGTGAAAAAAGAAAAAATTTGAGCGATTAAATAAGTATATGCTCATGTCCAATTACACAAATTTGAGGGTCATATGAAACATTAAATTTTTTTAATGTAATTACTAAATTGCTACTTAAAAACTAAACCATCAATTATAAGGTTCGGCTTTAAAAAAAAAAAAAAAAAAAAAAAAACCAATTTAGAGCAATTACTGCTATTTGCTGCACTAAATTGCAACAACAATTAATTATCGTCTTCAAATCGGGCTGGAGGCATATGTGATTGAGTGGGTTGGATCTGCCACATCACCCTCCATTAACATTATTAATACAAAAGTACTAATGGATTTTGAAGTGTCATGTCAGGGAAGTGAGGTAGAACTCACCCTCAAAAGCTAGCTCAAGAGGAGAGGGAACCAGCTCCCCCTTTAAACCCAACACCGGTAGCATACACTACCGATGTGGGAATGGCACCCAAGCCTGACACCACCACGCTTCCGCACCGCCGTCCACGGCGATCCTTTGATCACAGTGGGAATCGAACTCCACTACGGTATGGGAAGAGTGAGGCTTGGCTCTGATACCACTGTCATGCCAGGGAAGTGAGGTAGAACTCACCCTCAAAAACTAGCTCAAGAGGAGAGGGAACCAGCTCCCCCTTTAAACCCAACACCGGTAGCATACACTACTGATGTGGGAATGGCACCCAAGACTGACATGAAGCCTCCCTAAGCCCACCTCCTAGATCCGTCCTTGGGTGCAATGGCTGAAAACAGTCCGGCCCATCGTGACCGACTACCAGAAGTTTCCCATGACCTTCAAAGTAGGGGGTTGGTTTTGCCACAGGTACCCATTGGATTCGTATCTAATACCATTGGTACCCATTAATTAAATAAGAAGGCACGGAACACAGTAATTAGAAAGCAAAGAATGGAATAGTATTTGTTCTATTTCTGCTTTTAATTGGAACCCCAGGGCGACTATTTATATAGTCTTCCTGTAACAATAAGCTAAAATCTGGCCATAAATCTTGACGATAACTAACCCATAACAAACTGAAGCAAATCTAGTTAGTAATCCAATCCTGATGAATAGTGCTACTAAAACTATGCATAAGACCACTTCAGCATCTGACGATCATGTAACTGTATCAACAATTATCAACTAGGTTTTATTTTTTTCCGTAATACTCTAATTAATTAATTATATATATATGTCCCTCTTACTTCCCATTGAGATGGAATTCAAATCTTGAATTATTAGTCCTCATTTGGTATCTCATTTCAAAACATGTTTTGGAATGTGTTTTAAAACACATTTCACATATTCTTTTCTTTTTTTTTTTCTCACAAAAAGTGGGATTGGATACCCATTTTATTATTGCATAAAAGTAAAATGGAAAGCAGACAAGAAGTAAAAAGAAACTAAGGCCCTGTTTGGTAAAGAGACTCAAATCATGGTTTGAGTCTCATTTTTATTTTATAATAGTTTTTCGTTATTCTCAATAAGTCTTTTTACATTTTCAATAAACTTTTTTACATTTTCAACACACCTTTTACATTCCCAATGTAATTTTAATATTATAAAAATAAAACTCAAATCATGGTTTGAGTCTCTTTACCAAACAGGGCCTAAAGGAGCCGAATACAAGAGGTTATAAGACTTCATGGGAATCGACGAGTCAACTTTTTATAGTCAACCTTTTTTTGTTTTCGTAGAGCATATTCATAAAAAGTCTCCGATGTTTTATCTTTTTTTTTGTTGGGGTCTGCATGTAGTGCTTTTTGTCCTCATCTGAAACTTCTTCTCAGGGGCCATACTCTGGTTCTTTGAAATTGCCCATTTTCAGATTTTGTGGGGGAGTTTGGAACTGATACTACTGTGGGATTATAAAGATCTTTTGGATTATCTGTGAACCTCTGCCTCGAATGTTGATGCTTTGGCATATGTTCCAAAAGCTGGAAGTCTAATAATGCTTTTTGATTGACTAAATGTATCGTACCTCCAAGCCATGACTTTAGTTTAGTCATTGCAGCTAAGTGAGTAGCTCTTTTTGCATCAGACGCAGCAGCATTGATAATTTCGGAGCACTGTGATCAAGGGAGAGCCTAACTATTTGGTTGTACTTCTTCTACATGTGCTTGTTTAGCACCCTTTGAATGAAACTATGATTCGGAGATCGTTGTCGATGTGTTTGCAGAAGTAGCCATTTGAAGGCCTGCGGTTGCAATCTGCTCTGCTTCTTCCTGTTCTGTGACTGGCTCTTTGGCAACATTCATAGACATAGGGGTCTGCTCAGATTTCTTGGACAATTGTTCTGGTTGCTGCAACTCATTTGGTTCTTGAGGGGGAGCTGGGAATTGATTATGCACAATTTGGGGAGATTTTGTTGCAACTTCGTGCTCCTTTTCAGCCTGACAATGCTCCCCTATGCTGATGTTTATAGCAGCAACTTCAGGGCCATTTATAGGAGCAACTTTAGATGTTTCTGAAATCTGCAGCTCCTTGGGCTCATCCTGCAATTGAGAAGGTTCTGCGGTCATTTCAGTGTCATAAACGGTTGAATTCTTGGCATTAGGCTTATAAATTTGCAGATGTTTCTGTTGCTTTTCTTTGTCAATTACATTTGGCTGCGAGTTTGTATGACAATCTGCAGTAGGGTGGCTTAGCTTTCTACATGATCTGTAGAACTTGGGGAGATCATCATAATAGAGAGGTTGCCAAAAACCCGAATCGTCTATGGCGACCCAAACTTTATCCAGTAACTCAAAAGAGAGATCAATCTCAACACAGACCCGGGCTACATTCGGTCTTGACCAATCGACCGGCATCAACCTTCAAAGGTCTCCGGAGAATTTCACTGGTGTGATTCACGCCTCTTTCTCATTGCTTAGTAAACGTAAGCCACTGATTAGACACAAAAATGCGACCATAACTGCCTAAAAAAAAGTTCAGTGACTCCGTGACATGGTATCTTTTTCATAAGTTATAGGATATAAAAGCAATATATATCCAAAATAATATTAAAGAGATTAACACTTAGCGAAATTTAACTTCTTTGTAATAACGAAAAATAAACAAACCCACACGCACACAATCTGTGTGGCGCACCAAATCCCAAACTTGGTCGAGAAACAACCCAAAGGCTATTCAGTTTCTCTCTGTCTATCTCTATCTATCTCTGTGATTATATTGATCACCTAATGCCTCTATTTATAGGCTAAACTATCCCTGAATCCTACCATTAATCTGATTCAGAACTATTTCCTAAAACAACTAGGTTACCCAAAACAAACACTAAACCAAATAGGAAATTGACAAATAACAAATCCTACTACAATTACAATTACCTAATTAATACAAGTTTGGTTTAAATAATATTTTCCAACATAGCCTCCCTTAAACCAAACTTGGATCAAAACAGCGCCAATGTCATCACGAGCTTGAATCTCCATTGAAATCTCTTTCGCAGTGTAGACAACATGCGAAACCATCTTGCAGTAGTTCTTCATCTCTACTTCCAAATTCTTCGCATAGACACCTTTGCATGTTCCATGGATCTTCTGTGGGGACTCATCTTTATCAAAGAACTTAGTCATGTGCACCCATTCTTCATCTAAACAAGTCTTCTCGGCAACCTTATAATCATCTTTGAAATTTTCAATAACAACCTCGCAAATTCGAGGTATTTCCTTCAAATTTGATTTGAATACAAACTTGTATTTTGAACACATCTTGTCAAATTTCCTAGCTTGATCAAAGAATTCATTGATATCTACCCATTCATCTTTAGAACAGAGCTTTCCGTCGACATTACTAATCTCATTAATGCCATCAAATCTAACAATGTCCTTGCAAACCCAAGGCTCCACTGTCACATTTTTAACCTGATCAGACACTCCACCAAATAAGGAGTCGACTTTACTGCAGTTGATCTGCTCCATTTCAACAGAGCTTTCAACAATCACATTATCACTTTCATCTACGTGATCATCAATTTCAATATTTCACTCTTGTTCAGTGAGATAAACGATCTCTTCTTCTTTGACCAAATTAACACCTTCATTGCCTTCATCCACATTCTTGACACAATCTAGTTCATTGATTCTTTCACTTTCTTCATTCACAATTCTTGAAGCAATTTCTTCGAAAACATGCTCTTGTAACTCTTTGATTACCAACTGCTTGATATTAATTATTTGTTCATCAAGAATCGATATACTAAGCAATACCCAATCATGCAACTTTGAAATATCTGTTGTCTCAGTTATCAATGCTACAAAGTACTCAAACTTCCTAGTAAGTGTATTGAGAACATGATTCACAAAAATATCTTCGGCGAGAAAATATCCATTTGATGTCATCTCACCTCTGATCGTCAATAATCTATGAAAGTAGTCATCATCGTTTCACATTTTCTCATCTTGCTATCTCTAAATTTCTTTTCCAATTTCAAAACATTATTTTTCTAAACTTTATCCATCCCTCTATAACTTTTTACCAAAATATCCCATGCTTGTTTCGCAGTTTTTGCATGACAAATTTTTCCAGAGATTGAACTATCAATAGATTGACGAATTAGAGATAATGTCAAACATACCTTCTCCGTTGTTTCATCGTCTGCATCATCTGTTACATCCTTTTGAATGAATTGTCGCAAACCAAATACTCCGAGATGACTATCCATCAGAGTTATCCAAATAGGGTAATTTTGTCTCCCAACTAACTTTGGAATATTGCTAATATAAGCACTCCAATCCATAATTAAGACTCTAATTTCTCTTCCCCTTTTTGTTTTCATAAAACTATGTCCTTGGCCAAAATATACCAAAGATCAACCAAGCTGAATTAATAATCAAATTAATCAACAACAAAGAAACCTAAGCAACCGAACTCGAACAGATGCCCTTGATCAAGATTGAAATTAATCACACACGGATCGAGGAAGAAAAAACCAAACTGATCAAACCGACAAAGCTCACAACAATTTGAATCTATGCAATTGTAATTGCAGCAGACTAAGATAAATATATAACAAAGGCTTTGGGCCTTGTAAAATTACCTGAAGCAAAACCGGAGCTAATCAAACAACTTTTGCGTCGGAAATCCGAACTGCAGCAAAAGCTTTGTAACGTACAAGCTTTACTAAAATAGATTTTATTCTGGCTCTGATACCACTTGTAGGATATAAAAGCAATATATATCCAAAATAATATTAAAGAGATTAACGCACGACAGAATATAACTTCTTTGTAATAACGAAGAATAAACAAACCCGCACGCACACAATCTGTGCGGCGCACCAAAGCCCAAGCTTGGTCGAGAAACAACTCGAAGGCTATTCAGTTTCTCTCTGTCTATCTTTATCTATCTTTGTGATTACAATGATCACCCAATGCCTCTATATATAGGCTAAACTATCATTGAATCCTACCATTAATCTGATTCAAAACTATTTCCTAAAACAACTAGGTTACCCAAAATAAACACTAAACCAATAGCTAGGAAATAGACAAATAACAAATCCTACTACAATTATAATTCCCTAATTAATACAAGTTTGGTTTAAACAATATTTTCCAACATAAGTAAAATTCTTATAGTATAATATATATTATGAACAAAATTCAAAGTAAGGACGAGCCAATGCTCTAGTGATTATGATTCATAGTGTGTCACTCAAATGTTGGGGGTTTGATTCCTATCTCTATCAGTTTTGCCTAATTAGAGCGCATCCAGATAGGATTTTGCATGAAATAGTGCTGAATTCTAAATAAATAAAATTTCAAAATGTTTAGGTTTTAGTCATCTAACTTTTTTATTCTCAAAATTAGTCACTCAACTTTTGAACAGGTTCATACTGTTTACGGGATCTTTTTACCTGGGCCGTCTAACCAGCTTTCAAGCGGAGGCTACTACTTTGTTATTAGGTCTGCTGGCCTGTCAAAGGTGGTCGATGTCGGCCCTTATGGTGGAAACGGACTCCAAGCTCCTCTTGGACGCCCTCTCCAAAGGGGTTTGGTCGTGGTGGGAGTCCCTAGCACTAAAACAAATAGTTCGACTATGACCTTCTCTTCCTGTTTCCTCTTTCACACGTCTACCAAGAGAAAAATGCGGTTGTGGATTCTTTGGCATGTCTGGCTAGTGCGACTCACCAGTCTCGGATGTTCACTCAAACATCATTATCGGTATCGCTGAGGGGCCTGGTCTCCTTGGACACCCGTAGTTTCTCGTATCTTCAGTTGTAATCTTTTTTGTAATCTTTCATCATTTTCTTTTCTTTACATCTGCATACGCATTTTTGTACAACCGGTTCATTATGCCCCCCTTTCTCCTTTTTTTTTTTCCACGGTCTAATTAGTAAAGGGTCCCCATGCCTCCCAGCCATTTAATCGAGTTGCTCACCACAAAAAAAAAAAAAAAAAAAAGGTGGATCACAATGTCCAAATTAAGGGTCACAAAATTGATATGAGAAGTGCCGCAATCCAACTGAAGTGCTTATAATTAATTTGCACATTCCCAAACTAGAGAGCCGGGACTGGGAAAATTAAATCTGAAAGCCTTGAAATATATTGAAGAAATATGCCTTTTGAAGCTATAGTAGACGTATATTATGAACTCCTCATTCTGCCTAAGAAATGTATGTAGGGATGATCAAAATCGGAAACTCGACCCGATCTGAATGGATCGGTGATTTGAAAATTTGGATCGATTCGGATCACCGGCTGTTTCAGATCCAATCTAAACTGATCCATTCGGCTTCTTTATATATATTTTTTGTGCTGCCACTCATTTCTTGCCATTTTAACTATCCCATTTCCAGTGCACTTGCTTTTCTAATCCTTCTTTTGGTTTCTCTATTTTTTTAATATTCTTTTCCGTTGTTATTTATGAAGAAGATGAATTCGCGGAATTACACCTCTAGAGATACACTTTTCCGGACTGCGTTGAAGGAGGAAAAAAAAAAAAAAGTTCTTCAAAAAACTGGTATACCTATATCCATCCAATTCTTAGGTTCAAAATACAATGAAAGATAAACATAACACAGAGCCCCAATTGTACTGAAAAGGAAAATAAAACAGACAAAAGAGCTAACTTTCAGTCAAAATATTAAAAGGATAATAATGAAAATGAAACCAATAGAAAACATCTTCCATGGATTTCGGAAGAGTTGCGGAAGGGCAGAACATGAAACACCAACAGGAAGCCTTTGATCCCAGTTGTTATATTTTATCATATGTGAGAAACTTGGTTAAAAGATGAGGGCATTAGGTTTGATTCCAAATTCAAGTTAATTTTTTTTTTTTTAATAGAGATTGATGTGCAACCTTTTGAGAATAAATGTGCAACATTTTGAGAATAAATGTGTAATGTCTTTAAAGTTCGTGTGCAATGCTAAATTTCTACCCAAAAAAAAAAAACACGCTTTTGCGTAATATTACAATATAAGAATCCTTCATGTCAAGCGGTGCAATTTGAGACTTTTTTTCAAGACTATTTATGTGAAAAAATATATAATTTGTAATTAATTAAAGTGTCATATTTTGGATATGTGCAATGTGTGTTAAAACGTTGTTCAGTCTATTAAAAGGGAACGTGCAATATTTGTATAGCCAATGTGCAATATAACAACTTCCATTTTTGTATGAGGGACAATAGAATTTCTCTTAATAATACAATTTGGTTGCTTAATATTTGTGTAGCACTCTTGCACATCAACTTTCACTTTTGTTTTTTTTTTTTATTTATTCCATAAATCATCAGGTTCATTAATTCTCACGTGTGAACTTTCAATCGAGCATCGGTGAACTCTGGGATTTCCCAGAAAAGGACTAGGATTAGAAACGCCAAAGATGTTGCCGCTTTGGTCTTCATGTTTCTCATTTCGCCTGTTTTACTAGTTTCTCCTAATTCTAAAGTACTACTATTATTCGTGGTGTGCCTGATTGAGAGGGTGGTAGTCCTTTTAAATACAATTCCCCACTAGAAGCTACCACATTTTGCACTAGGCCACCATATTTTAGCAATTTTCCCCCAGTGGCGATAGATGAAAGTCATTGCCACTGGCTTAAAAAACTAGTGCCTTTTACTAAAACACGAGAAACAAAACCACTGGTTGGAGGTATACCCGGTGACTTTGTTTTGGAAAAATAAACACAAACAAAATCATCGGGTTGGAGTTCTAATTCAAACCGGAACTGGACTAGCGGTTCCTTACTTAGAGTGCTAAATTTAATATAGCACTTGAATGGTCAAGGAAGGATTCAAACCCATAGCCTTAAACTTCTATTGAGTCTTAAGGAAGGCTAAATAACCACTTCGGCAACTTCCTTTTTTGTTAATTCTTTGTTATTATTACCATTATGTTATAGGTTTTTTTACATATATAAAATACATAATTATTTTATACTACATATATTATAATAACATATAACTAATGATAAATTTTCAAAAATCTGTTTTGATCAAACAAGTTTAGAAAAGAAAATAATAAAATCGTTTGGTAAAACAAGTTTATGAAATAGTCCAAACCTTTGACATCCCAGATTCACCACCCCGCATACAAGGGGTTGGCTTCACCGGATGCCTACCTAGTTCGTACCAGGACTCAGAACTAGCAGAACATAATAATAATTTTCCCCTTTGATTATAATAAGTAAAACTTACACAACCCTATAGTACACGAGTTATCAGAGTATGAGCCCATCTCTAAACAATCCCGCCTTTTAGCCGTATCCAAAATTTTCATAGTCCAGGTGATCCTAGTGAGCATATTCTTCTTATACCAAAGATCTGTAATAAAATTTTGAAAACAGAAAACAGGAAAATGGAATAAGCCATTGCCCAATGAGAGTTCACCATTTTCGCAAACATTTACCGAGTTGCAATAATTACCCATGCATACAATTTAGGCATATCCTAACAAATAGCATTCATGACTCATGCAGGATTCAGAGACATATAACGAGGATGAGGGGTGTTTGCCAACGTTCTATGTGAACGATGAACGATGGGCTAGCTCACCTCGGAGAATGAGGGGAGTTCGTCAGCGTGTACTGGAACGCTAAACGACGGGCTAACTCATCTCAACTGAAATAAAAATAAAGAGGATGAGGGGAGTTCGCCACGTTCGATATGAACGATAAACGACGGGCCTGCTCACCTCGGAGAATGAGGGGCGTTCGCTAGCATGAATGCTGAACAACGAGCCAACTCATCTCAACTGAAATATATCGTCACCAACTCCCAACAACTTATACTTATATGGGCCCCAGTGATCTGGAGTGATTTCAAAATCAGGAACGGAAATGATCTTGATGACCAAGCCCGATGCTGGCTCTCTTGATCAAATCGCACACAAATAATGGATCCGACAGGACTTCTGCTCATATAATAGATTCAGTGCACAAACGACAGTACAACCAAAGCATATCATGTACATATGTATTCCAGATGGTAAGTAAACACAACTAACAGTTCAAAATCAAAAAGTATTTCAAACATTTTTCGCAAATATTTCAAATCATGCCGCAAACAAGATTCAGTGCAGTTCAATTATTAATTGCATTAAAACGGAATCCATTTTCAGTGATAAACTCACCTTAGTCCGAAGATATAAGCTTACGTTCTAGTTATCTATCAGATCCGCATATATTTCAGAGTCCAGAAATTCAGTATCTATTTCTAACTAACAGTACTATAATATTCTTTCATTTCTAACGTATTTCAAGAATTAACTAAATAAAGGCGAAAAAGTAATTTATCTATTTTTTGTTAAAAAGACGTATAACATAATTAGTATTTAGAAATTATTTATATCTAACTTGAAAATAACTAAGAAAACATAATAATTATAACTTTAAAGAAATATAAGTATTATGACGCAAAACTTAATTTACTTATTTTCTTATTTAGAAATAGTTTATAACTTTGAAACGTTATTTCTAATTTATTTCACAAATAGTCAAAAATTTAGACAAAACTATAAAAATTATTACTTAAGAAAATAAGAGTGTAAAATCCTTAACATACTTGTTAAAATAATTTTAACAAGGATTTATAAAAAGATAAACAAAAGAATTAAAATTATGATTTCATTTTCTGGATCGGTTTTACCCGATTGCAAATCGGTTAAAACCATTCCAGTATTTGCAGAAAAACCCTCAGATCAGTTTTACCCGATTCCCAATCGGTTAAAACCAGTCTGATATTTACAAAAAAATCCCTAATCAATTTTCCCGTTATGAAATCGGCAAAACCATTTTACAATCGGTTTTACCCGTTTTGCAAACAGTTTTAACTGATTTTCTTGAGCAAGAAAATTGGTTAAAATCGATTCGTGCCTAGAAAATTGGTTTTCAATATTTGCTTCAGGTTTTGCTAAAAAAGTGTACAAAATTCGTTTTTCTTTGATTCTTTTTACCAAAAAACCATTTCTACAATACTCCTATAACACTCCTAATATTTCAAAACATTTTTCTTAAGTTCAAAAATTCAAGAATTAATCAAACTTTAAGAAAACCATAAAAGTTCAAATTTTCAAAACTTTTGCATTATAATTCTAACTTCTAAAGTAAAATTACTTACCCTTCGATTCTTCAATCTTCCTAGGTTACTTACTTCGGATAGAACATCAACTTCTCATCAAAATCCTTTGCTTTCCTCCCTTTCTTCCTATTTTCTTGCTTTTCTCCTAACTTGAACTTTCTCTCAAATTTTGGCTTTGATTTTGGAAATGGAAGTTTGAGAAAGGATCTAGGGCTATTTATGGATTCCTGGAGTAGTATAAACCAAATTCTAGGGGTGGTGAGACCCCTAGACACGTAGCTTGACCTGCAAGTGTTCAGAATTTATTTTTTTCAGTTCTCAAATGCAATCGGTTTTACCCGATTGCACAACCGGTTGCAACAGATTGGAACTGGTTGCAACCGATTGCCTGCTTGAGTACCGGGTAAACCTGTTTCACAGGCGGTGAGATATTTTCTTACCTTTTACCAATCGATTTTACCCAATTTGTGACCGGGTAAAACCAATTACCTTTCATTCTTATCTTCTCCAATCAGTTTTACCCGATTGGAGGTCGGTTTTACCCATTTTCTAATCGGGTAAAATAGCTCTTAGGTGGTTAGAAACTTCTATTTTTACTGTTTATAGCGGTGCAATCAGTTTTACCCGATTTGGAACTGGGTAAAACCAATTCACCTATTTTATTATTATTTTTCATTTATTTTCTAATTTTCTTATTTTCTAATTCCTATTTTCAAAATCGTTTTAGTAATATATGTTTGGAAAAAAAAATCAAAATATGTTTTTCAAGAATAGGTTTAGAAAATCATTTCCAAACCTGTTTTAGTAAAATGCGATTATCATCAAAGAAAAATAGGTCGCGTGGCTTCTAAGAGTGACAAAGCCACCGATTTTTTGATGAAAAGGGGGCTTTGCCGAAAAACCGTTCGGTAAAGCCACCGGTTCATAAAAAAACCGGTCACCGGCTTTTCTTAAGGATACTGTTTTTGCCAGAATAATAATTAGCATACAGAGCAATATTTTATTGTTGTTCCATACCCTTTGTTATTAGAAATTGTCTTCCTCTTTCATTTTTCCCATTTACGATTCCACCTCCTTACCAGTTTTATTATTGTAAAATTTATATTTTCTTCTCCTTTCACGATTTCATCCTCTTCCAATTTTGATTATAATTTGACAATAGGCCAGAAATTCACCAATTCTCAATACATGGACATCAGCTAATAGCTATTGTGATAAACTGGGAATTTGATAAGAACAAAGAACCACAAGTATAATGCAAATAAAATACTGGCACAATGGAACCAGCTTCCTTTCAATCCAATTACAACACCAGAATTCACTGAAATGAAAGCTTTTGTGAATCAACACCAATGGAACCAGCAATCCTCGTAATAAATTCTAAAAGGAAATAACTACACCAATGAAACCCAAGCCAGTTAGTACCAAGACGATAATTTACAGGATTTTAATGGTGCTTCTGTATTGCTGCTTTAAAATCCATCACCATTAAAATCCAAGAAGATAACAGGAAGAAACAGGACCAAGACCAAAGAAAGCAACATTTCGCTCTGCCGCCTCCTTGACCAACCCGTTAAAATTTCAGACAATGGCAGAGAGAAACCCATATGAAAGCACCATAAGAAGAAGAAAAAATCACGTAAACAAAGTAATCACTTTCCCAACAATTTATTTCTAAACCCTGATGAGAAATTTTTATTTCAAAACACATTTGAGCAATTCAGGGAAACAGTCTCCAGCGTCGTTCGTGGAGTTTGGCTGTGCCTGAGTTCAATGGGTAGCACGGCTGACAACTACAGAAGCGGCGGTATAATTAATGGCACCAAGAATATTATGACAGCTATGTTGGGTTTATGTCCTAAAGCCAATTAAATTATGGAATTATAGTTTATATTTATTGCCAACGTGTTTTAGGAACCTAAAGGATCACAAACTGAAGAATAACTGATTGGGTTAAAATGATAAATTATGGGTTAATTTATTGGATAAATTAACTATAAGGACTTATTATTAACTATCTAATAATGGTTTCCAATTTATGTTAGGTTTCCTACTTGTAATAGGTTTGTACTGTTAAGATATCTATAAATAAAGCCCTAGTCATTGGAATGATATACAACATGTTGTATACAGTGATCTAACTGTCAATCCTCTGACTGATTAATCCTTTGGAAGGATCCCAATTACGGTTGTTCGTGTGGATACCGTTAGAGGCCGCATAATTGTGCGGCTCGTGATCAGTTTCATCTCCATGCATATCATTCGTGGATGCCCTGAATATTGCTGATGGATTTGCTCTCGAGGTAACATCTGATCTGGTATACTATATTATTCATATGATTGCAAAGTGATCTTGGCATGTTCAATCTATATTTATTGCGTTGCGTATAGATTGATTTCTTACAAGCTAGGAGACGATGATGTACTAAAGAGGAAGAACAACTTTACACCTTGTTTGGAATCTTAGGAGTTTTACTAATTTACGGTTGGTACAATGAGGGGCACTATGGGAACAACAACAAAATATTGCTCTGTATTCTAATTATTTCTCTGGCAATAACAGTAGCCTTTTCTTAAACTATTGGCTATATCCAATAAAGCCACCCTTTTAAGGATAACCGTGGCTTTGTTACTCATTTTCGCGAAAAGCCACCTGTTTATAACAAACCGATGGCTACATCTATCACGTTTCGGTTTATATGAAACCGGTGCTTAAATTTTGGTGGCTTTCTTGCAAGGAGATTTTTGTGTATACATCATTAATAAAGGAAAACTTAGGCTTAATTACTATTTAGCCTCCCTGTGTTATTGGCTTTTGACTATTATTTGCGCCCCCTCCCCCCCCCCCCCCCCCCCCGGTATTTTTAAAACTAACCGGTTGCCCCTCTCTTACCAGTCAAACCATTAAAATTTCTGTAAAGATAAAGATACCCCTCTAAAATATTAACATCACACTCTCAGGTTTAAGTGAAAATTTTCAAACCAATATACCCCTAACATTGGGAAAAACGCTGGGAAAACTACCGGCGATAATTTTTTTTCCTAGAAAAATGCTCGGCTTTGGAGAAATGGCTGTGGGTTCTTTATGAGAACCGCGATTGAAGCGGGGAAAGTGCAGCGTCGGTGATAATGGAGTTCGCAGCTCGAATTTGGAGAAGTGGCAGCTGCAGCGGTTTGGAGCAAGAAAAGTGCAGCAAAGATTGTGTATCGGAGAGATCTTCACTCCTTTTTTTTTCTTATCTTTCTTAAGTAATATGCCATTAATGCTTGAGGTGTATTCATCTGAAATTTTTTATTTAAACCTAAGAGTGTGATGTCAGCATTCCAGAGGAGTATTTTTTTTTTTCAAGTATTTTTATGGATTTTTATGGTTTGACTGGTAAGAGGAGGGCAAACAGTTAATTTTAAAAACACGAGAGGAGAGGGGGCAACCAGTTAGTTTTAAAAATACGAGAGGCAAATAGTCAAAAGCCAATAACAAAGGGGGGTAAATAGTGATTAAGCCAAAAATTTATAAGTTAATTCAACTTAAATTTGAAAATGTTATCCACCGAGATTTGATAATATATGCTATAATCCTTGAGGTTTGAAAATCATCATAATATCTTCCCTGCATTTTTATGAAGTTAATGCCAAATTTACTTTCAAGTTCCAGACATAAATACCCCTCCAATTGGCATTCCTATCCAAATTTGCACATTGCAAAGAAAATTCTTGTTAAAACTTTAGCTAGGGTCCAATGCAGGTTACCGTTGTGAAGAGACATTATCAATGTGGTGCCTGAAACAATGGTCTCTAATTTATATGGTGTCATATTGTGGCCGGGTTGTATTTACGTGCCTAAATGGATTGTATAAAATAGAAAAAATAAAATAAGCAATAGGATTCAATGGTCTACAATTAATTAATCTACATTTAAAAATAAGAGTATAAGTGAAAAAAAAAATAGTTATTTTAAAAATAACTTAAAAATCAACAAAACAGTAGTACATGTTGTTATTACTTGTTAGTCTGGGAACCGTATTGGAACTTTGCTTCAAATTACAGTGTTAGTCCTTCAACTTTTTGAGGTTCTTAATTTAAAACTTACATTACGAATTAGGAAGACATTAGAACAAGCTATTAACAGTGAAAAAGTGATATCCAAAAAAATAAAGAAAAAAAGAAAAAGTGATATCCAATGCTCCAATTAATAAATATATACGACTGAAAAAGATGTCAACTTCAAGAAAATTGCCCTTTTCCCGTCTTGGATTTGTAGCTTTGGAGATTCGAAGTTATTCCTATCAATGATGCACAGTTGACAATTGAGATAGTAAAGGAAAGTGTTGCCAACATTCATTTTCCTTAAGGATCCAGTTTGAGACACGAGCTTTAAAAAAGGGGAACAAATCAAATCTGAAATACAGCAATTAAACATAAAATCCCACACTGGTATAATAGAAGAGTTAACAAGGTGCAAATGAATATAAATAGGAAGGAGATGACTACGTAAGATATAGTTAACTGGACGGGGTCAATGGGCAATCAAGAAGACTCATGGCCTAGGCCAGTGACCTCCATTGCACTTTGGAGGGGTGCCTGCTTATGGTCTCCCCAAGAGTGAGAGCCAACGTCGTAATTTGTGCCAGTGGGAGCCAGCGTTCACGCCGCCCCTTCCCAATTCATAGTTGAAACTAATTTTCTTCATTAGTTGGATACTTAGATTAGGAAGGTTTCAATGAGCAAACAATGTTGTCAATCAGTTTTGTATGTTTAGTTTATTTGATTGCAACTATGAATCTTGATCGATGAGGGTAGGGCTGGCAATATCGATCTAACATGAGCTCGTTAAAATGACCAGTCAACTAATATAAGACCCAAATTTGCCACCCCTAACAAACATATTTTTACTACATGAACCTGACACGTTAACAGTGACCCATCAACCTATTTATGACCCGAATTGTCACCCCTAGATGAGGGGAGACTTTCACATCCAAACTTTAAAGTTGTGAAAGATTTAGATATTCGAAAGCTTATATGTATCAAATGCGGGTCGGAGAGTTATCGCGTTTGGAAGAACCAAACCTGAGCTTTGAAGTACCTTTTGGTACCAAAAGTAGATCGATTCTATGATTTTTCAGAAATCATAGATATCTTGACCCTACTATCATTATCCCCTTGTAATGTTTCTGCAAATGATTATGCGTCATTGAAGTTGTGTTACAAGACTGAGCTTGTACCATTGAAGCTTGGAACATGTGGTGCTATCGTCAAGCTAATGGTAAATGAAAACGATCGATTTCTTGGTTAATTTGCTGATTGGGTGAAGCGAGAATTAATAAAACAGTTTTGTTCTGACTTTCAAGTGCTTACAAAACAAATGTTTATATTTAACTGTGGTTGTGATATGGAAGAATGAAGATTAATTAAAGAATGAAAGCTTGGAATGATGAATTGGGCAGGGGCCGCGAACACAGGCCCCCACTGTCACAAATTATGACGTTGGCTCTCCCACTAGGGGAGACCATAAACAGGCACCCCTCCGAAAGTGCAATGGAGGTCGCCAGCCTAGGCCATGAGCCTTGTTGATCACCCGTTGACCCCATCCAGGTAAGTATGTTTCTTGTTGTGATGCCCTTTGTGTTTATAGTCTTTTGCACCTCTTTTGCTCTTCTACTCTTCCAGTGTGGGATATACCTTAATTTCATTGCTCTATCTTTGCGCTGAACGCATTCTGTCTTTCTTTTTTTCTTTTTTTCCTTTTGTGGGTTTGTACTTTTTGGGCAAAACAATTCAAGATTTAGTATCTATCGCTTGTTGTATCTTCACGGAATATTAATGAAGAAGGGTATGAATTAACGCTGATGACTCTCAATTTTGTTGGTAACGCAAAATATTTGCATTTTTCCAAATGCTGATGAATTGATTGAAGTGTGTGTGTGTGTGTGTGTGTGTGTGTGTGTGTGTGTGTGTGTGTGTGTGTATGAATGAAACAACTTAATTAATGCGTTCTCTTCGAAATATCAGTGTCACTTTTATGGAGGAGAATCTTGTTCTATGAACCTTTTGCATACTCCTGAGTGCATAATTCCTAAATTGGCTGTTTGGCAAAGTCAGATTTAGCTCTGAAACTATACACTTTTGAGGAATAATGATCTCCTTTCTTCTATAAATTCAAGAGGCATATTTTATGGCTACGTTACGGCTATATGGAACACAACTTCCAGTATGAACAACAGTCTTCCTGCTAGTAAAGCTACAGGTTGAAGGGGAAAAAAAGTGAATTACATTTACTTTTCTCAAGTTTTTGTGAAATTACAAATATCTCTCTCAAATTTTTTTTTTTTTTTGTTTTCCAAGATAGCAAATAGGTCACAAGAAACATAAAATTACGGTTATGTTCTGAAAACACAAACATCGCTTATATTCTCTAATTTATCACATATCGCATAGAACTCGGATATATGGCATATAGTTACTGATTTATCGCAGTTATGTTATAACAACAAGTATCCCCTGTAGTAAATAAAACGCGCGTATCGAGTTTATCGACTAAATTATTGTCAAACTCCATGCCACAAAAAATTTAATTCATTTCTTTCCCTCTATTGGATTATTTGTAATTTTACTAAAACTAAAGAAAATCCAAGAGTGAAAGGAATTCAGTTGGAAAGCATTCCAAGTACCACAAAACAAAAATGAACTGATATTTAGTTGAAATCCTAAGTTTTTATCACCTCCTTCCCCTAGGCATAGCTACTAAATTACATGCTCAAATGAAATAAGGCAGAAGATTTAACTAATGAATTGGATAGGGGCCACGCGAACGCAAGCCCCTGCTGGCACAAATTATGACGTTGGCCATCCCACTTGGGGAGACCATAAGCCGGCACCCCTCTGAAGTGCAATGGAGGTCACCGACCTAAGCCATGAGCCATATTGATCACCCATTGACTCCGTCCCTGATAAGTATACATTTCTTGTTGCCTATTCCTTCCCTTTTATAAGCCCGCAACACTAGATTTCTTTCCTCCTTGTCGATGTGGGCTAAATTGGGTTTGGAGTTAAAGCCAAGGGGGGTCAAGTTTGGTGAAACCAAGGAATAATTCCCAAAATTGATTCTCGCCTTAAAATATTCAAAGATCCTAAAAGGGAATCAAATCCATTCCTCATTCTCATATCATTCATCCAACCAGCCCCTTAGTATATATGTGATTTGGAATTTTAGTCATGACTTCTATAATTAATATTGAACCCATGAAGAGTATATATATAAACAAAATGAAAAATTTTATATACACTTTTTGATGAGGAAATCCGAGATCAACTCTCGAAGTTCAAGATGGGTAGAAGTCAACAAGTGGTTGAGAAGATTCAAGGTCAACATATGGGTTCTCATAGATCTAATGGAAAGGACTTTAATCTAAAAAAAGGAAAATGAGTCTTTAAGAATGATGGAAGATGAAATACGATGAAGTCTATTTCTAAAGTTGCAAGTTGAGAAGAGGAAGCCAAGATTGGTTTACAAATGGGTTCCTCTCTTGAAAGATCAAGGTGGGTCAAGTTCATTGAGCATATCTTCTTAAAGGAGATTCTTGAGTATTTAATAAAGTTTTGAAGATAATTACATCTCTTGATTTTAATTAATTATTCTTGAGTTATTTTTATTCCGGAAGATTTTAGAAGGTTTGAGAAGACTCTAGAAGATTCTCGAAGATGAAGGAAAGACAAACAAGTGGGAATACTTCCCTAAATTGAAGAGAGGCATGGCTAGGGTTCCCAAAAGGGGAGGGGCAACCAAACCCATGGGTAAGTGTTTGTGTGTGTGTCTCACTTTTCCTTCTTTGTTTTGGAATTGCTTGTTACGTAATTGGGATTTTTCAGAAAAGAATTTTCGCATACATATTTTCGGAATAGGTAGAGTTCCCTTTAGTGATTTTTGTAGGATTTTAATTTCCTTTTCCTTATATTATTAGAGAAGAAATTCGGCCATGTCTCTTCAAGATGGTATAGCCAAATTCTTGCTTGCCGATAACCTAGTACCTTTATGTTTTGGTTGTAAGGTTTCCAATTCTAATTGGTTTCCAACTTTTATTTGTTTTCCTTTTTCACTTGTAATTTCGGATAACCATACAATTATAAATAGGGGTGCTCTTCAACCTTATTATTCAGAGTTTATAAGATAGATTATTGATAATTCATAGAATTTAGCTGTGAGCTATTCAACCTTCAGGTTTGGATAATGTTTGATGCGAACTTGTAATTGTTCATAGGTGAACTTTTGAAAATTCATTAGTGAATTGTTCTTCTTTTATATTCAGCTATGCGTAGCTTATTTTAAAGAGGGATTTTCAAAAATAGCAATCAAGTTAGGTGTTGAACTTAGATTCACTACTACATAATGGGCCATTGGAGGGGCCCATTTAGAGGCGGGTTACTACAAACCCACCCCCAATGCTGAAAACACGTTGGAGGCGGGTTTCCAAGAACCCGGAGGAAAAGAGGTGGATTTTTAATATTTAAGAGTAGTAGCCAGGGCTAGAGTAGTACCTGCCTCCAATTCTCCATTATGTACCGCTGGTGGACTATTAGAGGCAGGTTTGGGAAACTCCCCTCCAATTTTTTCCAATATTGAAGGCGGGTATTCCAAAACCTGCCTCTAATAGTCCACCCGCGACAAATGCTATTCAGTATTGGAGGCGGGTTTTCCAACACTCCATAATTAGAGGCGGTTTTTGGAACTCCCGCCTCCAATACTGAAACCATTATCCCACATCGGATGTACATGAACAATTGGGGTGGTTGAACTCTTATAAAAAGGTCTGATGTCTCAGCCACTCCTAGTCCATATATAAATTGACAGGCCACTTTAACACATTGAGATCATGTTAAACATATCCTAGAGTGGACAATGTTTAACATGATCTCGATATGTTAAAGTTATTAATCAAACTGGAGAATGAACATTAATTAAACAATGAAAGCTTGGAATGATGAATTGGGTAGGGGCTATGCGAACGCAAGCCCCAGTTGCGACAAAATATGTGTTGGCTCTCTTGCTGAGGGGAGACCATAAACAAGCACCCTTCCAGAGTGCAACGGAGGTCACTGGACTAGGCCATAAGTTGTCTTGATCGCCCATTGACCCCGTTCAGGTAAGTTTGTTCCTTGATGTCTCGTCCTTCATTTTTATAGTCTGCATAAACTTGTTTGCACTTCTAAAGTTCCCATATGGGATTTACTTTAGTTTGATTGCTTATAAGAATGACTGATGAGAATGGGGAAAATAATGCGATTTTGTTTGATGATGGTGGGTTCTTTCGACTTCAGCATCTTCACGGGATGAAGAAGAGTTTAAGTTCTAATAACTCTTTTCATTTTGTTTAATCTATGATGCCAAATTGAATTTTCCCAATGCTGACCAAATATTGAATGAAACAACTTCTCTACGGCTAAATCATTTTCTTCCAATTGTTAGAGCCACTTTTATGGAGTGCATATATATACTCAAATGGGATGTTTGGCAAAGTCATATTTTCAAGACGTTTTTTTTCTGGGTAGAGGCTATATGGAACAGAAATTAAAGTATGGAACTACAAGGTCATCTAGGAAGGAAAAAAGAAAATGCAACTAGCTAAAATCAATCACCCAAACATCAATCAAGATCGCATTTTACCAGGCATTTCTAATTTGTAGCCCGGATCATGTTTCCATGTCTTTTTCTATCCATTGAAGGAAAAGTAACATTAATATACTAACATTATTTGTCATCGGATATGATATGAAAAAATGGGCAGGGATCCAAACAAGCATCTTTTGACACTTCACGAGTAAAAGCCATAAAGGGTGAAGGAAAGTCGGATAAAAGTGAAGCTCGGGACAAACCAGTCCTCCCTTGTTAATGTCATGAGTTCTTAGAAGCTTTTCTTTGCCATCAATCTTTTGTTTGTGAAGTGAGCTTTTCGTCCTAAGCAGCTGAATTAAAGAAAATGATTGAAAACATATTGTTAGATAACTGATAACCTTTCCATTCCAACTACTGAAGAAAATTAATTTAAACTATGAATTGGGTAGGGGCCACGAGAACACAGGCCCCCGCTGCCACAAACTATGACGTTGGCTCTCCCGCTTGGGGAGACCATAAGCAGGTAACCCTCTGGAGTGCAAAGGAGGCCACCGGCCTAGGCCATGAGCCTTGTTGATCACCCATTGACGTACCCGGTCCAGGTAAGTATGTTCCCTGTTGTTATGTCCTTAGTTTTTATAGTCTTTCAGTACCATGTTTGCTCGGGATTTACGTTTTTATAGTCTTCAGTACCATGTTTGCTCTTCTAGTCTTCCTATGTGGGATTTACCTTAATTTATTGTTGTATCTTTGCACTAAATGCGTTATGTCTTTCTATTTTCCCTTTTGTGGGTTTGTCGTTTTTGGGCAAATCAATTCAAGATCCACTATCTCTTGGTAAGAATGACTAATGAGAATGGGAATTAATAATTGCGATTTTGTTGGACCACTACTACGTAACAGTCTATTTGTAGCGCCTATATAGCGACGGGTATTAAGAACCATCTCCAATACTCACTTATTGGAGGCGATGTTTTAAGAACCACCTCCAATAAGTGAGTATTGGAAACTGTTCTTAGTAAGCTCCTCCAATAAGTGAGCATTGGAGAGATGGTTCTTAGTAACCACCTCCAATACGTGAGTATTAGAGACGGTTTGTTTGCAACCGCCTCCAATAAGTGAGTGTTGAAGGCGCTTCTTAATAACCACCTCTAATAAGTGAGTATTGGAGACGGTTCTTAATAACTGCCTCCAATACGTGAGCGGGGTTTCCCCGAATTCCCACATTGCATGGTTGAAGCATGCGGGGTTTCCCAATTGTCCCTTATAAAAAGTAACTAAAGGGGGAAGATTGAGATTAAATTCCATGGCCAATAACGCATTTGTAAATAATTTTTTGGGCTCGGTTTGAACTTGTAGACTCGGACGAGTCTATCAATTCATACCGATTCTATCGTAGAATCACCCGATTCTATGAGTCCATTACCGAGTTTAATAACTATGTCTTCAATTGTCCTCCTAAAAAGGGGAAAATGAGGCTGTTGTTTATAAAAGCACCCCCAATAAAAAGGAAAAGAGACGCTTTTACTCCAATACAAGCCAACAATAGTCCTCAAAAAAGGAAAAGGGAGACGGTTGTTTGTAAACACTCCTCTAATAATGAGGTAAGGAGACGCTTTTTTCAGCCACGACCAATATGTAGGCCATTTGCAACGCCGACATTGGCAACGCCTAAAACTGCCTCCAATAGCCTCAAATAATCGTTCCAATCCCCTTTTCTGTAGTAGTGGACGAAGAAGGGTATATGTTAATGTTGGTGACTCTCAGTTTTGTTAGCAATGCAGAATATTTGCATTGTTCCAAATGCTGATGAATTGATTAAAGGGTATGTATATATATATAAAAGAAACAACTTTATTAATGCAGGTGAATCATTTTTCTTGGAAATATCATAGCCACTTTTATGGATCGAGGAGAATCTTGTTCTATGAACCTTTTGCATACTCCTTTGAGTGCATATTCTTAAATTCGTTGATTGGAAAAGTCAGATTTAGCTCTGAAACTATGAACTTGTTGAGGAATAATATTCTCCTTTCTTCTAGAAATTCAAAAGGCATATTTGCTGGCTACGGTCCGGCTATATGGAACACAACTTCAAGTATGAAACCGCGGTCTTCCTACTACTAAAGTTGCAGATTGAAGGGAAAAGAAAAGGCAAATTACATTCGATTTTCTAGAGTTTTTGTAAAATTACAAATATCTCCCTCGAATTTTTTTTTTTTTTTTTCAAGATCTTCCAAGACATTAAATAGGTCAACAAAAGAACAAAATCATTGTTATGTTCTAAAAACACAAATATCACTTATAGTCTCTCATGTATCACGTATCGTATATAAATCTGATAGATTGCGTGTAGTTGTTGCTATCTCACAATTATGTTAAAACAATAAGTAACGCATGTAGTAGCAAAGAAAGAAAGAAAGAAAAGAAAAGAAAAGAAAAAAAAAAAGAAAAAAAAAGCACATGTATCTAGTTTATCTACTGAATTATTGCCTGACTCAATGCCCCAAAACTCAAATTTCTTTCTTTGCCTCGATAGGATTATTTATAATTTTACTAGACCTAAAGAAAAGCCAAGCATTAATTGAATTTAGGTGAAAGCCATCCAAATACCACAAGACAAAAATGAACTAATATATAGTTAAAATCCTAAGTTTTAATCACCTCCTTCCCCTAGCCGTAGCTACTAAATTACTTACTCAAATGAAATAAGGTGGAAATTTTAACTAATGAATTGGGTAGGGGCCGCGCGAATGCGAGCCCCCGCAGGCAAAAATTATGACGTTGGATATCCCACGTGGGGAAACCATAAGCCGGCACCCCTCCGAAGTGTAATGGAGGTCACCGCCCTAAGCCATGAGCCTTATTGATCACCCATCGAATCCATCCTTGGTAAGTATGGTTTTTGTTGCATATTCCTTCCCTTTTATAATCCCGCAACACTATATTTCTTTCCTCAATTGTCGATGTGGGCTAAATTTGCATTTGGAGTTAAAACCAAGGGGGGGTCAAGTTTGGTGAAACCCGGAAATAGTTCCCACAAATTGATTCCGGCTTAAAATATTCAAAGATCCTCAAAGGTAATCAAATCTGCATTCCTTGTCGCTCATTCTCATACCTTTCATCCAACCATCCTCTTAGTATATATGTGATTTGGACTTTTAGTCATGACTTTTAGAAAGACTTATTTTTTGAAAGGTGCTGGAATTCGTCCAGCCACGATTAACACTTGTGTTTTTTTTATAACTTTCTGCCCACTTTGGGGCACCTATATACTCTCACTATTGGAAACTTGCACTTGCAAAGCACAATACACCATGTCGGGGCCTATACATCACCCATGAACACACCACCACCGCAGAGTAGCCCCTAAAGTTCTGGCAAGAGTCTTCTTTAAAATTTACGACTCTTACAAGATGTGCGAATCAAACCATTAACCTCATGGTCTGTGCACCAAGTGTTTTACCACTTGATCTAGGATGATTCGCAACATTATATACACTTAGTAATATGATTGTGTAGCCAAAGAGAATCACAACCAACCATAACACACTTATAGGCCAGAGATCATGGGTTCAAAACTTTGAATAGCATTCCTAACAAAACTTTCACATTTTAAAGCCAATTCTTGTCACTTTAGGGGTCAATGCAGGTTGCTGACGTGTTGACATTATCAATGGGCTGATTGCAACAATGGTCTCTGATCGGCCCAATTTATGCCTTGCCCTGGGTACAGCTAATCGAGCGAACACAAGCCAAATCTTATAAGAATTGCACTAATAAACTGTGATATTTGTTTTGCAGCATGCCCAAGGGAGTTGGACGCAAAAGAAGGAGAAGTGAAGCTAAAATTGTGCGGAAGCGCCCAAGTTAGAATTGGAGCTGAGCAAGCCATTTTGAAGAGCAGAAAAGACACTAATGTTCATCTGCGACTTTCCCAAGCCAAGAGCGATATTACCAAGCTGGAAGAAGTTCAACGAATCCAGATTCAAGTGAAGATCCAGTACTGCCGCTTGCCCAAGCTATAGAAACAAGCTAAACACGGGAAGCAGACGTGAAACCTAATCAAAGGCCCAAGTCTTGACCCATTACAGGAAGTAGAGTTCTAAGAAGCCAAATTTTCTCTAGTTTCCTAATTATAATCCTTGTACACGTATGGGAAATACGCTTAACTTGTTCCTTGAGTAATTAGAATTAGTATCTACCTTAATTACTATATTCCTACTAGATTTAGTATTTCCTTATTCTTATATTCTTACCAGAATTAGGCGCTCTAAACTCCTATAAATAGAGAGGTGGTAGGATATATTATTTGTCTCATTCTTCATCGTTGTAGGCGGCTTGGGTATGCCAATTCTTCATCCCATCCTTTCGACTGGGATGACTTTTATTTAGTGTTCGTTCCTTTTCTTTTATGTCTTGTCTTTATAAATTATGTTCTTAATTTATTTCAAAATGAATTAACTAGGCATTAAGGCTCTATTTGTTTTGTAACTCAAATAGGGGAAATTGTTTTTTGGGAGAAATTTTTTCGGATGGAACTTTTTTAAGGGAAATTGTGTAGGGAAGAAGATAAAAAGTATAATGATTGTATTGTTTTTTAAAATGATATGAGTCTTAAGTATAGAGAGAATTTTAAATTTTAAAATATGAATATAAGAAAAATTGAAGGTTTGGTTATGGATTTTTTTTTTTTTTTTTTTTTAGTGAAAAGTGTGACTTTTCAGTGTAATGATTGTATTTTTTTTTAAAAAAAATTTATGTGAGTGTAATTGTGGAGAGAATTTTAAATTTTAAATTTTGAATATAAGAAAATTTAAAGATGTTTGGTTATGGATATTTTTTTTAGTGAAAAGTGTTACTAAAATAAACAAAGCCTAAATTACACAACTGTGAGATCTAAATGTTCTTCACATCTTTTATGTTGCGGTTAATTGATTGCCTCTGTTTCAAGTTATGTACTTGGATACTTAGATTAATTCAGAGCTCAGGATTGATTTATTTATATGATCTACAACTGATTATGCGGGTAAGCCGACTCTTGGCAGCATCATACTACCCGGTTACTTAGCGGCAAGCTAAAGCTGTGGTTTAGCAGGGTAAATGATCTTGTGTAAATTTGCTTGCAGGTCACATGTTCTATGTTTTTCATGGTCTTCATGCTGCCGAAATACTAACATCTCACTTGTTTACGGGAGAATTCAGGTAGAGATGGTATTTTGGTTAGAACATATAAAGAGATGTTCTCTTTCTACCGATAAACATAGGAAAAGACTAGAAATGGGAGAGGGGATGATAGTGTGAGTTCTAAATCTCAAAAATGATGAATGGTTGGGCTAGCCAACTTCAGACAAATGAAGACTAATCTGAATTAGCTCTCGGTTCTATAGCTAGAATGCTTGCATTATAATCGATATATTTGAATCTATGAACAGTGTGTATTTTTACTTGCATATGCCATTTTACTTATCTTTTAGAGGGATCTTGAGCAAGATTGTTTTGGCTTGCCTAGCAACGGCCGGTCAGTCTCTAATTTATATGGTGTCATAATGTGGCCGGGTTGTATTTATGTATAAATGGATTGTATAAAGTAAAAAAATGAAAGAAGTAATAGGATTTAGTGGTCTACAATTAATTAATCTACACTTAAAAATAAGAGTATAAGTGGTCTCAATGACATGGTCTAGTGGACATCCCAAGGCATTTAAGGCATTGGGTTGTGGGAAGCCTTGGATCGGATCCTGACAACTCCCATTTACAATGGCACCATTTTCATGCGGGTAAGAGCGGCAGCAGCCAACGTTGTCTGGGCCGGACCGGCATCCTTGCCAGTTCAAAAAAATGCAAAAAATGGTCAAAACCGAGGGCTGGCCGGGAACCTGACCCGCCCGAACCCGGTTTTTAATTTATTTAAAAAGTTTTACAAAATTTTGTTGTCAATGGGAGTTGAACCTTAGTCACTCACATAGAAAATATGAGTACTTATCACTATACCATTGTTCACTTTTGTTTAAATTATTGTTTTAACTCATTTTTATATGAATCATGGACTTTTTAACAATCTATTAATTGGCCCATCCAAACTTTTAATACTATCATAATTTTTATTAGTTGTTTTCTGTTCAATCAAAATTTGTTTAATTTATTCATGTATTAACTTAAAATACGTTTAATTTGTTTTACATCAAATTTTATCTTTTTTTTTGTCTAATAAAAATGTAGTAATATAATTTTATATATTTTTTAATAGAAAATAAGAAATATTTTATAGTTGATTTACTTATTGGGTTTTATAATAATGAATTTTAATGTTTAACTTAGTTGTAAAATTTGCAAAAATATATAATTGTTGTGAAAAAAATATATTTTAAATGTTACAAATAATAAAATTAAAACATGTTAATCATTAATATATTATTTATATATATATATATATATGGCGTCATCCGGTTTGACCCCATGCTCAAACCGGTCGAACACTCAGTTCGAGCGAACCATTGGCCTCACCGGTTCAACGTTCGGTCCGGCCCAGACAACTATGGCAGCAGCGAATATGTGGCTCTCCCCATTTCAGTCTTTCACCCTATCTAGTGCCCCCCCAATGTTGTATTGTCATACGTCTACCCCACATTGTGTGAGACATGTTAATCTTGACTGTACCAATTCCAATACCTTTCATTTGAAAAAAAGCTCTTAAAATTAAAAATAAATAAGTGTATGAGTGAAAAGAAAATTTGCTTGTTTTAAAAATTAACTTAAAACTTAATAAAAAGTAGTGCATTTTAAGAATAAAAAAATTGACGTGCCATGAAACCAACCCACTATCATCGAGGACCTGAAACATTACAATTCAACACACCACCACCGGGGAGTAACCCCTAAAGTCCTGGAAAGAATTTGCTTTAAAATTTGCAAATCTTGCCAGAGAAGTTATTCGAACCCTTCACCTCGTCTGTGCACAAGTGTTTTACCACTGGAGCTAGGGATGATTCCCTTAACATTCCAGTGTTGCTACTTATTACTTGTTAGTCTAGGAAGTAAGAACCTTATTGGAAGCTTGCTTCAAATTATAGCGGTAGTCCTTATTACTTATTAGGGAGATATGATTTTAACAAGCTATGAATAGTGAAAAAGTGATATAAATATATCATTGAAAAATGTCGACTTCAAGAAAGTTGCCCTTTTTCCCATCTTGGATTTGTAGCTTTGGAAATTCTGAAATTATTAGTGTTGATTCCCAGTTGACAATTGAGACAGTAAAGGAAAAGGGTTCTAACGTTTCTTCCTTGCATATCCAGTTTGAGACATGAGCTTTAAAATTTGGAAAGACAATCTGAAATATTACAACAATCAAACGTAAAATCCCACACGGGAATAGTAGAAGAGCTAACAAGGTGCAGAGTAATATAAAAAAGGAAGGAGATGACAACGTAAGATATACTTACCTGGACGGGGTCAATGGGCGATCAAGAACACTCATGGCCTAGGCCGGTGACCTTCATTGCACTTTGAAGGGATTGAAGAATATAAGGCATTCTTCAATACTTAAGAAAAAAATAGGAGCACAAAGTATGAAGAAATTCTGTAGGAATTTCAACAACAAATAAAGAAAGAAATATAGAAGGGAGAAAGACTTGTTACAAGTCACAAAAGCAATCTAAGTCGTGCTTAAAGTGTTTAATGTCCCCACTCCCACAGTGCTTAAATTGTTTAGATAAGAAAGAAAATGGAAATTAGTTGATTTAATATCCGGCCAATCCTCCTCTATTTATAGAGTTGAAAGGTTGCAAACTTGGGTTACGATCAGACTATGAATGGATGTGATCATCCATTCACTTGTTAGGATCCAACACTTTAACCAAAAGACACATCTTTCACAAAAAAAAAAAAAAAAAAAAAAAAAAGAAGAGTTGCATCTGTTGAGAAGCGACTGGAGTTCGTTCGAGATGCCGTGCAAGTCACACGAAGCATCGCACCGCACATCTCTCTTTCGAATTCCAGATTTTGCTTTACAGGAGATAGTCTGAGACGTTGTGCGAGTCGCACATTGTCTCGCACACATATTGGAGGTTGTGTGAGATGGCGTGCGACTCACACAATATCTCGCACCTATCAAAAAATGCAAAGCTTGCTCTCAACTAGCTTCGGCCGCCTGTGCGATCCGATGTCTGACTCGCACGTCGTATTGCATAGCCTCTTGTATCTCTCAATTTGTCTGATCCCAAAGACTTTACTTTATTTCTATACTATAAACTACAAGAATCTTCAACAGTGGTTGCCTGCTTATGCTCTCCCCAAGTGGGAGAGCCAACGTCGTAATTTGTGGCAGCGGAACCAACTCATAGTTGAAACTCATTTGCTTCATCAATGATCAAATAATGTTATCAATCAGTTTTGTATGTTGAGTTTATTTGATTGCAACTATATGGATTCTACTGGATGATGGTACACAACACGTTAACAGTGACTACCTATTATGACCCAAATTGCCATCAAGATGAGGCGAAAGACTAAAATTCAAGGCCTTATCTCCACCGAATGCTGGTCTCAAAAGGTTTGACGTTTGGAAGAACCAAACCTGACTTTGGTAGCGAAAGTAGCTCGATCCTGCGATTTTGGGGGAATCGCAGATATACCTGACTTTGGTACCAAAAGTATCTTGATCCTTCGATTTTCCAAAAATTACAGATATCCAGACGCTACTATCATCAGGGCCGTCCCTCCGCATGTGTGCTAGGCGAGCCCATGCGCAAGGCCCCCAAATTTGTGGGGCCCCAAGTTTACTTGTCTGAATTTATTTTATTATAATTTATTTTTGCGGAACGATGTCGTTCCACGAAACAGAATAAAAAAAAAATTTTAAAAAAGAGAAACAGATAGACACAAACCCAAGCCCAATCCCAAGCCAAACCTTTGTAAATTCTTCTTATTTTCTCTTTCTTTTTTGACCAGTTCAAGCACTAACTTTAATTTTGTTTTTGTTTCCATTTGTAGATTGATCTTTGGATGTTCTAAATTTATTTATTGTCAACAATTAGTTCTTCTCTTTAAAGGTTAGTTTATATTTTTGAGTTTTTATTATTTACAATTTAATAGTTTAAACTGTTTGTTAAATTTATAGATTATTAAATCAATATTAGATGTTTGAGTTGAATTGGGATTGGAATTGAAATTTTATTATTTTTATTATTAATTTGCGTCTAAATGATGTTTTAGGGTTTTAATTAGGGGTTGAATAGATTATATTTGGTAATAAATGTTGAATATGAATTAAATTTGAAACTTCAAAAATTGGATTAAGATTTTATAAATTGAAATTAGATAATTATGTATTTTAAATTTAAGTTAGATATTGTTAATGTGAATTTACATTAAAGATTTTAAAATTTCAAATTAGATATATTTATTCGGTTATTGTCAATTCACATGAACTGTGAATTGTATATTTTTAATGAATGATTTTACATTTTTTCTTTTTTATTTTTTTTGGAGACGATGAATGATTTTACATCTAAATATGCAACAAGAATGTTACTTTTTAAGTGAATTATTATAGTTATATTTTCTTTTTGGTTGAAATCATCTTTATTTTAAAAGCTTTATTAATGAATATTTTTATTTTATTTTTCTTACATTTACGATGATATAAAATGGTCCAAATTTATATTTCCGAACAGGGTTTTTTTATGTAGGAACGGCCCTGACTATCGTTATGCCATTGAAATGTTTCTGTAAATGATCTACCGTGTCTTGAGTAGTGGTACAAGACGGTGGATCTGAACTTGTTTTCTAGGTGTTTGCTACATCTTTATTACTTGACATACCGAGCTAGTACCATTGAAACTGTGGAAAATGCTACTGGAAGCCGGGAACATGTGGTGCTATTGCCAGGCTAATAATGGTAAATGCAAAATGATTTCTTTGAGATATTCGTTGCTCCCTAGATTCAAGTGCTTAAAAATAATAATTATGTGATCAGGAAGAATTTATGAATTGGCTATTTGATTTGAAAAACCATAACTGAAAAATGAAGATATAATTGAACAGGTAAAAGGCCTGTTACCAGTGGAGGGGCAGATTCAGGCCGGTCATCAAAGAAGAGCAGGGAGGAATCCGTTGGAATGGCACTCAAGTGTTGGGCACATGGGCAGGTTGCTAAGCAGGGTAATGCGGAGGATAATGTCTCCCTTGCTGAAAGCATGGGCATTCTGAATGCAATGGGGATCGCAGACGATGCCGTCTATTTGAAGGCAATCAATTTCTTACGCGAGCCAATGAACCGAGTCATTTTCAAGTTGACCGAGCCGGTTCGTCGCTTGTCACTTCTTCTTCATTCCACTTAGTGCACTGTATTTTATTATGTTATGTTGTTGTTATGTTTCCTGTATTTATTAAACTTCAATGCTGTTTTTATTATGTACCGTTGAGTCTGTGGATTTGGAGCTGTGGTATGTTTATGCACCCCCCATTTGGATTTCAATGTGGTGTCCTTTTTGGCACAATTTTGTTTCTGCACCATATTTGATTTTTTTACAGGAGGGTTTTGGTGGTTTTCTGTGATGGTCGTCTTAGAGGGGGTACCCCGGGAACTATCAAAGCGGTGATGTTGCGGTATTCTAGTATCCCATAGGTAAGCTCTCGGTTGTTATTACTCTATCTCAGTGACATTCATGAGACGATGAAAGCATATTATAGTGGATATTATTCAGTTTCAGGGAAAAACGGAGCTGCTCCAGGACCATAAGAAAACTCATTCTAGATTGCCCTGTCTTTGCGTCTAATCTGTGGGAGAAAGCTGTCAAAGGAAACTGTGCATTATGGGCGCTAGCTCACAGGTAGTTTTGAATACTGTGATTGATATCTCCACTCTGCCTAAGGTGGGCTTTCTCACTCATTAGCATAATAGCATTGAGGAGGCTTTTGGGAGGTTTTCTAGAAGGAAACGAAGGAATTAGAACCAAAACCGTAGCAGTCGGAGGACATTATCTAAGTACATCACAGCTTAATTTGGAATACGACAGTTTCGCTACGAATTGGACAGCAAGTGAAGGATTGAAGATCTTGTAATGTTGGAAAGATTTTCAATAATTCCTAAAATACTTTGTTATTATTATTTTCGGTTGGTTTTAATATTCACTTATTTGGACCATGCCCTGTGAGGTTATTTATTTTACTGAAAATCATCCGAAGCCATATGAATCAATGCTTTATGTTCTGCAGAAATTCGTGAAATGGCATGGTCCTTCAAATACAAAACCTCGAATCGCTCTCACCCTCCATTTTGATTTAAAATGTCAGCATTTTTCAGCTTGTCCTTCACTTGAATGAAGGGCTAATTATACTGTGGAATAATGGCCTTTCGTGATTTGTGAAGGCTGTGGACTGTGCTGTATTTGTTTATATGCTACAGGGAGTAGTCTTTTATGCGCGGTCAAGCTTGTTCAAACTTTTTCACATTACCCAATGTTGTGCACAGTTGTTATATTATGACCTTCTGCACAAAATTGTTGTATAGCTGAGCAAAAATCTTATAAAGATTTGATGACTGTCCGTCAATAATTCTTGCATGATATAGTTGAATGGAATCCATAAATAGGAATAGATACTATGGGTGCCTCTTGCATAATTATTGCATGTATGGAATATTCATGCATCATGCGTAAACTTGTTCATTTGCACTATGGCAAAAGGAATAAAATAGAATAATAAATTTGTTAAATAGGAATGCTAGAATGAAAAAAATATACACATATATACATACATATATATATAATTGAAATCTGGCAATATTGGGTATGCAAATCCTTCATAAGGGCTCATATAGGCATATCACTAATTTAATTATTTTTCAGTGCGAGTATTTGTTATATATATTACAAATGTAGAGCAAAATGTGTATGTAATATATCAGTAAGTGAAATGATGTATATGTAGGCTACATTTTGTTTGTGCAAATGTAATTGTTTTTTCATGCTGACAATGAAATGAAATGGGGCACACCACTATTGTTGTTTTCTGCTTCATTATTATGCATGTGAATAAATTATTTCCTGCAAAGTGTTGCTAAGGCCTTGCGCCAAACCAATTATCGTTCAATATAAATATACTGGCTATGCTTATCAATTGCCCAACAAACTTCATCCTTCAAAGACAGTGGAGTAAAGTTACATATTTCTGAATTATTTCTAAGGTATGTATGATAATGTAAATTCATATTTGCACCTCCTTAGAAATTAGACGTTTTTTATAATTGCAATTGTTCTGGAGTTCTTTTTTTTTTATGATGAATAATGAAACCTACTTCATTATGGAAAGGTTGAAATGGACGGATCATCTTCGCACCTTGCTTCGGCAACAGATTTAGTCACTAATTGTGAGGAAGAAGAATTCGTTGACTTTCTGATTGCAATATGGCTCATGGAAGAAGATGAACCCGAAGTTATCCCCCGACAACCATGCCGAAACTCAGCATTGACCGGCAGACAATGGGTTAGGGAATTAGTGAACGGGAACCATACGCGACTATTTGAGAATTGCAGGATAGATTTAGAAACTTTTATGAGGTTCTGTCAGTGTCTACGGGAAGGAGGATACTTAACTAAGGAGAACTCGCATGTTTCCATTGAGGAAAAGGTATGCATGTTTTTGGTGTTGCTTAGCCATAATTGCAGGCAACGTTTACTTGCTGAAAGGTTTCAACACTCTCTTGCGACTATAAACCGACATATACACGAAGTTGTTCGTGCAATTGTCCTGTTTAGTAAGTATTTGATATGTCTAAGGAATGAAAATGTGACACATCCGAGGATACGTCACAACCAAAGGTTGTACTCATGGTTTAAGGTAAAGTACAGTTCAAATGTTTCCCCCGACAAGGTACACATTTTAGCTAAGCAGTTTGTGGCCAGGCCTCTCATTATAAATGCATTTTATTATTGTTTTTTTGTAGGATTGTGTTGGAGCAATTGGTGGTACACACGTTTCGGCATAGGCGCCGGCTAGTCGTAGAGATGCGTTTCGTAACAGGCATGGTCAAATTAGTCAAAACGTCCTAGCCTCATGTGACCACGACATGAGGTTTGTGTACATAAGAGCAGGGTTTGAGGGGAGTGCAAATGACGCCCGTGTTTTTCTAGAATCAGTTACTCGAGCCAATTCTAATTTCCCAATGCCGCCAGAAGGTACGCAACATTATCGTTCCAGTTTATTTTCGACGGGCATATTGAACATGGTTTAAAAAAAAACATTATATTTCAGTAATGTTTCGGTTATGACAGGGAAATATTATGTGGTGGACTCTGCCTATAGAAATGTTCCTGGTTTTCTTGCACCGTATATGGGACATAGATATCACCTGCAGGACTACCGTGGTAGAGGTAGAGCCCCCAGGACTTGGAAGGAGTTGTTTAATCATCGGCACTCATCTATCAGAAATGTAATTGAGCGATCATTCGGAGTACTTAAAAAACGTTTCAATATCTTACAGGGCCCCATGCCTAACTACATGGTAGTTAGGCAAGCGTTAATGGTAGTTGCCTGTGCAGCACTCCATAATTTCATTAGGGAGCAGTTGCCTAATGATGACTACTTTGCAGAGATGGAGGATGCGGAAATAGATTCGGATACCGAGTCTGACAATGACCAAGAAGGGACGGTGACGATGTTTGATACATCCCCAACTGCCGTAATTGCTTGGAATGCATATCGGGATGACATCGCATCCCAAATCTGGCACGGGTCCAGGCATTTGCATTAATTTGGAGGGCTTATTTCATGAATGATTGTCCGTTGGCAAATGCTTTATGTTGTACAAGGATTTCGCGTTTATTGTGGTTTTTTTCATTTCTGAAATCTCGTTAGTACGTTTGTATTCATAATAAAGAGTTTGTAACGTGTGTTTTTTATGTCCTTTATTGCATCAAGTAAATGATATGAATGCGTCTTTTTTTTATTTATTTAATTAAGTTTTGGCGATTTTTCCATTGCTTGAAATATAATGCACCACAATGAATTTAATTATTCCCTAAAACTGTTGTTAAAATAAAATATGCATTAGAATTATCAAATAAATTAAAGTAGGCAATGTTATGCATATACAGTGCAAATGCATGCGGCAAAGGAATGAGGGAAATGGGGGCAACGCACGTCAACCAAGGCAACAAGATTTGGACTTCACGTGGCTGCAGGGAACAACTTTGACCCCCCGCCTTCATAAAAGCCACCCGCCAAGATTCCTTCCATTTTCCTTTTCTGGGAATCTATGGAAAAGGTCAAAAGAGAACAGAGCCTTAGAATGATGAATTGGGAAGGGGCCACGCGAACGCATGCCCCCACTAGCACAAATTATAACGTTGGCTCTCCCTTTTGGGGAGACCATAGGCAAGCACCCCTCCAAAGTGCAATGGAGGTCGCCTGCCTAAGCCATGAGCCTTGTTGATCACCCATTGACCTTGTCCAGGTAAGTATGTTTCTTGATGTGATGCCCTTCGTTTTTATAGTCTTCAGTACCATGTTTGCTCTTCTACTCTTCCCATGTGGGATTTACCTTAATTTCACTGTTGTATCTTTGCACCAAATGCGTTCTGTCTTTCTATTTCTTCCTTTTATGGATTTGTACTTTTTGGGCAAATCAACTCAAGATCTACTATCTCTTGGTAAGAATGACTGACGAGAATGGGGAAAATAATGCGATTTTGTCGGACGAAGAAGGTATGAGTTAATGCTGGTGGCTCTCAGTTTTGTTAATACCGCATACTATATATATATATATATATATACAACTTAATTAATGCGGGTATCATTTTTCTTCGAAATATCAGAGCCACTTTTATGGATCAAGGAGAATCTTGTTCTATGAACCTTTTGCATACTCTTTTGAGTGCATATCCTTAAATTGGATGTTTGACAAAGTCAGATTTAGCTATGAAACTGTGAACTTGTTGAGGAATAATGATCTCCTTTCTTCTAGAAATTCAAAAGGCATATGTTTTGGCAACGGTCCGGCTATATGGAACACAACTTCAAGTATGAAACCGCAATATTCTTGCTACTAAAGTTGCCTGTTGAAGGGAAAAGAAAAGATGAATTACATTAGATTTCTCGAGTTTTTGTAAAATTACAAATATCTCCATCGAATTTTATTTTTGTTCAAGATCTTCCAAGATATCAAATAGGTCAACAAAAAGACAAAATCATTTTTATGTTCTGAAAACAAAAATATCACTTATAGTCTCTCATGTATAACGTATTGTATATAACTGTGATATTGCATGTAGTTGATGATGTATCGTGGTTGTGTTATCAACCCCTTCCCCTAGGCATAGCTACTAAATTACTTGCTCAAATGAAATAAGGCAGAAAATTTAACTAATGAATTAGGTAGGAGCCACGCAAACGTAGGCCCCCGCTGGCACAAATTATGACGTTGGCTATCCCACTTGGGGAGACCATAAGCCGGCACCCCTCCCAAGTGCAATGGAAGTCACCAACCTAAGCCATGAGCCTTATTGATCACCCATGACGTATGGTAAGTATATGTTTCTTGTTGCCTATTCCGTCCCTTTTATAAACCCGCAACGCTAGATTTCTTTCCTCGGTTGTCGATGTGGGTTAAATTTGGGTTCGGAGCAAAAGCCAAGGGGGGGTCAAGTTTGGTGAAACCCGGGAATAATGCCCAAAAATTGATTCCGACTTAAAATATTGAAAGATCCTCAAAGGGAATCAAATCCATTCCTTGTCGCTCATTCTCATACCCTTCATCGATCCAACCATCCCCTTAGTACATATGTGATTTGGACTTTTAGTCATGACTTCTATAATTAATATCGAACCCATGAAGAGTTTATATACACACACACACATATATATATATATATAAACAAAGAGAAAAACTTTATATACTTTTTTTTTTGTGAAATGTGCTAGAATTCGTCCAGCCACGATTGACACTTGGGTTTTTTGAAACCTTTTTGTCCGCTTTGAGGCACCTGTATACTCTCACTATCGGAAAATTGCACTTGCACAGCACAATACACCACGTCGGGAACCTGTACATCACACATGAACACACCACCACTACGGAGTAGCCCCTAAAGTCCTGGCAAAAGTTTGTTTTGAACAGTTGACCTCCTGGTCTGTGCACCAAGTGTTTTACTACTTCAACTAGGGATAATTCACAACTTTATGTATATACACTTTAGTAATATAATTGTGTAGCCAAAAAGAATCACAACAAACCATAACACAATTATAGGCCAGAGATCATGGGTTCGAAATTTCGAATAGCATTCCTGTTGAAATTTGCACATTTTAAAGCAAATTCTTGTTAAACCTTTAGGGGTCAATATAGGTTGCTGGCATGTTGTGAAGACAAGTTATCAATGGGTGATTGCAACAATGGCCTTTGATCAGGTAATTTATGGCTAGCCCTGGGTACAGTTAATCGTGTGAACACAAACCAAATCTTATAGGAATTGCTCTAATAAACGATATTTGTTTTGCAGCATGCCCAAGGGAATTGGATGCAAAAGAAGGAGAACTGAAGCTAAGGGCCTTTCTTTTTCATCATTTTGAAAACGATTTTGAAAATAAGTTTTGAAAAATAGTTTTATAATGTAAAAAGTGTATTGAAAATGTAAAAAGTAGATGCTGAATAGTAAACAGTTGTATTGGAAATGATGAAATATAATTAAAATATATTAAATTTACTGTTGAAACCAAAATCGTTTTCAAAACAGAACAAAAAGAACAGGCCCTAAATCGGTGCAGAAGCGCCCAAGTTAAAATCAGAGCTGAGCAAGCCATTCTGAATAGCATAAAAGATTGTAGTGTTCGTCCGACTTACCCAAGCCAAGCACGATATGACCAAGCTGGAAGAAGTCCAACGAATCCAGACTCAAGTGAAGCTCCAGCGCCGCTTGCCCAGCTACAGAAAATGCGCTAAACACGTGAAGTAGATGTGAAACCCTAATCAAAGGCCCAAGTCTTGGCCCATTACAGAAAGTAGAGTTCTAACAGCCAAATTTTCTCTAGTTTCCTAATTCTAATCCTTATGCAGTAAAATCGCTATAAATTAATAATCTTAGGACCATAAAACACTTTTATAGAAACGCCTAATGGTACCGGCCTAATTGGGGATAGTAGTGAAGAACCGTCTCCAATACTATTTAAAGGAGGCGGTCTTTTAAGAACCGCCTCAAATTAGTGCCTCAAATTAGTGCTTATTAGGGGCGGTTCTTAACACTCGTGCCTAATACCTTGGTATTGGAGACGTTTCACCTAGAACCACCTCCAATAAGTCTGCATTGGAAATTCTTTATTTACAACCGGCTCCAATACGCAGTTATTAGAGATATTCTTTTAAAACCGCCTCCAATATGTGAACGGGGCTTCCGAATCCCCACATTGGTTGAGAGCATGGGGGGTTTTCCAATTCTCCCCTATAAAAGCAGTAGAAGGGGGAAGCTTGAGATTGCTTTAATTAACTCCATAGCCAATAGCGCATTTGTAAATAATTCTTTGGACTCGGTTTGAACTCGTAGACTTGGACTAGTCTATCGATTTAGACCGAGTTTATCGTAGAATCGCCCAATTCTATGAGTCCAATAATGCGTTTAATAACTATAACTTCATTTGCCCTCATAAAAAGAGGAAAAAGAGGCAGTTGTTTATAAAAGCGCCCCCAAATAAATAGGAAAAGGAGACCCTTTTACTTTAATACGCGCCACGAATAGTCTACAAAAAAACCGGAAATGAAGATGGGTTTTTGGAAAAGCGCCTCCAATAAATAGGAAAGGAGATGTTTTTTACATCCGCGACCAATGGAAAGGCCATTTGCAACCGCGGCATCAGAGACGCAAGGGAATTTCATAAAACCGCCTCCAACAGCCTCAAATAAGCATCTCCCATGGCTTTTTCTATACTACTGAAATTTTATTAATTTAGAGAGATATTATTTAATCGATAAATTAATAATTCAATACCTACAAGTTAGCTTTATTTTCTTTTTTTTTTCTTTTTTTTTTTTTTTTTTTGTACTCTTGCATCCTCAATGTTCGAACTCGAGAACTCATGATTACCCTCTCATTACCCTCCCCTCATATGTACAAGTAAGTTGTTCAATGGGTTTATGCATTAAAACAAGTATAATTTAGATATTCACAGTGTACAATTCAATGGTATCAATGAGTTTATTGTACATTATAACAGTGAGAAAGTACCTAATAAAGTACATCAAACTCAAAGCGCCACCGACTCTTCACAATGTTTGTTGTAATTCATGAATTCGACATCGGAACTTTTCGATGCAATTAAAAGATTAAAGTCACCTATATTTAAATTTCAAGAAAAGACAAACAACAATAGGTTTAAATTTTAGTAAATAATCCTAATTATATTTGTAATTTTGGAGAATTATTAATTTATGATATTGGTGGGACTATGTATTTATCTAGAGGTCTTTCTAAAGATTATTATCTTACTATTTCATTAGAATTTACAATTTTTTGAACTGGCCCAAGTCGAGACCGGAGAAAAGTATTATTTTAGAGAGACTATTAATTTACCGAATATTAAATTATGGAGGAACATGCTTAACTTGTTCCTTAAGTGATTAGAATTAGTATCTAGCTACCTTAATTACTATATTCCTACTAGATTTAGTATTTCCTTATTCTTAGACTATTACTAGAATTAGTATTTCCGTATTATTAGATTCCTACCAGGATTAGGTGCTCTAAACTCCTGTAAATAGAGAGCTGGTAAGATATATTATTCATCTCATTCTTCATCGTTGTAGGCGGCTTGGGAATGCCAGTTCTTCATCCTAGCCAAGGCTGGGATGATTTTTATTTAGTTTTTGTTCCTTTTCTTATATGTCTTGTCTTTATGAACTATGTTCTTAGTTTATTCCAAAGTGAATTAACTATGCATTAAATTACACAACTATGAGATCTAAATGTTCTTCACATATCTTTTATGTTGTGGTTAATTGATTGCCTCTGTTTCAAGTTATGTACTTGGATACTTTTAATTCAGAGCTCGGGTTTGATTTATTTATATGATCTTCACCCGATTAGGCGGGTAAGCCGACTCTTGGCAGCAGCATACTACCGGGTTAATTAGCGGCAAGCTAAAGCTGTGCTTTAGCGGGGTAAAGGATCTTGTGTAAATTTGCATAATTGCAGATCATATGTTCCATGTTTTTCACAGTCTTCATGCTGCCGAAATACTAACATCTCACTTCTTTAAGGGAGAATTCAAGTAGGGATGGTATTTGATGAGGAAGAATTTCTGAATTGGCTATTTGATTTGAAAACCCATAACTTAAGAATGAAGATTCAATTGAACAATGAAACCTTAGAATGATGAATTGGGAAGGGGGCCGCGCAAACGCTGGCCTCCCACTAGTACAAATTATGACAAAGTGCAATGGAGGTCGCCGGCCTAAGCCATGAACCTTGTTGATTGCCCATTGACCCCGTCCAGGTAAGTATGTCTTACGTTGTCATCTGCTTTGTATTTATACTACTCTGCATGCAAGCTCTTTATTCTTCTACTGTTCCCGTGTGGGATTTACCTTAATTTGATTGCTGAATCTTTTCGTCCCGTGTGAGGGCTCTGATGATGAGATTTTTATCTAGCTTATCAGCTGTATATCATCTGTTGCTAATTATGCAGAAATTAATCGAGCTTGTCCTTTTTTTAAGCTTTTAAAACAGTATAAATTTTTACTGTTGCTAGTATAGCTACCGCAGACGTATAGGTACTCAAGGTTTATGTATCCGAGCAAGTTAGACCTGGAGACCCTCGCCAGCAAACCATACATACTTCATCAACGGTGATTGCTTTAAAAAGTTTTCATTTCTTGCAATCTTCTCTAGAATCGAGATGATGAGTTCAGTAAACTTGAGAATTCTGCAATTAAAAATTTGATAAGTTTGTCCCTTGAGAATGGTCCTAGAATCAATCATTGGCAGCCCATTTGATTCAAACAAACAAAGAAATGTTCTTAACAAACATCAATCAAAAAATAGTCTTCATGACTATTTTTGCTGATCTTTATTGCCAGACAAACAGAGCACAAACTACAGTTTCGACCGCTGATGGCTTAGGATTAGTTACAGAATCTTACAGTTGTATCAAGGAAAGAATTAAACTAATGAATTGGTCAGGGACCGCGCGAACGCAGGCCCCCACTACCACAAATTATGACGCTGGCTCTCCCGCTTGGGGAGACCATAAACAGGCACCCCTCCAAAGTGCAATGGAGGTCACCGGCCTAGGCCATGAGTCTTCTTGATCGCCCATTGACCCCGTCCAGGTAAGTATGTCTTACGTTATCATCTCCTTCCATTTTATAGTCCTCAGCACCTCGTCTGCTCTTCTACTCTTCCCATGTGGGATTTACCTTGGTTTGATTGCTCTATCTTTGCACTGAATGCGTTCTATCTTTCAATTTTTTTTCCTTATATGGGTTTTTGTATTTTTTGGGAAAATCAATTCAAGATTTAGTATATCTCCTGATAAGAATGACGGATGAAAAATAATGCGATTTTGTCGGATGATGGTGGGTTCTTTCGGCTTCAGCAGAGATTGAAGCCAAATTTTCTGGGTAGAGGAGGCTACATGGAACACAAATTCAAGTATGAAACTGCAGGGTCAAGGAAGGAAAAATAGAAAATGCGACTGGCTAAAAATCAATCCCAGTGAACAATATAGCTTCAATCGAGATCGCATTTCACTATGCATTTTTGTAGCCCAGATCATCTGCCCATGTTTCCATGTCTAGTTCTATCCATTGAGAGAAGTTACGTTGTCACTCACTCCTTATCCAACTACGATTGAACGGCAAATTAAGCTCGGGACAAAACAGTCCTCCCTGGTTAATCTCACGAGTTCTAGAAGCTTTCCTCTTAGCCTGATATCAATCTTTTGTTTGTGAAGTAGGCTTTTCTTCCAAAGCAGTTGAATTTTAGAAAATAATTGATAACATTGTTATACTTAATTAACCTTTGTAATCTAACTAATGAAAAAAATTATTTTAAACTGGGAATTGGGTAGGGGCCGCGCGAACGCAGGCCCCCGCTGCCACAAATTATGACGTTGGCTCTCCCGCTTGGGGAGACCATAAGCAGGCACCCCTCCAAAGTGCAATGGAGGTCACCGGCCTAGGCCATGAGCCTTGTTGATCACCCATTGACCCCGTCCAGGTAAGTATGTCTCATGTTGTGATACCCTTCGTGTTTATAGTCTTCAGCACCTCGTTTGATCTTCTACTCTTCCCATGTGGGATTTACCTTAATTTCATTGTTGTATCCTTGAGCCGAACGTGTTCTTTCTTTCAATTTTTCCTCTGTTTTTTTCCTTCCAAGGGTTGAATTAATGCTGGTGACTCTCAGTTTTGTGAGTAATGCAAAATATTTGCATTTTCCCAAATGCTGATGAATTAGATTGAAGGATACATGAATGAATGAAAATGAGGGTGAATCATTTTTCTTCGAAATATCAGAGCCACTTTTATGGAGGAGAATCTTGTCCTATTAACCTTTTGCATACTCCTTTGAGTGCATATTCTTAAATTGGCTGTTTGGCAAAGTCAGATTTAGATCTGAAACTATGAACTTTGTTGAGGAATAATGCTCTCCTTTCTTCTAGAAATTCAAGAGCCATATTTTCTGGCTATATCGAGGCTATGGAACACAACTTCAAGTATGAAACCGCAGGTTGAAGGGAAGAAGCCAAAAAAAAATAATAATAAATAAAAATAGAAAGGAAGGCGAATGACATTTACCTCTCAAGAGTTTTGGTGAAATTATGAATATATTCCTCGAATTTTTTGTTCAAGACCTTCCAAGATATCAAATAGGTCGATAAAAAGACAAACTTTTATCTAATGGTTAATGCGCATATCGAGTTAACTTTTGATATATCATAGTTATGTTCTGAAAACAAGGGGTGGTAATTTTTGACAAGATACAAAAACACGACATGAACAAGACACGATTAAACGGCTTAGGGTTGAACATTGGCGAGTTCGCAGGTTAAATGGGTTGATACGAAATAACTAAACGGATAAGGTTATGGTTAAAAATATTGATACGAGAACTCGTCAACCTGAACCCAACACGAGTAATTTATATTGTAACAAGAAAACACGACACAAACTCGAAATATTTGCAGGTTAAATGGGTCGACACGAATAACGAAACGGGTAAGGCCATGGTTGAAGAGTGTCACCACAGGAACTCGTCAACCCTATATAACCTGGACACGACACGAATTGCCACATCTGCTTATATATTGCTAATAGCCTATAATATCGCATGTAGCTGCTGATGTACCGCGGTTATTTAAAAACAAGAAGTATTGCCTGTAGTTATAAAAATAAAAATAAATAAACATGTGTATCGAGTTTAGTTTATGATAAATCAAGTTCATTTATTTGTGGGTGTTCATTTGTGTAATTTTACGAAACTCAAGAAAAATAAATGTTATTATCAAAAAACTCACAAACAACAAAAACAAAATTGGATAACAAGGGCGAAGTCAAAATCCTACGATTTTCTCAGCTCCTTCGCATAGCCATAGCTGGCTCAAATGAAATATTTCTCCCAAAAATATGTAAATTATATTCATAATGAATTTAATAGCCAACAGAAACCATTGATTTCCATTTCCTTTTTAACTTTTTAAGCCGTAAGAAAAACACAAAGTTTAACTATCTCAAATGAGAGACAAATCAGAAGAGATTTAACTTAAGAATTGGAATAGGGGCCGCGCGAACGCAGCCCCCACTGGCACAAATTATGACGTTGGCTCTCCCACTTTGGGAGACCATAGGCCGGCATCCCTCCAAAGTGCAATGGAGGTCACCGACCTAAGCCATAGGCCTCATTGATCACCCATCGACTCCGCCCAGGTAAGTATGTTTTCTGTTGTCTATTCCTCCTATTTTATAAGCCGGCACCACTGCACTTCTTTCCTCTGTTTCCGATGTGGGACAAACCAAGAATCATTATCAGGTACAAAATTTAAGCTTCTAATCATTATTGAATACTTCTAGTTCTAATTCCTTATTATTCATCCTCTTAATCTTTTTCTTAAATACTCAAATTACTGCAGTTCTAAAATCTACAACCAAAATGCAAAAAAAGCATGATTTTTCTTTCTAGCTGTACAAAACACAACAGCTTTTTTTCTTTGCATTCCCTGTGGAGGCTACTCAAATTTCCTTGGATTGGACTAGGGACTAATGAGTGCAGATTGTGGAATGGAGTTCTTTCGCCGTCCATGTTACTTCCGCGAGGCTTTCGAGACTGCTCGCGATGCCATCCGCCATCGTCATCAATAACAGCCTGCATTCTGCAACCAACAAAGGAAAAATGTGATGTTAGATAGATACTAATCATCACTCATATACTAGGATAGAATGCCATTTTTTTTTTTTTGTGTATCAGAACCAACCTGGAAACTTGCTGAAATTAAGAAGGGACATTGAAGCTAGAATCTTGTGCTCAACCAGCTCACCGTTCTCCAGGCATTCTTTCAGCCCCGAAATTAGAGCTGAAAACGCGCTTAGCTGATACTCGGCTTCAGATAATGAAACGAGAGCCGAGCTCAACCATGCTACTGTGGTTAAACAAACCCTTACTACACAAGGTTTACCAGAAAATAAACACTTGGCTACTGCCTCCAAAAAGGATTTGCTCCCATCTCCAAGAAGTGAAGCTGACAACTTCACCAACCACTCGTCCCTTGCTCTCTGCTCAACAACATCTTCCATCTGTCGAATATTTAACACGGAGAATAAACCTTTTGAGTTACAGGACTAATGCATAAATCAAAAGGATATAGCAATTTCTTTGGAAAAATGGGGAGGAATGACTGGAAAATTCAATATTCTGTTATAGTCAGTGTAATTACCATGACATTACTGTTGTCAACAATTTGATTATCTTTATTGTCTGGAGAAACAAATACAGGGCCATTGAGAAATCCGGCCTGCTTTAGGATCCAATCCTCGGTCATAATCTTCCCAGCAAACGAAAAGTGCCCTCCTAGGACAAGGAGTGCCCTACAACACTTCTCACAGACCATTTCATCAAATAAGCTACTTTCAAGGGCCACTGTAATGGCATCAACAGCCTCATCTCTGTATACACTTTGATTTTGAGGTTCTACCTGCAGTTAGCAAAATATAGTCATCCAAGAATTCTAGTATTTGCAAGCAACTAAATTTTTCCCAATGATTTTCTTCTCAGACACTTCTGATGATTTTCAGTCTGAGCCCATCTTTTGCATGCAGAAATCCTTGATCCATATGGTAAACAGGTTTGAGATACTGCACAAGTTATGCCGGTCCTCTCGTATTTTAGCAAAGCAAAGAGAAAACAGAACTTGTAGGTGATATTTTCTGTGTATGTCAAGTTCAGCTGTGCGATTTCACTTGTCATGAAGGATTTTACAACTAATCAATGATTCTAAAAGAAAAACTCATGTCAACCCATGAATGAAACTTCAATAAAAGACTAAAATGAGACTAACATAATGATAACAACATTACACAGACTTACAAGAAGATCCAAGTGTAATAGCAGCACTGCAAGAAGAGGTCTTTGTTCACGTGGACAACTTTGAAAAAAGGTTAGCAGAACATGCTTTGCGCTCGATATTTCTTCCTTTTGTATGCCATCCAGGAAGAGCTTTGCATCTTTTCTCCTGAAATGCAAGTGCAAATGCTTAAAGTTGCTGATTAATATTTATAAACTAATGATGTTGACTGAGCATCAAAGCTCCTACTAAGGCAGAATCTAGCGCAGTTGATGATTTTTAGGACTTCATCTTTAACTCTCCCATTTTATATAGAAACGTGTTGCATTGTTCAAAATGTCACATACAATTATTACAGTAGTCTCAATGCAATGCCTAAAAGGGATTTAAGAGGGGGGACCATAATGAGTTCATAATGCAGACAAAAGGATAATGCAAAGGTTCGTCGATCTCTTCCGTAACTAGGGACTCGTGGAGTAGGCAGTTTCCAGCACAAGCAAATTTCAATAAATCAATTAGGTAAACTAAAAAAAGGGGAAACTCAGCTCCTACTTCAAGTATAACATACCTGTTCAAGCAAATGAGTTCAGTGAACAGAAAAATTGCATTGGATTTTGCCTTTAACTGTTCAGAGTGAAGTAGATCAAGCAGAGAAAGTTTATCAATATCTCTAGCAATATGGCTTCGGTGGCTGGCATCCACTTGAATACAAATTAACAGCAATGCTGAGATGCGTGTTTTCTCCTCCAAGTTTCCACACTGGAACCAACGCAAGAGGAACACCAAGCCTCCAAGTGACATAAGCTGTTTTACACTTCTAATTCTTTCCTCTAGGCTGGAAGCAGTGAAAAGCTGCTCTAGGATGAAAACTGCCATTTTATCCTTTGACTCCACATTTTTCACAACTTGAGATGCCAAATCCATGAGATGCTTAGAATGTCCTAACTTCCAATCATTTATGACCCGCTTTAGAATGAAATTAGTAAGTGGCACACCACGAAATTCAAGTGTTTTTCTTGATAATGGACACGTTCTATTTCCTTTTCCAAGCCAGTTTTTAATGGCTGAACTCTCAAAGGTATGGCCTGTCTCTAGAGTTACAGGATCATCAAATATCATGTCCGTCAAAGGGCAAACAAAGTCCTGGGGGATGCTCATGAAAGAAGTTCCTCCTGTAAAGTACTGATGGTTTTCTTGGGATTCTGCAGTTCGAGGTATTAACTGTAAGAGTTAGATACAAGTGTGGTTGCAATTTGAAAACCAAAATAAGGGACTTCTTTCACATACCTACAACCGGCGACCAAGAATCTTCAGGCTACAAAAAGAAAGTAGATCTTAATACAAATAAAGTAACATTGTCAAGAATCCAAAGCATTAAATCAAAAAACTGACAAATTACCAAGCCATCGGAATTCACGACATCTTGGGTACAAAGCAAAAGAGCAGAAGCACCAGTAACGGGATTTTCAGGTTGTTCCAGTTCAAAAACTGCATTTGCCAATTTGCTGAGTATCAGTTGAGAGTTTGTATAACACATAGGGATGCTTTCTGAAGTTTCTTGCCTGATTTCAGGCATGCCGAATTTCTCATTTACATCCAGTCTTTCTGGAGAATTATTTACATATGATCTCGGTAATCCCATGAGTGTTAATGGCCCATTCTGTAAACATGTGAAGAACACTTCATTAGGGTTACCCTGCCTAAAAGGCAAAGCCATGATGAACAGGATACTTACTGAAAGGAAGTTATGCCTTCAACTAACCATGTTCAACACAAATATGAGGTAGCCAGAGAACTAAATCTACATCTTTATGCAAATGATCGGTCAAACAGTTCAGTTGTTTACTTCCAGTGCATCAAAACACTACTTCATTTATCAGAAAATTAAAATAAAAAGGAATAACTGTGGATAGCAAATAACAAGTCAAGGTAGACAATCTAAATACTGGCCAGGAAAGATTAGCAAACCTGCTCTTTAAGTTTCGGTTTTGGTTTCAGTTTTGGTTTCAACAGTAAATTTAATATATTATAATCAGTTTTTATCATTTCCAATACAACTTTTTACTATTCAGCTATACATTTTTACATTGCCAATACACTTTTTACATTATAAAACTATTTTTCCAAAACCAAAACTCAACCCAAAACTCAAACCTTCCTAAAAGAACAAGCCCAAGTTAGCTTTTTCCAATAGTGTAAATATTGATAGTACATGAATACATAAAAGCAGAAACGATCATTTTGAGAAGGGATGATTCTGTTCTTTTTGGTATCTTTGGATATGTTAAGAAAATCCAAATATACGTTAAGAAAATCCAAATATAGGTTAAGAAAATCCAGATAGAACACTAATAACAGTGAACTAAATTCTTTGAACATTGATGATGTCTAATCCAACGAATTCTCAAACATATATTCAGAAGCTCTTCGAGACACCACACCCACCACAGACACTACAACTAAAAGCATATATCTACTTGTGGTGTAATGAAGGAGGACAGAGAGTTCCTCAAAGCTAAACAAAAACTATTTGTGAGACAAAGACTTTACCTGAAATGATGATGCATCAGATTCAATATCTCCGGCCGCACATTTGATAATTTCAGAGGAACTTTCTTCAGCAGCAGCATCATGTGAGCTTCTTACACTGATATCAAAACTTTCTTCCTCGTGATCTACTAGTTCAGGTTCTGGTTTAACTGTATGCCTAAATACAGCCTCGTATAATGTTTTACTGACCATTGGGACTTGTAAGAAAGAATTAACTGGGCTATCTGGACCTGGAGACTGGTTATCCAGGTCTGCTTCCTCAAATAAATGAGCAGGAATAGATGGGGTCTGGATTGTAGGGAGAACAGGAGCTTCAACTCCCTCAGTCAGCCAATCCTTGTAGTAAACTGCAAACAGGTAAGTGCCCGAATCCAAAACTTCATTGTAAACTTTCTCAACAAGCTCAAGCTTCCTTGTTGAACTTGCCATAGAATCAGATTCTTTGTCATACCAAACAGTCAAATCTGAAAGATGCGGAAGAATGATTTGCTCCCATAGATCAGGCAATAGTTCAGTCCGCGCCTGGAAGGGCGAATCGCATAACACTTGAAGAAGATGTTTTGCTGATATTCTGTCCTTTTTCTGTAGTCTATAGATCACACTGAGGTAGAAATGAGCACAAGCAGATAATTTGAAGTTAGGAATTCCACATGTGCAGCCATCTCTCAATTCATTTGAATTCAATCCTGTAATTACACTAAGCTGCAATGAAGCTTTTTTCAACTCTTTTACACTTGCACGTTCCTCAGCAGCTCTTTCAACTGTTTCTATAGCTTCTTCAAGATTCACTAAAACTCTACCTTCATTATCAGTGAACTCTTCAAGTTCAATCACATTAAGGGAAGCAAAGCTACTATCCCGATGCGAAGCCCTGAAATTCTTATCTTTGATGAATTGTTTGGCATATCCACTCAATATAGAAATCATGGCCTGAATAGCAGCTTCATCAAGTGCAGGAGCATCTACGCTCGGTGGAATTTCTGCTTTCTTCCTAGTATTACTCCTATCAAAGGTTTTTCCACTTTGAGTGCTCCTATTTGTTCTTCCAGAGGATGTACCAGGTCGTTCTGTGCGCTTTTGAGAAGCCTCATTGTAGCTCCTTTTCACAGTGACATTCTTACTGGATGTGCTGCTCCCATACCTCTTATCAGTCCTTTTATACTTCTCTAAGGGCTGGCTGTAGCTCCCCCTTTTCTCACTTCTTGTGTCAACATTTGCCTCACTTTCCTCAGGAATATATACTACATTTGAACGTATATGATTGTATGTTCTTCTTTCTTCAACCTCAACTATCTCATTACTCGGTGCAGCAACCGCGAGTTCATTGCCAACCAAATCTTCATGTGAGCCAATGCTGAATGACTTAGATTGCCTTCTATATTTAGAACCCCTTCTTTCATGCTTGATCTTCTTTCCCTTCGCCGTGTCAGCAGCCGGAGATTCACCCCTCAAATAATACTTTGGTATATCAGATTTAGCCCTCTCTGTCTTTCTAAAACCCAAGGAACCAGGCCTACGTTGATCGTTGTGTGAGGAAAGTGGCCTAACTGTCCCTTCTCCTCCAAAGGAGGCTCTGGGCATCGTCTTTGACTTGCCACGTTTAAACCCTTCCTTGGCCAAAAGTTCCTCCAAGGACATCGCCATGCCACTTCAAATAAAAAGCTTTTCAGAAAAGGAGATAAATTCATGAAAGCAAAAGTAGAGATGATAGCATAGCATAATTTCAGTAATATTGAAAATCCCCAACAGCAAAAAAGAGGCTTTTCAATGCATATTATGTATGTAAAAACACAGAAAACTACAATCTCAATCACAATTCAGCATCAGCCATGAATTCAACTCGAGGAAATGTAATCAATAGAGATCAAATAAAAGTAAAATTCACAACCAAATTCCTTATAACCTTAAGAGTCTTCAAATTTACCCATTTTTTCCCTCACCAAATCTCTCAGGAATTCAACATTCATCTCGCCTATTTGTCTCTTCAAATCAATACATGAATATATGGATATGAACACTTATTTCCTATATCTAAATAGTGTTCATTTTTTGGAGACCCAACCGAGACTGCATTTTGGCTCCTGAATCTTTTCTGTCAAGTAACAAGACTAATAATTCCTTACAGACAAGTGATTTGCTCTTGCAAATAAACCACTTCCATTGTTGCAAAAAAAAAAAAAAAAACACATAACCTGGGATTAGCCCATTTTCCAGAAATAGGCAACCAAATCCCAAACTAATCTTTTGTCCAGTAACCTTACCAAACTAATCTTATTCTAAAAAGACTCAATCTTAAGAAATTGGATGATGCAAAACAAGAACTTATCATCCAACAATATGAACACCATAAAGAGCAAGAGATATAAAAGAATCAAACCGACCTAAACCCTTTTTCCCTTCAAATCAGTTCATGCAATACAGAGAAAAATTCAACAGGCCCAAAAAAAATGTTACCTTTTCTCAGTGTAAAGCTAAGAGTTTGACTTGGTTTGATCTTCAAGCTAAAACATGAAAACAGGACAAGAGAAAAAGGGCAAGGTGCATAAAATGTATTTGGATCTTTCTTGATATAACCACCCCAAACGTAATAACCCATTGGCTTGAACTAGTTAATGAATTCTCTGAAATTATAAATAATCAAGAACAAAACAAAAAGAACAAGTAATTAACGTAAGAAAAATCAGCAAGAAAGAAGGAGAATGGATACAATCGGCAGAAATGTAACAAGTGATTGAATTTATTGAAATAGACTGAGAGACAAACAGAAGATGACAAATCACTAGAAATTTGCAGGCCATCTGCCGTGCCGCCCGTTTACTGAACAAGTATTTCTGCCTTAGTTTATAAACCGCTAAACTAGCCCTTCTGAACTTTCTGTCCAGCTTCAAAATGTCATACATTGAATCGAACTGAACTGAAAACTGAACAGTTTTATGGGTTCATCTTAAGATTATGATTATATGTCGGAAATATTATGTTAAGCAACGACTGCTTTCAATAAACGGTCATGCAAGAAGTTACAACAATACGCTCTGTTCTCTTGTGGCAATTTCCCAAGAATCATCACTTTTTTTTTTCCAAAACTTTACACAAAGAAACAACTTCACATTTTCAACAATTCAAAATTAAAATTTTAAAATTCCTTCTAAATACCTACTCACATAAATTCAAAAAATAACAATCATTACACTTTTTTAATCTCTCACCTACACAATTTCCCAAAAAAAACTTCCCTCTAAAAAATTTCCAACAAAAAACTTTCCTCCAACAAAATTTTCTCTACACAAGCCACAAAAGAACAGAGCCAAGCTAACAAAACTGGCTTAGGCCTAAATAGTATCAGAATGTAAAACGTGATTTCAACCACATTTTATAATTTTGTTAAGAGTCGTTTATATTTGCCTCTCTCGAACTTTGTTCAAATTGTCCATGAGAAAACTACAAATATGATTGGATATATGATGAGAATATAAAATTACATCTTTAAAAACGAGATTGAAAAAAAAAAATGTTGACTACTATCAAAATAGCAAATTGCTCGTGCAACGTATAGACAAAAATAATTTTACAAGTCGAATCCTCATTTACAATGAATTACCCGTGGATAACTCAAATAAATGTGATTTACAATAACTTCATATTCATAAAATGTAATTTGTTACTGTAAATGGGGTTCAGTTGCTGGACCACGATTTTTTTGTAAATAGAGATACACTTATAAGGGGATTTTTTTATACATATTTTTATTTTTCTCATTAATGGTATATTGGGCTAACCATTTGATATTTCAACAATCATCAACGTTTTTTCTATTTTAGTCATGTTTTGAAAGTTGTAATTGTCATATTCTTATTACATCCATGAAGTATTTCGTAATTTTCACTGATCCACTCGGTAATGTAGAGAAACTTGAAAGAAGATAAATATAATTTACCCTATATTTTATACGGAGTAATAATTTTTTACTTGCGTTTATAGTATATCTTTATACTTTTTAATAAACTTTTAATGTTTTAAAAATTATCCACAAAGTCACAATCACGGTATAAATCATAAATTCCAGTGACTCGAAATAAATAATATAAAAGGTTCACTCATATTATAAGCTGTCGATTCGTGTACGCACCATCAAAATCCCATTTTGCAGTCACTTTCACATAACAGAAGACAAACTTTGGCATTTTTTTGTAGTTAATCATGGCATCACACAAATTTACAATTTCGCAAACAAACACAATATATTCCATAAGAGAAAAATAAAAAACTAAAAAAATGTAAACTATCATTTTCGAGCTACATCATTTAGAAAACTCTACCAAAGAGAATAATAATAATAATAATAACGTCGTTATCATTGTTTCTATAGTCAATTTAATATATTATAATTATTTCTCATCATTTTTAATATACTTTTTACTCTTCAATTATACATTTTCAATATATTTTTTACTTTTATAAAACTATTTTTCAAAAACGTGTTTTCAAACTATATTTTATATTTTAAAACATTAATAAGCTTGTATTCACACAATGGAACACAAACTTGGAAATTGTATTTAAGCATAGCTGATAAATATACAAAAGCGTAGCATGCATCTTCTGGCAATGTTAGTATTATACGACAGGAGTCGATGAATAACCAATTGGAATCGTGCGCGCACGTAGTAGCGTAAGCAGGAAAAAAATTATAAGAAATCTAGTCAAAAAATAAATAAAAATTCACACAAGTAAATGAATATATTTAAAATATAAATATGTAGATATATATAAGGGGTAACTTGAGAGTTGGGGAGTCTTGAGACCCCTCCGAACCCCCTAAAATCGTCATTATATGCACGCATGATGAAATGGAAGAGATGTGATCATTGTATTGAATATTGACACCTAGATGATAACTTATGCGTCAATTTTAGAGATCAAAAGTTCATATTTCACCAATTGTACAGTGGCAGAACTCTATCTTGTTTCACCAACTTCAAAAAATTAAAAATAAAATATAGGTATGTATCCGCTGATCTTGACATTTTGGACTTTCTCTTAAACTTATGCACAGAATGTATCGTTTGCTTAACTCTGCCTCACTTTGTCCAATTTTCTGCCTAAGCATTTATAATCATTACATTCATTAAGCACATATATTCTATCCCCATCTACTCAAGTATTAGTGACGACAAGGGGAAAACAATGGCAAATGTTTAGGCCCGATCCTTTTCATCGTTCTTTTTTGTATTTTTGGGTTTTGTTTTTAATTTATACAATAAGTAATACTATTAGTCATTTTCAATTAGCACAACGATTTGCTTCACTGTAAACCAATAACAACAAGACTACGAAAAACTCCTCAACTTCGTTCTTCACCTCCGCTCCCCACAGCCTCTTGCCTCCAAAATAAATAAATAAAATAAAAAATTCTCGGAAACCAAAGAGTATTTACTGAGGCTGAGATTATCGAACTGGGGAGTTGAGGCTCCTCCCATCATGGCGTAGTGAAAATCTTCAAATAGAAAAGATAATAAAGTTGAGGGTCCCAAATTTTAAAAGAAAAGAAACAGAGGAATGGAGCCTTAGCGAAAGAAAAGAGCAATCAATTTTGCAGATCTCTAATATGTTTTAACATCTTTGCAACCCGGTATTGACTCGGCTCTCCTAGGCCTGATCTGGCCGAAGTGATCGCCTCTCCGATCGAGGCATTCCAGCCACTGGAAACCACAGGCCTGACATCAAATCTCCAAACACCTAGGGCTAAAACCCTGGGATGCCGAAAGAGACTCAGAAACGAGAAACCCAGTTAGCATCCCTTTCACAGTTCCATTGTAAGCTACTACACCAGGGCATTAAGCAGAACATTTTCCAGACTCAAAATGCAAGACTTTCACGATATATGCGAAAATGCAATGCATAACGTGTGTCTTCACACGATTACCACGACCAAGGTAAAAACAACATCAAGACATCATATGAGCATTTCGGTAAACCAAGACAAAGGATTAACTTCAATTTTAAGTCGACTTTTACAGATCAAACCACCCAAAATCTAACATATATAGACTTTGGGAGAGCTTAAAACATCCAGTAGATCATGTGCATCAACATATTCAGGAGTGCCTCATTCTTCAGCAGCACTGGCAGCACTCAGATCCACGTTCAGGTCAAGAGCCTGTCACAAATGACGGTATTTAGTCATTAAAATCTCCATTCCAGCGTGCAACATCGCTCCATACAATATAGTGGTAGAAATGCAGAATGCAGAAACAAAGTTGACAATGAACTTGGGAAGCTAACTTATCCTTCCCGAAGACATTAAAGGGCCAAAAATAGATGCATTTATGAAAAATACAAAAGCTTTAAGAGCGGTAAATCAATTTCCAGAAATGTCTTGTTCAAATTAAATGCCTAAGTAGACTATAACTTAGCCCAAATATTCATGAAAGTAAAGCCAAAGAGGCCATGGGAAAGTAGAAAACCCAGAACACGACAGAAAACTAAGCACAAACTATCATCTTTACCTTTCCAGTAATCAAGGTATACATATTGAGCACATCATCGACAGTTGACTCAAAGTGAGTTGTAGGATCATAGCTCTGTTAAATGAAAAAATGATGCACACCATGTCAGAAAAGTTTCAAGTCAAAGGAGTCCAATACAATGACACTCAAGGGGCCACTCACAGTTGATATAAAACAATTGTCCAGTGAAGGCTCATTGACTGGCTCATATCTGTCATAAATATCATAGAAGATCTCGTCCACAGGGCCAAGTAGATCAATCCCAGGCTTCAATTCAGTCTCAGGCTGATCAGTCTCAGCCTCTGTCGAGACAAATGCAATAAATTTTCCCTTTGGAGCGACATTATGAGAGTAAGAAGAACAGAAGACATACCTACAGAAAAACATTTTTCCAAGAGTTAAAATATTAGTCCCCACCTTGAACGTTAAATGTCATATCTTTGCCCTAGCGTACATCACCACAATACTCGACCAGAATGAAACATTAAATCAAAGCAATAAACCAATAGCTCTCTCAGTATTTCTTTGGTTAATTAACATATATAGAGCTTCATGAAAAAATACTCAATAGCTCAAATTAATTCTGAGTAGCATGATGAGATCATTTATTCCACAACTTGCCAACAAAAATTACACATGTTAAACCTGTTAGAAACCAATTACGCCATAAACCCAAAATCCTTCATCCTTGATGCGTGAAACATGCATAGGAGGAATTATTTCGAAAATATAACATAGGGACTTACATATCTGAGCGCCGACCCAACTGTTTCTGAGGAATAATGATCTGCACTGAATGAGAATCATTGGTGTTCGGAATTGGATGACTCATGATTGCAATAGCTCTAAAGACTTTCCCGACTTTCCTAACCTGTAGGATAGCAAATTTGATATTAGCTCAAAGAAATGAACATTTGGACTGCCTTACCAGGATATGCAGTAGACTAACTCTTATAGACTTAAACTACTTGTAAATATAACTTGAATGGAAAAAATAAAGGCCATCTTCCAAGATTTGACAAGAAAAAGAAGTCTAAGGCAAGCAATAACCAATTTACACACACGTTATGGATCCCAAAAGTAGCACAAATTCAAAGACAACACTGGATCAGTACAAACTTGCAAGACTTAGAAAGCCAATAGATTTCAAGAAATGCGGTTTCCAATAAATCCACGTAGAAAACTGTAAATTACCTTGCCGGGCAAATAGGATGGATCACACACAACTTTCTTACACTTGGCTGTTTCCCCTTCCGATGTGACACCTATGACCTTTCCTTCGTCATCAAACTCCACCTGGGAATTCAATGGAACTCCAATTAAAGATTTATGGTGCATTGATGCAGTGCCAAACATAAAGATGAGGGCAAAATTGTCTATACTTGTTATGTATCCAAGGAATTAAGGAATAGTACCTTGCACTCAGGTTTGTTCAACATGTAGGTCCCACCATAAACAGCACTTAAACGAGCAAACGCCTAAATGAAATAAATAAATAATAAGGTCATATAGAACAGCTAAACAATAACCATGAAATATTAGTAACAGACAGGCTTATGTGGCAAACAATTAGAATCAAAATAGGAATGATGACAATGCAAAAACTAGGCCACAGAAATTTCCAAGATGAAACTGAAACAGGGGAGAGAGACTGAAATAGGCAAACCTGTGGGAGCTCTCCTAGCCCATATAAAGGATAAATATATGGAGAGCTTCCTCCAAAACGTGCTAGAGATTCCGCGTATAGCTATCACATAATTTAAACAGTTTATTCAGATAAAGCACAACACAAGTGCAACCATCATATATCAAAAGCAAGAAACGGAAAAATCTTCCTACCTTTACTCTCTTAACAGTATCCAGCGCAGGCTCATCCAAGTAACGATCATCCCGATGAAGAGCCAATGAATGACCAACGAAGTCCACGGTGTTGTCATCAAGACCAAATTTCCTGTCATCAATGACAGTTAAATAAAATTATTACTTGAGAACTAGATTATAGTACGACTAAACCAGATGATTGATACATATTCAGCAAGGTAGGCATGCAATTACTAAGAACTTCTATCACAAATCAAGCAAATCCATCTTGATTAGTTTTAGACGCACTTGCACAAATGCCAGTGCAAGACGGCACAGCATTCCAAACACAAAAACTTTAACATGTAGTGCTTTAGAATTAGGATAAATGAATTCTATGTGTTAACGAAAACTCATAGAAGACTGGTATCATACGCAATAAATTCCCTAGTAGTCACTCTTGTCAAATCCATTCCTTCATGAGTCTTAGGATCACTTTCGTTATAATTTTGGACGTATATGAAGAACTTGCGAGCACGACGCTTCTCGAAAATACCCATTAGAGGGGATCTAAGGGCTTCCATGTCATTTGCAGGGACCTTGTGAACCTATAGCAAAAGCAAACATGCAGCTTAAAATGTGTTGCATATCTCATAGTTGAGGATTGGCGCATTCACGTTAAGCTAAAGGATGGAAATCATATTCTAAATGAATTCACTGTACCTTGCCTTTGACAAATACGAAGCTACCATCAACAGACTTGAAGTACAAGTATTTGGTGACATCAGTATGAATGAGGACACGTACAAGAGCACCATTTGCCATAATAAACTGACAAAAATAAAGGTGACTTAGCATTAAAAAAATAAAAAAATAAAGAAAGAAACATAAAGATCATAATACAGAAAGAAAATATTTAATAGTGATCACACCTTGGGCATCATATCAACATTGTAGTCCCTGCTAGAACCCAGGTTTGATGGAGGATTATCGCTTCCTCGGAACTTCTTCCAAAGCTGTTAATAAAAAATGTATTCGAAATGTCAAGGATATTCAACGAGATACCATCTACTGTACTTGAAACGTCTAGTGTGGTTCTGGTACCTGAACAAGATTAAGGGAAGTTGACTCTCCTCCATAGTAGTCATTCCTATCCATATGCAGAACCTATTTTACAACGAATTGAATCAGTATCAACCAGGGTGAAAGAGAAGATAAGGAAACAAAACTTCATGGCGAAGAGAACAACAATATATGAATGCAATACAGAATACCACAAATACCCAAGAGGGAAAACTATTTCATTCTTAAACATATGTATGTTAAAAAGCCACAACATACGCCACAGACTGCGCAGCACCAAAAAAAAAAGTACACGTAAACAATTCAAAACCAATTCTTAAGAATTTCAATGAGATAGCATACTCCTTGTTATTGAGAATAATATTAACAGAAGTACTCCAAGAATTCCCAAAAAGAGACTGTAATTTCCATGTATCCAACTGCCAAATCTTATACTGTGCTAAAAGCCGAAAACTATACAGACACAGTACAACTCATTACAAGAACGACTTTGTTTTTGTTGCTCGGTGTTCAGCAGCATAAGAATAAAGGAATCGTTCTGATAAATCTAACATAAAAAAGAAGCATGTAAATCTAAATAGAATCTTTGTTTAGTTAGAAGTACACATACAGGAACTTCCAACTTAAACCAAAACAAACAGAGAGATGAAGTTCACGCCATGTATAGGAGTTGTGTTACAGCGATACACAAACCACAATCATTCAAAGTTCACCATTGAAGGGAAATGAGTTCCATGATCAACTTAGATTGATTAAAAGGACAGTAAACCAGTGACAGCAATAAATCAAAAGACACCGTCATAAAGTTAATAAGAAATTTGTATTATCGAAAGAGAAGAAGTAAGAAATAGGAAAACTTCTTCTTCTACAATAAATATGTTTACTTATAAGCATTTCCTGTGAAGGTGAGCCTTGGCACAATGGTAGAGCTATTTGCCAAGGCGACATACATCAGACTTTAATGACCCAAGACCCGCACATTAGGGGAGCTTCTATGCACCAGACTGCTATTTCTAATTCGTTTTTCTGATTTCTTTGCTCTGTCTCCACAAAACCAATTTACCTATTTAGCTTAACAGGTATTTCCTACCCATTCCCTGCACTATTAAAAGTCCAATCAAAGAATTAACTAGGAATTAATCTTCTAAATTCATATCAGATCTTTTCAGCCCAATTCTGAACACTGCAAGAGTATCTAACCGATTACTCCTGCTAATCAAAGATTCTGCTAAAGAGGCAGATCTCGCAAACTGCATATTCCATAACCAATAAGGCAATCTTCTATCAATAGTTTTCACAAACAACCACACATTTACTGATACAATAATACCTCAATAAATGGAAAGAAAATTAGCACACTTCACATATCCACCTCATCATTCAACTACTTTAAACCCTCCAAATATGCCCCCAGCCCCTTCCAACTCCGATTAGTGAACTACAAAGTTAACATTTTTGCGGATTCAGCAGTAAGAAATTTCATTTGACAAATCAATCACAAAAACCTCTTCTCGTTAACCGCCTAAACAATTCAAATACTGCTCAATTAACTACCAAATTTACATACACGCACTTAACTGAGCTTAGAAAACACAAAACAAACAGCCGAACTTCACGATCGAGTGAGAGTGAACGAATTAGAGCTGAATCAAAAAGTAATGGAGCAAACGATGGACCTTTAGGCCATCGACGGAGAGGAGACCACTGAGGATGCATTCCTTGAGACCAGTACCGAGCACAATCACATCGTACTCTTCATCCATGTTTTGGGAGCGATCGGATCGGGGATTGAAATTGCAGTGAGATTGATTTAGGGTTTTTTAGATTTAGGGCTATTGAAGAGTGAGACTTTATGATTGAAAAAAGAAATGAATTTATATATGTATTTTTGGTATTCGGTGGCCAGCAGAGAGACCGAGAGAAGCAACTAAGAGAGTATTTAGACAGAATTCTATATAATGAGAAATCTGCTTGTGGAAGTAAATTGGATTGGAATATTCTTTGGCATGGGGAGGAGGCAAAATAAAATTTCTTCTTTTTTCTTTCCGGGAAATGATTTAGAGAGTGAAATTACTTGGAGAAAATTTTGGAGAATGATGCGGTATCACGTTATAGTTAACGTTTGGCGATTTAAATTTTAAGTATACAATCCTTTTTGTCATGTAAATCACATCATTCACCATAAAAATTTACTATGAATTTGTAATGAGTGTATGGTCACTTTTATTTTTCTCCTTTTGCAAAACTAAATTCTTGTTACTATTATAAATATGTCAAGTAAATTTGTAAAGAAGCCCAGAAAAAAGATATAGGGCAAAGGTTAAAATATTTCCGAGATTTGAAAAAAATTCAAATACTCTTTGAATTTGTCAGTTTTGAACAAAAAAGGTCCTTAAATTGAGTTATGGGAATTTCATACAAATTAAGGGGATACTTTAGACCCTGTTTGGTATTACACTACAAGATACGATTTTGAAACCTGTTTTAAGATATGATTTGAGATATGTATGGTATAATATTTTTGTATTTTTCCTTTTAGTATTTCTTTATTATTTAAGACCTTTGGTTGACATTTTTTTTTTTTTTAATGCCCTCTTATACTTTAAATTTAATTTTTATATATCCCGAAATTGTTATTCGCATTAACCGTTTTACTATTCGCAGTAACATTCTCCTGTGAAAAGTCTGAATTGCCCCTGAGGTTTTTTTAAAAAAATAAAAGAAATCATTTTCACTCTAATTATGACCGATAATAACGAGGACAATCCATATTACACGGCAAGTAAACAATCTATACATTATTTTTACGTAAAATTGGTTTTTTAACGAAAAAAATAATCTATACATTATTTATGTTCTTTTCTTCTTTTCTCAAATTCTAACATTTCTAACGTGGTATCAAAGACAACTTAATCCAAGTACAGCTTTTGCGGTATTTTTGAGAAGAAAATACCACTGGTGATATTTTGGCCCAAAATACCACCGGCGCCCGATGGTATTTTGGGCCAAAATAATACCGCCCATCCCCGGCGGTATTTTGGGTGAAAATACCACGGTTGGGCGGTATTTTGGAAGAAAATTTGGGCGGTATTTTCAACAATTACTATTTGTAATAACCAAATTACTATATATTTTTTTTATAGCTAAAGGGCAAAATAGACTTTTCATAAAAAAATGTTACTGCGAATAGTAAAACGGTTACTACGAATAATATGCCTCTTCTGTAATACTTTAAGGCTCTGTTCTTTTCCGAACATAATCAGAAAAAGTATCACTATTTTCTCAAAAATATTAAACAAAGAAACAACATTATTTTTACAAAATTCACAATTCAAATTTAAAAATTCCCTCTAAATCCTCACTCACATAAATTCAAAAAAACCATAATCATTTCACTTTTTTTTTTTCTTTCCTATACAAATTTTCAAAAGAAATTCCCTCCAAAATAAAATTCTTCCCTAATAAAAAAAATTTCTATCTATAGTACTAAGAGAACAAAGCCTAAGAAAGTATTGAATAGTTATATTTTAATTACTTCCTCCGTCCCACTCTTAAAAAATAATATTGTCTCATTTAAAGAGTTCACTTTGAATTTATTTACATTACATAGCTTTGTTAATATAACAATGTATGATTCACAATTAATCATAAATATAAATAGAAAATATAGTGGTGAATTACTTATTTTAAGTATTGTACCTAAGAGGAGTATTATATTTTCCTTATCCTTTTAATTTTCATATTTATCACTATAATTAATCACAATTATCATCCTCGTCTCTTCTCAATAATTATTACTTTTTCTTTTAATTACAAGAATAACTATTTTTCACCCATACACCATCATAACCACCACCGATCACCTTCATCCACCACCACTGCCCACTTTCAGATTTACCGCCATCACCAGTCACCACTAGCCACCAACACTACCTATTTTCATATCTATCGCCGCCATTACTACCTATTTTCAGATCCACCGCCGCGGCCCACATTTCCAGATCTAGATCCACTACCACCATCACAGGTGAGAGTAAGGGAAGAAAGAAAAGAACAATAGAATAGAAGGAAATAGAAGTGGCTATCACCGTCACAGGTGAGATTGAGGAAAGAAAGAGAAGAAGAGATGAGGGGTTCGGGTGTGTGCAGCGTGAAAGGAAAGAAAGAAAAGAAAGGGGGTGGGGAGAGAGGGGGAAGAAGGTTCTACCAGAAATGGAGGAAAAAAAAATAAGAAAGAAGAGAAAGTAGTTAAAATATATTTTTGGATATGCTTTTAATCACATACCAAACATGATCTCAAAATATATTTTGAGATGGAAAAACTTAAAACTCATTCCAAACAAAATTTGGGCTTGGACTCACATTTTTTTTCTTTCAAAACATGTTTTTGAAGGTGGGTTCCAAACAAGGCCTTAATGTTTTTCAAACATTGAGAGGTATTTTGATATTTTGTCAAATTTTGAATGTATTTTGAAATTCACCCAAACTAATATTGTAGCACATGTTTGATGAATAACTATAAGTAAATGTTTGGTTTAAAGGTTTGGGAATCAATGAATGAAATTATAGAAAAAGTAATTATTTAGTTTATGCGTTTAAAATGAGAAATTAATAATTATACTCACATAAATAGGAATGACCGAACCAAATATGTCAAAGTGGTGAGTTTTAGTTGATTTTCATTTTATTTTAACTTACTATCATACTCATACACATTCTCATTCCGATTACTCAAACAAAATCCCAATTTTCTATAAAAACATATATTAATACCACATTACTAATAAATTATTCAATACAACAAAAAATATATATATATATATATAGTATATCATCATCTTGAATTAGTATAGTCATTCGATACTTATTTGATATATCAACAAATTTTAATTATTAATTTTTTCATTCTTCTATTTTTTCAAAATTTATATTCCCTATGTTCTATTAGAAGAGTCCGATTTGAAAATGGTACAACTTATTATAAAAGTCAATGTACAGCACCTAAAATAATTAATTTATCATCATTTATTCCACTAGTGTCCTTACTTTTTAAGTGTGTATTAATTATGTTCTACGCATTATTATATTTATACGAGTATGAAAAAAAATTAAAACAAAAATAAACTTTTAAATTAGACTATTCCATTGAAACGGGAAGTATTAGATATCGTATTCATCCTTCTAAAATCATATATATTTGTTTCTCCACTCCTCCCAATCGCCCTCCACCTCTAGCATTCCACCCACACCTATCTCTATCATCATATTGAAGTATCTCTCCAATAACATTTATTTTGACTTTTGAGTATTGTATATTGAAATTATCATAATTTACAACATCGTTTGAATGACCAATTATAAAAATTTCTATAATCATATATTAAGAACCTCAATAGATAAAGTAACTAGTTGGAAAAAAGTAAACGACATAAATAAAGGAAAGCTCGTAAAAGCAAGACAAAGTTAAAAATTCAACAGCTTAATCAAAAGCAAGAAACAATCATAATAATTTGTATGGAGAAAGTGTCATGATCAATTATGAAGCCATACAAACAGGCATATATTCGGTCAAAGAGGTGAAGAACACTAAACTAGAGAGTAAGGCTATTTTCTTTTCCGAACATAATCAGAAAAAGTATCACTTTTTTCTCAAAAATATTATACAAAGAAACAACATCATTTTTACAAAATTCACAATTCAAATTTAAAAATTCCCTCTAAATTCTCACTCACATAAATTCAAAAAAAAAAACATAATCATTACACTTTTTTCTTCTCTTTCCTACACAAATTCTCAAAAAAAATTCCCTCCAAAACAAAATTCTTCCCTAACCAAAAAATTTCATATCCATAGTACTAAGAGAACAGAGCCTAAGGCTATGTTTAAACAAGTATTTAAAAAAAATTATAACAATGTTTTTTTTAAAATAAATATTTTATAAATTATATTTTTGAAGTTTAAAAAAATATATATACGCATTGAAAAACACTTTCATAAAATATGTTTTTTGAAATTTTTTTTTTAAATATGCATTTGTACAAGTATTTTATAAAAATATTTTTAGAGTTAAAAAATAATTTAAAAGATGTTTGGACTATTATTTTATAAAAATATTTTTTAGTTATGCTTCATCCTGATAATTATATAAAATCATGTTTGATGTATATAAACTATTTTTTTTTCTTTTGGGAAGGTTGGGGTTGGGCTGGGGTCTGGGTCAAGGTTAGAGTCCGGGAGGGGTGGGGCCAGGGTCGATGTTGAGGGTCAAGGTCGGGTTCGAGGGGGGGGGGGGGTTAGTATAGATGGATGATAACTACACTTTAGGAAGAGTGGAGAAAACACAAAGAGTCCAAAAAAAAAAATTGATAATAATTTTAAAAATTTTATAAAACATATTTCATTTGTACTTAAAAATCTGTACTTGAAGTACACATTTCTTGAAAAATATTTTTCAAAAATTATATAGTTTTTTGTCCAAACACCATTTTAAATTTTTTATACTCTTAAAACACTAAAAAAAATTTGAAATATTTGTCTAAACGTGACCTAAATGATGTAGGAATTTCACTAAGAAATATAAAAGAAAGACTCATAGAAAAGTGACAAGATGAATCTAAGACGCGTTAAACACTATCCTTAAATTGTTTATTATCCCCACCATGACTTAAAAGGCTTATTGCAAAACACTCATATCATATACCTCATATGTTCTACTATAAGAGTTAACTCTCACACATGTACAATATTTTATGAATATCAAGATATAACACTTAAAATATGTAGTTTGACACCAATTGTTCCATTGATGTCATTCATTTTAAGTGTGAGTTAATTATGAAGCACACATAATTATATTAGTAATGATACATAGAGTGAAGTGGAGTCTTATATAAGAAAAAAAAATATTTTTGAAAGTAGACTTTTCTGATGAAACGAAAGGAAAGGAGTAATGCATTTTTATTTATTTATTTTATTTTTCAAAACAAGTATTGGATTATTTCAAACAACAAAATAACATATATTTTATTTATTGTATATACCATAAAAGAATATGAAAAGTTGATCAAATACATGGCCAATCAATACTATAGAGTTGAAAGATCGCGAACTTAGGATATAATCATACTTAGATAAACGCAACAATTCATGTGTTTGGTCACAAAATTTCGCGCAAACAACTCTTCAAGTATTTAATTGCACATTTTCATAACCCATTTCTATGAAACCTTTTGACACCCACTCTCAATTCGGAGCCCATCGAAAGTTATCAGTGTTTTTTCTCTAGGATTTCAATTCCCAATTTCGGCTTCAAATAAGTGTCAAAACATAGCAAGCAAAATTCCTCAAATTTTCTTCACGAAAAAAACTAGGTTCCTAAATTTTAACTTATCCTTTTAGTTATAAAAGTAGCACTACACAAACTTAAGGGAAAATCACACTTTTGTTAATATTATTCTATATGCTCACTACATTTTTGGTCTATCTTTTATACTTCGTTGCACTTTTGGTCCATTTTTTTTCATGTTTTGACACTTTTAGTCCCAATAACCTTTGTAACCGATTTTGTAGGTTCTTTTGAGGTTGATTGTGTAAATTTTTTTAAATTGCATTTTACCTCAAAATGACATATAAAATTAATTATAGCAGGTAATAGAGACTAAAAGTGTCAAAATATGAAAGAAGATGGACAAAAAATATAATGAAACATGAAAGGTGAACCAAAAATTTGTAACGAGTGCATAGAAGATAGACCAAAAGTGCAATTTTTTCCAAACTTAAGTCTTTCATAAACCAAAAATTTATATCAAAATTGACTATACTTGATTTATTTTCTTGTTGTGTAAACTTTCTCAAAAAAATACACCAAACCTAACGGGCGGTCGAACCCCCAAAGGGTTCCAATCCGATTTGGATACCAATGTTATTTTACTTTTATATATTTTAGGGCGAATTACAGTTCCCCATAAGGTTTGGCTAAATTATAAAAGCACCCTCCTAGTTTGGTTAAATAACAAAAACGCCTATTGACCTGTGGGTTAGTTACAATTTTCCCCTTGAGGTTTGGGTAAATTACAAAATTATCCTTCTAGTTTGGTTAAATAACAAAAATTCCTCTTGACTAGCAGAGAAATTACATTTTCCCCCTTGAGGTTTGGATAAATTACAAAATGATCCTTTTAATTTAATTATAAAATTGATCCATTTAAAAATTAAAATATGACACAAACATTATATGTTTGAGAAGATTAAAGTGCCCCTAAATTAATCTATTTGAAATTTTAAGTTCAAAATGTCATTCACAAAGACACAAATAAGTTCAAAATGCCATTTACAAAGACACAAAAAAATGGTCAAACTAAAAAAGTCAACTACTTTTCTTAATTTTTTCAATTAAATGACATATTTACCCTTACAAATAAAATATCATATTTATCATTAATGCAAATGATATATTTACCCTTAATAAAAATAATATACAATTTAAATATTTTTATTTTGTATATTTTAATTTAAATATATAATTTCCTTCAAAAATTTATAAATTTAATTTTTTCTTTGTCTCTTTAAATTAATTAAAGCTTAATGACTACTTTCATTTGATTTTACAAATCATAATTTCCTTATATCTTAATTATGTTTCCTTTTTCTTTTACAAATCTTAAGCCCTGTGTGGTATGATTTTTAAAATATAATTTTAAAATTTATTTTGATTTTATAATATTAAAATTATATTAAGAATGTAAAAAAATGTATTGAAAAATATAAAAAAATGTATTAAAAATAATAAAAAATTATTATAAAATTAAAATTTTTCTCAAAATCATGTTTTGAGAATCAAAACAAACAGGGCCTTAATCTTTTCCATACCATAATTACTTTCCTTTATTTTTACTAATTATAATCTTAATTTTTTCTATATCATATATCATAATTACTTTCCTTTATTTTTACTAATTATAATCTTTCCATATCCTAATTATTGATTCATTTCTATTTCTTTTCATCAATTCCTTAATTGTAATCACCACCACCACCACTGCCGGAACACCTCCATTGCCGGACCACCACCAATACAATTAAAAATCTAACACAACCCTATTGCCACCACAATGAAAGAGAAAATTTCAGAAACATGAACGAATTTAAAAAAATTGAACCTCACCATTCATTAATATCTACAAAAAGAATATAATCCACAATAAGAAGAAAAAGGAAAAAACAGCAGCTACGCATCCGATCGGACTCACAAAGCCCATCGCCGTCCATCTCAACTTTCCAGATCCGAAGGCGGTGGAACTTCGATCTATGGCGACAGTCACACCGTCTCAACGGCGGCGCCAAAACCCTAAAGTAAAACAAAACCGTCACAAGCAAAACCCCCAAATTTTGGGGATTTGTCACCAGGCGACTGTAACTACGTCAGAGAGAGCGATTATGGAGGAGGCAGCGGCGAAAGAGGAGGCGGCGGCGAGAGATGATGGAGGAGACGGAGGCGAGAGATGACGGATAATATGGTGGCGAGAAAGAGGTGATGGGAAGGAGGAGGAAGCAGCGCCGGAGGGATAGAGGTGATGGACGAGGGAGAGAGGCGATGAAGGAGGCATCAACAGAGAGAGGGGTGATGGAAGTGCGTACGGGAAGAGAGAAAGAGGGGGGAGGTGAGATATTTTAGGGTTTATTAATTATAGGAAGGAAGTGAATATAAAACTTTAGTTTAAACAAAACATAAAAGTAAAAAAGAATTGTAAAATGACAAAACTAACCGTTAAAAATGATGAAAAAGTTAACGGCTACAGATAAACTAAAAGCACGAGGGGGTTATTCGAGCTTTTTAAACTACAGGGGAGTTATCAATAACTTTTGTAAACCACAAGGGGTTTTAAGAAATTTGCCCCAAAAAAAAATTGAATGCAAAAAGTACATTAGGGGCCTGTTCTTTAAGTTTTTATTTTGGTCTCAGTTTTAGTCTCAACAGTAAATTTAATATATTATAATTAATTTTTATCAATTTTTTATTATTCAACTTTACATTTTTACATTTATAATACATTTTTTACATTATAAAACTATTTTTCTAAAATCAAAACTCACTCTTTCATAAAGAACAGGTCCTAGAAAATATGAAAAATAATTACAATTTATTAAATTTAATATAAAACAAAAACAAAAACAAAATAAAAATAATGAAAACGAACCGACCAAATTGATCATTGAAAAGGTCAAAAGGAGAGATAGGGCAACAATTTTTGTTAGGACTACAAATGCCGTTTTCTCTCCTTTATAACCATTTCTAATAAGTACGCTCACATCACGATTTTTTTCCCCAAATATTTATATTGGGGTTTAAAAAATTACCAAAATAAACAAATTTTTTTTTTCATTCCCAAAGTATAGAAAACGAAGTTGGGAAATTCGTTTTCAGAAAACGAATTTCCCAACTTCGTTTTCTTCAAAAAAAAAAAAAAAAAAAAAAAAATCCATGGATTCATTCGTTTTCTCTCTGGATTCGTTTCTTCAACGAAACGATTTCATGGAATTCGTCCTTATTTTTTTTTTTATTAATTTCAAATTAATTTTTTCCTCTTTTTTATTTATTAATTTCATTAATTCAAAAGAACCCTCGTAATTCATTTTTGAGTTGTTATGAAAAAAAGGCAAAATATAATTACGGGGGTTCGTTTCGAAAGCCCTAAAATTCATTTTTCATTAAATGATATTTATTTTTTAAAAATGAATAAAAACTTAGAAACATGTTTGTGAACCGTTTTCAATGAAAATAATTATTTCATTTTTTTAAAATTCGTTTAAATATAATTTTTTTATTTATTTTAAAAATCATTTAGTGGAATTTCGTTTCTTAATGAAATTAATAAAAGCAAAAAAAGAAAAAAATTAATTATGGAATTCGTTTATTAATGAAATTACTAAAAAACAAAAACGAAGAAAACGAATGCATGGAATTCGTTTTTGAGTTGTTATAAAAAAAAAAAAAGGCAAAACATAATTATATAATTGAAATTTTAATTTGTAATTCAATAAATTTTAGAGGAAATAATTTACGGCATTTTTTGAAATACAAAAATCTCCGTATAAATGAATTTGGGGAATTTATTTATCTTTGAAAATTTAGTCACGCATTTATGTTTTAAAAATAATTAATTCCGTTAAAAACAAAACTCATAAATTCGTTTCTCTCAAAAAGAAATAACATTAGACCGATATTGATGTTTCCATTTTAATTGTTTTTAGTTTAAATGAGCTTGCATAGGGAATACTAGTGGGATTAGGCAGACGCGATAATATAGAAAATGGAGAGAATAAAGAAGACAGAGGTAATTGACCACCATTTCAAAAAATGCCGTAAATTACTTCCTCTAACATTTTATTAAATTACAAATTAAAATTTCAGTTATATAATTATATTTTGCCTTTTTTTCATAACAACTAAAAAATGAATTACGGGGGTTCTTTTGAATTAATGAAATTAATAAATAAAAAAAAGGAAAAAATTAATTTGAAATTAATAAAAAAAAAAATAAGGATGAATTCCATGAATTCGTTTCCTTTGAAGAAACGAATTCCATGAAGAAACGAATTCATGGAATTCGTTTTCAGAGAGAAAACGAATTACATGAATTCGTTTTCTCCATGGACTTTTCTTTTTTTTTTTTGTTATTCTTGAAGAAAACGAAGTTGGGAAATTCGTTTTCAAATGAAAACGAATTTCCCAACTTCGTTTTCTATACTTTGGGAATGAAAAAAAAAATTTGTCTATTTTGGTAATTTTTGACCCCAATATAAATATTGGGGAAAAAACCCCTCACATCACTATCTATTCATAATTTTGAGAGTGACAATTTATGACTTAATACAAATTTAGGTCATACATACTTTTAATAGATTTAGGTAAAAAAATTAAGGCTCTCAAATATGGAATTTTTATTTTTGGGAAAAAAAAAATTTTTGGAGGGAATTTTTTAATGGAAAATTGTGTAAGAAAGTGTAATGATTTGATTGTTTTTTGAAATAATGTGACAGTAGTTTTAGAGGGAATTTTAAATTTTAAAAATTGAATTTAAGGGGAATTGAAGGTGTTTGGATATAGATTTTTCTAGTGAAAAAGTGTAACTTTCTTAAAAATAAACTAAAACAAACAGTGCCTAAGTCAAATTCGAATAATATGAATATGAAAGTAAAACATGTGGTGTTAGTCAACTCAAGTTACCTATTTTACCTAACAATTTAATTACTTTTTAATAACATGCTCCACAAACATAAATATTTTGGAAATATTATTAATTATTTTATAAATTTATATAATATGCACAAATATAATTTTAATATAAATATACTGATTTTTATAGGTTAAATGTGCTATTTTAATTATATTTTAGATTGCATTCAGGGCAAAATGTTGGACTTTCAACATAAATTGGTCCATTCAGGTCAAAATTAAATTAGCGCGATATGACACAAAAATAAACAAGTTAAAATTATGGTTGACGCATTTCAACACCCCAACTTGGGAACTTGGACATTCTGATCCGCAAACAACGTGTTGCCACCTCTAGTTGATGTAATGATGATATTTTTCGCTTTCTAATACTACATTTACTCGCTAATCCAATCGTGTTCCTTTTCGCTTTACCTTTTAAAAAACACACACAAACACATTCACCGTAAAAATAGTTAAGGCCCTGTATGGCAACAAATTCTCATTTCCATTTCACTCTCACTTTTTATTTTATAATATTTTTCATCAATTTCAATAACTCTTTTTACATTTCTCAAACCATTTTACATTTTTAATATAATTTTAATAATTTTAAAATCCAAAACACTTTTCAAAAGGCATACCATATAGGTCCTAAATGTGCGATTATTTATCTGTCATGTATATGAAGCTATTTCACAAAAGTTTATGTGACAATAAAATGTGGTTTGATACTTTGATAGGTGTTACCATATAATGTTACATATGACATCACTACTTAAATATTTCGGCTCGGTATGTTTTGATTTTTTTACAATAATTTTCATATAGGTATTTGATAATTCTTCTTACTTCTTATAAATTTAGAGGCATGCTATTCGCAGTAACTGTTTTACTATTCGCAGTAACATTTTTTTATAAAAAGTATATTTTGCCCTTTAGCTAAAAAAAATATATAGTAATTTGGTTACTGCAAATAGTAATTGTTGAAAATACTGCCGGGTTGGGCGGTATTTTGGCCCAAAATACCACCCGGTGGTATTTTCTTCTCAAAAATACCGCGAAAGTTGTACTTGGATTAAGTTGTCTTTGATACCACGTTAGAAATGTTAGAATTTGAGAAAAGAAGAAAAGAACATGAATAATGTATAGATTATTTTTTTCGTTAAAAAACCAATTTTACGTAAATAAAAAAAGTATAGATTGTTTACTTATCGTGTAATATGGATTGTCCTTGTTACTATCGGTCATAATTAGAGTGAAAAGGATTTCTTTTATTTTTTTAAAAAATCTCAGGGGCAATTCAGACTTTCCACAGGGAAATGTTACTGCGAATAGTAAAACGGTTACTGCGAATAACAATTTCGTAAATTTGAGGTACAATGTATAAAATAAGTAATTTGTCATATTTTTACCACTTATGTCCTTAATTATTAAATGTGTAATAGTCATCGATAATTAGATTGGTAGAGTATATAAGTAAACTAAAAATAAAATTGACTTTTTCCACAAAAAAAAAAAAAAACACCTTATTACCTGAATATATCTGATTGTACTATCATACGTGGTGCAGCGAATGCACTTTCTACAATATCTAGTACTATGACTTTTTTGTAACAAGTCTCATCCGTTTCTCCAACAAAAAAAAAAAAGAGTGAAAAAAGTAGCAGTAACTTTTTGTAATTACAGGATAGTAAAGTGGCTGAGCACAAAAGAAAATGGCCAAGGCCCCGTATGGTATGTCTTTTCAAAGGTGTTTTGGATTTTAAAATTATTAAAAATATATTAAAAATATAAAAAGATGTTTGAAGAATGTAAAAAGGTGTTTGAGAAATGTAAAAATATGTATTGAAATTGATGAAAAATTATTATAAAATGAAAGTGAGAGTGAAATGAGGTGGAAAAAAAAGTTGACATACATAGCCCAAAGGATGTGAGAAAAGAAATAGGGGCGTCGGAATCCGTGCTCTGAGGAATACAGATGATCCACCCTGATATTTGGTGGGTATGTCGTAAAAGGACAGGAGGGACCTCTGCAATTTCAGATTCTTTAATTGCTCTGGAGGGCGAAATGGTCTTTCCGATATCTTTTTGAAACGGCTAATTTCTCGACGGTTTTGTTGCTTTTTTGATCTTAATAGCGAATCTACTTTTTTGAATTTCGAACACCTGAATGAATGTGCCCTCGGTGTTGAGGCTTCTTACCTGATTTGCCACTGTACGATACCTGACCAATTTGACCATATTACCCCTTGCATGGATATTGAGTAGTCTCTGTTTTCTATTAATTTTCTTACTCTGCCATAATAATTATAGGAAAAAACTGCAGTCCATTAAAGGGACTATTCATTCATCCATTGAATTTGGTAGATACAATTGAGTATGTTAATGCATACTTAATTTGTATAAGGCCAAATTTAATGGCTGAATAATTCCTTTGAAATACCTATAGTTCCACCCTTATTTATAAACATCATACAACGATTTTGTTTTGTTTTCTTTAAATTTGACTATTGACTATATTATCTCCCAAGTAATTTCTTCGAACAGAGTAAATAAAAAAATATGTTAAAGATATTTTCCTATAGCATTTCTAGCGAAATGCAAAGATTGCGTGGATGACATAAACTATGATTTAAAATTTGCATTGGACTGCTCAATCTCTATTAGAAAATGGGCACAATTCACCTCTATATATTGTTATGAATAATGATAATTTTAGTAATAAATTATAACAACTTTTTATTAGTAATGTCCATTCTATCCCAAGCTATTTTTTTATTTTTATATAATATCAATATAACTTTGGTATTTTCAATTAATTTAATTTTATTTAATGTTATCAAAAACTAAAAATGGCAAATGACATTTGAAAGTATCAAATTCCGCACAAACTAGATTTGGGTACCCCTAACCTAACGCCACTTAAGCATATACTCCTTTCGCCCATTCAAAGAGTCCTATTTGTAATACTAAAATTCCCATTCAAAGCGTTCTGTTTGTAATACTGAAAAAGTATTACAAACATTACTCTTTGAATGAGATGGAGGGAGTATCATATTTCCAACAAAATGGCAGACTCGTAATAACAACGAATCTCAGGGGCATAGTTTATCCATTTCTCCGACAAAGCATGGGTCTCCCCACGACCCGCCTCACACAAAACTCCAAAATTCCAAGTTTAACTTTCTCACCTTCTTCGCACAAACACTGCACACAGTCCACTCTGCCTCTTCCCCCCATAAACACTTTCTTTCCTGCTAAGTAGCTTAAAGTTGCAGCACCCCCGACCCCACCACCCCCCAGCTACGCACCACCCTTTTCCATTCACTTTCTCTCCCATTCATCCATTTTTTCCCTAGGGTTTATCCTTTCTCACAAGACTCACGCACTGACTCACATTTCTTCTGTTTCTTTCTCTCATTTCCACAATGTGAAATGCAAGTGCAAATGCAGAAGTTGCATCTTTCTGTTTTCTTGTAGTAACTACAAGGTAAGACTCACAGTAGAAAATGAAGAAGAATTTTAGTCATTTTTTACCTTCATTGCTGTTCTCAGTTGCAAGCAGCGTTAAAGTTTTGTTTTTTTGAAATGGGGTCATTCAGCTTTACTATTTGCTGTAATGCTAGTGTTGAAGTTGTTGATGAGCTCATGAAAGTGTACTTTTTCAAAAAAAAATCATTCTTTTTTGCTTTTTTGGGTGTGCAGGAATTGAGGGATATTTTTAAACTGTGCTGGGAGTGGGAGGAGTGAGAAAGATTTGATTTTGGAGCTGTGGTGGTGGTTGCGATGTCGTCCAGAGGTGGGCCTTCCACCCAGCAACCGCCGTTGCAGCGGCGGATAACGCGGACGCAGACGGTGGGGAATCTGGGAGAATCTATATTTGACAGTGAGGTGGTGCCGTCATCTTTAGTGGAGATCGCTCCCATTCTTCGTGTTGCCAATGAAGTGGAGCCCAGCAATCCCCGTGTGGCGTATCTTTGTAAGCATTTTTGAAAAAATGGCGGAAATTTAACTTGCTTTTCCAGTTTATAGTTCAAGAAATTTAACTTCCTTTTTTCAATCTTGAAGTTCAATGTAGTGCATTATATTGTTTATTTTTAGAAATTGAAATAATGTGAAAATGGTTGAAGGGGATGGATGTTATTCCAAACTTATGTTAATCACGGTGGTCATTTTGAATTCTTGATTTTAAAAGATTAATATTTTGATTTTGACACTATTGCGCCTCTTCATGTAATGGGCCTAATGGCTTTGGGAAGAGTCTTTTAAAGTCTTAAGAGTGAATTGGACCTATACAGAAACATTCTGCTATGCAACAGAGATGTTGAAATGAAATTGCGTTTCTTGTCAATGGTAATTACTAATTCGTTTTCTTTTATGGAAACGTAGGGATATTGGTTCATGTCTTTTGGTTTGGATTAGATTATAGGACTATTATCTTGGTTTTGTTTTGTTAATTTTATATATCTACTTGGTGTCATTCTTTTGCTAAGGAAGTTTGTCTTTCCACTTATTTTACTCTCCCTAGAAGTTTGTAATATACTTTGAATCAGGATGGATTATTTAGCTGACGGGTTGTATGAAGTAGTTACTTTTGGAAAGGTGATAACGTAATGTAAGCTAGAGTGAGAGAGCCAGAAACTATAAAGAGGCATCAATGTGGGTTTAAATTATAATGATGCTGTATTGAAAAGGGGGCATGTTGCCATTTAGATGTGAAAAATGTAGTTGAAGTTTAAAGGAAGCTTCTTAGAGATTAAGTGTGAGATTCGTGAAATTTTACATAACTTACAGCATCTTTTGTTGATTTACAGTGGGCGGGTTTAGAATACTCTTGTGTAAACTAGTTAGTATTGTAAGATACAACGGAATTGATTTTTGACATCTCTGTGGTTTGCTCACAATATTAGCTCTTTAGGACTATCATTTCTGAACTCGCTTGTTATACAGTTGCACATTTATATTTGTTTACTCAATTGTGTAGGCCGGTTTTATGCTTTCGAGAAAGCTCATAGACTGGATCCCACTTCTAGTGGACGTGGAGTTCGCCAATTTAAAACTGCACTTTTGCAACGGCTTGAAAGAGTAAGAACTTATTTACCAGCTTGAGGCAGCTTGTTGACTTAACTTTGTTTGTATACTTGTTGGTATCATGTCATAATATTTTTGAAAATTTTGTTCTGTTTTATAGTAATTACTTCGTTTTCGAAGTTTCTTTAGTTTTGATACAAATGTCGAATGTTTTGTTACCATAATCTTCCTGCTTTGCTGTTCTATGTGAATTATACTACCTCACGTATTTTGTTCTACAAGAAAATGTTACACTAAAGGAGACTCTTAAGTGTGTTAATACATCTGTAGCTTTCTGTGTCTTCTTGTAAAATTGTAGAGTCAGATGTTGGGCATATGCTTGTAAACTGCATGTAGTTTGAAATGTGGCTCTCGATATGAGAAAGCTTGGATTTCCTAGAACTGTGCCTGGACTGACATGGATCAATGATTAAATGCGCTTGATTTGGTCCATTTAATGTCGATATGGTTTTCTTGGAATGTTCTAAATGGTTTTGGGTCCTATTTATTTGGAGGTCATGTAAACAGATACATGGCATAAATCTTCTTCCTATTTTGCAGTGCTGCATCTTTGATATCAATATAGCTATTTCTCTAATGTGATTTTAGCATATTTAGATTCCTCGCGCTAGCTGGCAGATGTATGTGAATTTTTAATTAGAATTGCTAGCTAGATAGCTAAAGTAGGATTTCATTGCGAATTAGCAGCTCCGTTCCTTTGCAAAATTACTTACACATCATTTAGCATGCATTTCCTTGTGTGATACTTTTGACCTACTTGAGTGTAACTGGTTCCACTACTATATGGAATTGCATTGCTCGTCTTATATACCTAGAAGTACTTGCAATTTTCTTGACTAGCATCCCTGAATTGGTTTCTACTATAACTCTTCTCCATGTTTTGCTCATTTGTGCATGGTTTACCCCTTTGTCCTTCAGGAGAATGATCCCACCTTAATGGGAAGAGTTAAAAAAAGTGATGCACGGGAGATGCAAAGCTTTTATCAACATTATTACAAAAAGTATATCCAGGCTTTGCAGAATGCAGCAGATAAAGCTGATCGGTGAGCAATTTGTCCTTCAAATTGATCAAGATGAAAAATTCCTTCTTATCCTTGATAATTTTATGTTGCAAACAATGGTATTTGATTGTGCAACATTTAAAATTTTCAGTGCACAGCTCACCAAGGCATACCAAACAGCTAATGTACTCTTTGAAGTTCTGAGAGCTGTTAATCAAACACAAGCTGTGGAAGTGGATCGTGAGGTAAGTGGCCAACATTTTCTTAATCTTTTCTTGATTTATGTTGTGTTTGTTCTTAAAGTTATTTAGGAATTTTTCATCCAGCTGTGACTGATTTTAGTGTTGTTTACTTGTAGATTTTGGAGGCACATGATAAGGTTGCAGAGAAGACAGAAATTTATGTCCCTTATAATATTCTTCCCCTTGATCCTGATAGTGCAAATCAGGCAATCATGAAATATCCTGAGGTTTGCCTGCTTTCTGTCTACCTTTTTTCTCCTCTTAATTTCTGGTCCTGATGGTGTCTTCGGCAATTATTTTGTAGATTCAAGCTGCTGTACTTGCACTACGTAATACAAGGGGCCTCCCATGGCCCAAGGAGTACAAGAAGAAGAAGGATGAAGATATCCTTGACTGGCTTCAAGCTATGTTTGGCTTTCAGGTGCTATGATTTCCTTAGCTACTTATTTCTTCTCGTTAAACAGTATCCATTAGTACTTATTTGTTAGGGGGGAAGTTCTTGGAGAGCTTTACTAAATTTATCTTCTCTGGGAATTGTGGGCTATTTAATGCTTTTTACACTCTCTACTACATCTCAATTTGCAGAAAGACAATGTAGCTAATCAAAGGGAGCATCTCATCATGTTGCTTGCAAATGTCCATATACGACAATTTCCAAAACCTGATCAACAACCTAAGGTTGGTCCTCTACAGCTATTTTTTATCATGAAATAATGTTACTCATTTGCTATGTCTCATTTCAGGCCAACTGGAAGAGTTAGTCTTGTTGTTATCCCAGGTTCATGCATGGAAATGTGACAATGTAACATGCAATTATCCATTGTGCTTTCTTGTGGGAACAGACAACTTTAACACTTTCCAATGGTTGTTTGGCTGACAGTCCTGTTAAATTTTTGTTCTAATTGAGTCATTTATATTTGATGTTCATTTGTGTAAAGCATTCTTGAATCTAGAGTGTAACCAATTTGAAGAGTCCCTAATAGTGCTCGGAAATCATGGCATCTTGGTATTTTTCTAAGGGTGAACTTGCTTTAATTCATGGAGTGTTCACCTGTTGCAGGGATAGGTAGTTGTTTGAGAAGCTATAAATTAATGATACCACGTGAGACTAGAAGTAGTAGCTGATTTAGGGCCTGTTAGGTAATTCATTTTTGTAAAATGTGTGTTAACTCCTTGCAAAATGCAAGGAGTTGTTTTGGGATGGTGGAAAATTAGTTTAATATGCAAAATGTGTTATTCTAATGTATGATCTTGTTCACTGATGAATTTCTGCCAACCTACAATGATAAGCAAAGAGGACAAAAATATGCACTTATACCAGCATGCTGACAGCCACAAGAAACAAATGTTTAGACTCTTAGAAAGCTTAAACATTTCAACATTTAGACTTAAAGTATACCCATTGTTTACTTTTGCTCTATTTCTTGCAGTGTCTTCGTTTTATGTTAGAATCAAGTTTGAGTTAACGTGTTAAATATTGATTTTATGCACCGTTTTGGTGAATGTTGTTGATATCCTGCTTATTGGGGGTGGAAAATGTTGTTTTTTGGTTTGTGTACTGTTTGGTTTAGTAAAAAGCTATTCCTTTCCTTCCCCGAAGAATATAACCGGTTACCATTGATTGTTTTGATTTTTCCTATGCAGTTGGATGAGCGAGCTCTTAATGAAGTGATGAAAAAACTTTTCAAGAACTACAAGAAGTGGTGCAAGTATTTGGATCGCAAAAGTAGTCTTTGGTAAATCTTGTTTTGAGATACACCAAATTTGTAAAGAATGTATCTTTGGCATCATTGTTTACCCTGAGAAAAATATTTGAACTTCCTAGGTTGCCAACCATACAACAGGAAGTGCAACAGCGCAAATTGCTATATATGGGATTATATCTTCTTATTTGGGGGGAGGCTGCAAACTTAAGATTCATGCCAGAGTGCCTCTGCTACATTTATCACCATGTACGTTTCTGTATACTTGCTGCTACAAATGGTTTGCAGATTGACTCTTACATTTTTACCATCAGTCTTATTCTAGATAACAACTTTGTTGGCCCTTGGATGTCCTTTATTTTTATGGACTATGACTTCGATGATTGTTAAAATCATTAGTTTAAGGTTGTGTATATTCTATTTATTCTTTTAATATTTCCCTTTGTTAACAAGGTTCCTTGATGCAGGTGGTATGTTTATTATTTAGTGTCTCTTTAGCACCATCTGTTGATGGTTAAATGTAAACTTTCAGTCTATTGCTGCGTACCTTCCAAGTCCAACAGCGTGCTGCTATTTTCGTTATGCATATGTTTTATATGGTGACGGGCTGTATTATATAATAATTGGCTACATCTGTGCTTGATCCATATCAACTACATGCTCAATGGGAAAATTCAAGCTGCTACACTTTTAAATAATAATTAATTCTCTGAAGTTAATTTGCTTTGTACGTGTTTAGTTAAGTCACTCTGGAGTTAGTTTTATATTTGAATTTCTTTTCAATTTAATTTGTATGAATCTTGTACAGGAGAAAAAGTTTTCTTCTTGTTCTTAATTATAACTATTTATGCATTTCCCCCCCATCTTTGTTAGATGGCCTTTGAACTGTATGGTATGCTTGCTGGCAATGTCAGTCCCAGAACAGGCGAAAATGTTAAGCCAGCTTACGGTGGAGAGGAAGAAGCTTTTTTACAGAAAGTTGTGACTCCTATTTATGAAGTGATTGCTCGGGTATCTCCCTTGTGCATTTGTTATCTTGTTCTCTTTTTCAAGTCCGTTCTTTGCTTTTGCTTGAAGTTGAATTCACTTTCAGGAGTCTGCAAGGAGCAAAAAAGGAAAATCCAAACATTCCCAGTGGAGGAATTATGATGATTTAAATGAATATTTTTGGTAAAGACTGCATGTTTTACCATTCTTTGTTGCCATTTTTTGTATGTCCTGTACTTGTTTAATCGAAGTCAGAATTGTAGGTCAGTGGATTGTTTTCGGTTGGGTTGGCCTATGCGTGCTGATGCTGATTTCTTTTGCAAGACGGTGGAATCTCGGTTTGAGAAAAATGGGGTAATTTGTGCCATTACTTTCTACCTGAACACCCATTTTGTACACATTCATGTTTGTGCGGAAATGGCTTTGATGATCAACACGGACAGAAATGATGAACAATGTTATTTGTTTGTGACTAATTTTCTTGCATGTTAAGTGGCTAACTGGCTAAACATAATGATTATCATTAACTTCTTTTCCATTTCTGTCGCATACATTATTTTTTCCTCTTAGGGTGCGCTTGGTTTGTAGAGGGGAATGAGAATGAAAATGGGATTGATAGTAGTGGGGAATGATAGTAGAGGTAATTATTGTATTTGTGTTGTTTGGTTTGTGATAGGGAATGACACTATAATTACCATTGATGTTGTTTGGTTCAAAAATAAAATTTTTAGGAATAAAATTTATTTTAATCTTTTTTAAGCTAAACATTTAATATATTATAAACTATTTATATTTAGATGTATTATAATGATAATTTTTACTTATTAAAAAATTTTAAAATAAAAAATACACAAAAAATAATTAAAGAAAGGAATGATTCCCTTTCCCCTCAAAATGGAGGGGAATGGATGATTGAAAGAAAATGGGATATGGGGGTGGGGTCCGGGGAATGAACCCCCCCAACCAACGCCCACCTTTCATTCCCATTCCCATTCCCCACCCCCAAAGCCTCCAAACAAGCACCCTCCTATTGTTATTGTTTGCTCTATTCAATTATCACTCAACATTGGGTTGTTGATATTAAAACAACAACAACAAAGCCTTTGTCCCACTGCATGGGGTCGGGGTTGTTGCTTTTGGATTATGAAAATGTCATATGTCCCAGGAGCATTCCCGTATGGCAACTCATGTTATGTCTTCAAAATACATATTTCATTTTATAATAATTTTTCATAGTGCCTAATGCATCGACTTACATTTGCAATACTTTTACATTAGAAAATTATTTTTAAAACATATTTTGAAAACAGAGATACCATACAGGCTGAAAATTCTTTATGCATGTGTTCTTTAGGCAAACTGATCAACGCTAACACGAGTCTAAAAAGTGATAGTCATATGGGTGGCACTTAGATTGGTTTCAGTTTGCTTCATCTCTATCCCACTTTCAAACTTGTTATCATCTCTTCACTTATGTGCTCTAATTTCTGTGCGGTGTTATCATTCCTTGCCTTAAAATTACTTGCTAAGCATTCATTCTCTTTCATAAAGTAATTCCTTCCAGTTGATGATCAACTGATTATAGAAAGCCATTTGTATTTCTGTTACATGTATTTGCTACTTAAGTCATGTTGGATCCATGTATCTCTGAGGTTAAAATCTGGTAAAACACTTGTAACATACAGGAGAACAACAAGCCTACCAGAGATCGGTGGGTTGGGAAAGTGAATTTTGTGGAGATACGATCCTTTTGGCATATTTTTAGAAGTTTTGACAGAATGTGGAGTTTCACCATCTTGTGCTTACAGGTAACTTGCCACTTGTTTCTATACTCTTCTTTTGACCTCTAGTCAAATTTATGATTGTCCTGCTTATTTTTGACTCTTGAAATTGTCTGTCAAGGCCATGATTATCCTAGCTTGGAATGATTCGGGGCAGCCGAGCTCAATTTTTGACCCTAATGTCTTCAAAAAAGTTTTGAGCATCTTTATTACTGCTGCGATAATGAAGCTTGGGCAAGGTATTCTGAGCTAATTTCTAATGCAGTGTGATTAATATGATGTAATGAGTCATTTAATTTGTTCGTGAAAATGGCTTTATTAATTTGTGTAACAACCTCTGCATTGTACTAGTATTTAAACATATAGAATCAGTTGGGATCCTTCTGCCCTATCCTCTTCCTCGTGTTATCAACTTTTTGTTTCCCTGCCACTCTTTTTGTATCATTGGATTCAATTTTAAGTGGTGGTTAATTATTACATTTATGCCCCGGATGTTTGGGTATAATTACGAAACCAACCTTATTGTCTCTAATAGTTTCATTTACACCCTCTACTGAATTGTTCATACCACCAAATGAAGCCCAGTGAGGTGCAAAACTACAAAAAACTATACAATAGACACTGGCATATAAATTGTACTTATTTTGTGGTTCTTTTTTGTGATCTATAAGTCTAAAGGGGGTAGTTTGTAATATCACAAAACAACTTAAGGGGGGAAATGTTAATTCACCATTTTACTAATGGCATCTGCTTATAAATTTCATGCATCCCTAAATTCTGTTTTCCCAACCGTGTTTCTTGGCTAGATAAGTTTTTCTATGTGAATATCATTCCTTTTTGGAAATTCCTTCATGGACAATCACAATATTGTTCATTAGCTTAAGAAAATGAATGTTTCTGGTTTGAGAAGAGTATTCTCTCCTTGGATGTTAAAGATGATGTGAGGAATTTACTTTGTGCATTTTATTGAGTTTTTTCCTAATCAGATTCCCAGACACTGCTGTTTCATTGAAGAATAATTATTACCAAGTTAGCTGTGATCTCCTCTATTCAGCTGTATCACTTGCATTTAATGCAATCAACTCTTAATTAATTATCCTTTAGTGTTATCAAGCTCCTGTGGCCTGTGTGTTACTGCTTTTATTTCCCAGAGTCTGAGGGTTTGGCAGTTATGAATTTTGTTGTGCTCATCTAGCTTCTTGGTTTGATGGGAAAATTATTCTATTTCTGCAGCTGTCCTGGATGTAATTCTAAGTTGGAAAGCAAGGAAGAGCATGCCACTCTATGTTAAGCTACGCTACATTCTGAAGGTCGTATCTGCTGCTGCATGGGTAGTAGTTCTACCAGTTACTTACGCTTACACATGGAAGAATCCTCCTGGTTTTGCCCAAGTGATTAAACGGTGGTTTGGCAATAGCTCAAGTTCACCGACACTTTTCATTTTGGCGGTCGTCATTTACTTGTCACCAAATATGCTTGCTGCCTTGCTATTTCTTTTTCCCTTTGTACGTCGATTTCTTGAGAGATCAAACTACAGAATTGTGATGCTCATGATGTGGTGGTCGCAGGTGTGCATGACCTTCTGTAAGGTTGTATTTTTCCTGATTATTGTTAGATGTGATGCTAACTTGTGAGTATGGATTTATGCAGCCTCGGCTTTATGTTGGTAGGGGAATGCATGAGAGTGCATTTTCTCTCTTCAAGTAAGACTTAACAGGAAATAGATTATCTGAATTGTTATACAATAATTGTTTGATACATGATGTATCTTGTGGACACTTCCAGGTACACCATGTTCTGGGTTCTTCTCATAGCAACTAAATTGGCTTTCAGTTACTATATAGAGGTGCTTTCCTTTTCTAGTTCCACATTTGTTGTTTGGTTTTTGTGTTACTAATTTCAACTGGCACGCTAAGTTTTATGATTTTTCATGTTTCATTTTATAATCAAAATTTGTTTATTTCTGTCTGCCGTCAACTTTTGACAACTGATGCATGAACTGCTATGGATTGCTGGACTACTTTAACTTTCTAGGTTGCATTTTTGGTTATAAAAATGTTGTTTAGCATGTTAATGATTAGAAAGTTGCCCTCTTTCATCTTGAATGTGATGGCATTAAGAAGAATGTTTTTGCTTAGGGACTGGCTATCAATGGTAATTGCTTTTTCAGTAACTACACTTGCTTTCTCTGGTAATCCTGAAGTATGCTAGAGTGACACAAAGGGGCATGGAATCAAACCCTCTAATCAAATCACCATATTTCATTCCCATTTCTATTCCTCACCCACAAACCAAGCTATAGTGGTTATAAAACATTAATGCACAAATCAATCCATATGTACATTACAGTAATTTTATCTGCATACTTACAATTATCTCATTTTTTTTGTTGCTGTACTGTGTTTTGCTTCATAGCACGACACCCTTTTCAAGTTTTTGCTTAACGGTAAACTGAATTCCATATCAACATGCATATTCATCAAAAGTGTAATGGCATTTCGCTGTTGATTTGGAATGGATTTTATGAATTCTTTACACAACTTACTGGTTTCTTTGAAGGATTCATATTATCTATGATCTGGTTGAAATAAGTTGAATTTTTGTTTGCAATTGCTACTACAGTATACATGTGTGTTCTTTGGGTGTTGATATTCTGACAAGACTCATTTCTATTTGTGCGGGTTTCTGATATTTTTGGTTCTCCTTAGTATCCAAAAACTACTGAAACAAAGCTTTACCTCTGTAATGGTGGTTGATTACTGAGAAACAATCTCGGCTATAAATATGATTGTTTAGGCATCTGTTTGATTTGTAACTATAAAGTATCTGGTAAATGTTAAAAGTGTCGAAGCTTTTTTTAAAATTTATTTTCTATAATGTATTTGATATATGCTTCTTACTGCAGATAAAGCCTCTGGTGGGTCCAACAAAGGCAATTATGAGTGTTCACATTAATACATATCAATGGCATGAATTTTTCCCACGTGGTAATTGACATGGCTGTCTGAACTGTTGTCAATCTTGTTTGGGTTTATGATATCTTTCTTAGAAATTACCTCCTCTTGTCTGCAGCAAGGAGCAATATTGGCGTTGTGGTTGCACTTTGGGCTCCAATTATTCTGGTGAGAGCAAGTATTTTCTTGGTTCTTTGACATCTTTTAGCTTTGAAGAAGTCCAGGAGCCCTATATCTGGCTTGTCTTCAAATAATATGGTTCCTTATGTTCTGTTCTTGCGTACAATATTTTTTGGTAGGTTTACTTCATGGATACTCAAATTTGGTATGCCATTTTCTCGACAATATTTGGGGGCATTTATGGTGCATTTCGACGACTGGGAGAGGTTTGTTGGAATTGTACTCTTGTACTACACATCTGAAAAGTTTTCTTTCTAGAATTTTGAAAAGACAATGTTGCATTTTGAGTTAGATATCAGATTGAACTTAAGTCAGCCATTGTAGAAAAACAAATTTTGCTGCAACTATAAGAGAGGATCGAAAGCTATCTAATTTTCTCTTATTGGTGGGTTAAAGGTTTTGGATAAACTCATCTCACTTATGCTGAATTTGATTTTACGCTTTTATGCATTTTGATTATTGTGTACAGAAGGCTATTGAGCGTAGTTAGGCCAAAACTCCACCGTCTAGTTTTTACCAAGATGTTGATTATGTTACCCAAGTCAAAAATGAATATGTGACTCAGAAGTACGAGTCAAGTTATTGCCATTTCCGAAGATCACTTACTTTTCCTTGATGTCGTAGACTTGTAGTTACAAACTAGTTTCCAGTTGCTTCCTCTAATAATTAAGCATAATACTCTATATTTGGGGAAAGTGATGGGAAAAAAGTTGAGAAGACATAATGTGTTTAGAATAATTCATGAACAAATTGAACAAATACTTATGTGTGCTGCAATAGTGTCCTCTTTGTTTTAACATATTTTCCTTCCAGATTAGAACTTTGGGGATGCTGAGGTCAAGATTCCAATCACTTCCTGGTGCATTCAATGCATGTTTAATACCAGAAGAGAAGAATGAACCTGTGAAAAAGAAAGGACTGAAAGCCACATTGTCTCGCAACTTTGCTCAGGTTTACTTTTCTTTTTCTTTGCATTTAGTATTCAAAATTCTGAGGTGTTTTGGTGAATATTTAGTGAGTGTAAGTGAAGTTCAAATGCATAAATGTTGTATTGCAGATCCCTCCCAGTTTAGAGAAAGAAGCTGCTAGATTTGCTCAGTTGTGGAATAAAATAATCACTAGTTTTAGAGAGGAAGATCTTATTAGCAATAGGTAACTGAGGAGTTGTTTTGCTGAAAAGTTTCGATCTGTTCCAATTTGAAGGAATGCTAATATCAATTGTTGACTTTCCAAGTTATAAGCTCCTTTCGTCTCCCGATAATTGAGATTCTTCCTTTTATTTCAGGGAGATGGATCTTTTGCTTGTTCCATATTGGGCTGATCGTGAGTTAGATGTCATACAATGGCCTCCATTTTTGCTTGCCAGCAAGGTTTTTATTCTAGTTTGTGACCTTTTAGCAGACAATTGTATCCTTTTTTTTTTCTTATTTTCTGGTTAATACTTAATGTTTACACTACAGTTTCCAAGTTTTTTTGCTTTATATTTGCTTTTCTTTCATCATTTTTATTGTATCGAGGGAGTTCACATATGCATATTGTCATTTCAAATTGATTGAATAGATTCCAATAGCAGTTGATATGGCTAAAGACAGCAACGGCAAGGATCGTGAGCTGAAAAAGAGGCTTGATGCTGATAGTTACATGTCCTCTGCTGTTAGTGAGTGTTACAAGTCATTTCGGAACATCATTATGTTTCTGGTCAGAGGTGACCGAGAAAAGAAGTAAGTGATGAGATATTTTGGCATCGGAATGAATATTGGCTCTTAAATTCCTTTTCATGTTTTCTTGTACGTTATTGTCTTTGTATGTTTTCAGGGTTATTGAATGCATCTTTTTGGAAGTAGACAAGCATTTAGAAGCCGGTGATCTGATAAGTGAATATAATCTGAGTGCTCTTCCCGACCTATATGAACTTTTTGTCAAGCTTATCAAGTTCTTGGTGGGTCTTTTGAAGTTTTACCTGCAGCATCTTTTACTATAACGCCCCCTTTATCCTTGCAATTTTGGTTTTACATAGAAACTCTATTTAAGATGTAAGGTCATAAAGTCTAAACTAAGTTTATTTCCTGGTTGCAGCTTGAGAATAAGCAGGAGGATAGGGATCAAGTTGTGATTCTTTTCCAGGACATGCTAGAAGTGGTGACGAGAGACATAATGATGGAGGACCAAATATCCAGGTCTAGAGCATTTTAAAATTGGTTTGCTCCTCAATAGTTACTATTGCAAGCACTTTTCTAGATCTGACATCATTTTGTAAACAGTTTGGTAGATTCAATCAATGGGGGTTCAGGACATGAGGGAATGATTCCTCTTGACCAACAATATCAGTTATTTGCTTCTGCTGGTGCCATCAAGTTTCCAACTCCTGAATCAGAAGCTTGGAAAGAGAAGGTGGCCACCTTGATGATTTTAGGATATGGCAGAAAAAAAAAGATCCTAAAGAATGCACTTTTGAGATTCAAACTGTCAATATTTTACGCTGACACTCTTCCAAATTTCTTTTCAAAACAGATCAAGCGGTTATATTTGCTACTTACAGTAAAGGAATCAGCTATGGATGTACCATCTAACTTAGAAGCTAGAAGGCGTATATCTTTCTTCTCCAATTCATTGTTTATGGAAATGCCTACAGCACCTAAAGTCCGCAATATGCTTTCATTCTCGTAAGTCGATATTCTTTTTTTTGTTTAATTGTAGCATGTTGCTGCTGGTAAATATATAGAGTGAGATTATTTGCATAATGTTCATAGTTGAGACATTCTATTTTTTCTCTTTTTCAACCATGGTTATTGAAACAATGACAGTAGTCTTTTATGGTATAATATATATATGTGTATATATATATATATTAATTTTTCTTTTTTTTTTCCTGTGAATTACTGGTTTTTTTGGTTTCTTTTTTTGGGTTTATCTCTATCTACTTGCTTTAGATTTCTGGGAGTCAATTTAGTCATCCTTATTTTCTTCTCCTACTACTGTTCTTTTGTAGTGTTTTAACTCCCTATTACACGGAGGAGGTGCTGTTCTCATTGCATGACTTGGAAGAGCAAAATGAAGATGGGGTTTCCATCTTATTTTACTTGCAAAAAATCTTTCCAGGTTTGTTTTGAATCATCAGTTCTGATTATGTGTGCTTTGCTTTCTAATTAATTTGTCAAAAAAATATGTAGATGAATGGACCAATTTCCTTGAACGATTGAAATGCAACAATGAGGAAGACTTTAGAGGGTCAGATGAAACGGAGGAACAACTGCGACTTTGGGCTTCATTCAGAGGCCAGACATTGACCCGAACTGGTATTATATAACTATATATCTTCTCTTCCAGTTTTTAATAATTTTTTTTCCCTTTCACTTTTTTTTATAATAATTTTTTTAACTGAACGGGGGAATGCTTTGATTGGAAAGATTACTTCTTCGTTTTTTTGGGGGATTGCAATGTATTTGTTTCCCGGTTGGGTTGTGTGGTCCTAATAGTACAGTTGCCATTGGAAATTATGTTTAACCAAGTATTTGGTTTACAGTACGAGGCATGATGTACTATCGGAAAGCTCTAGAACTTCAAGCGTTCCTTGATATGGCCAAGGATGAAGGTATTTGATCACTATTCCAAAATGCAAGAAATGGTTACCATTTAAAATTTTCAGTTGCTTGTATATTATGGAAGTAATCATGATTGTGACGGATGCTTCGCATTCAATCAGATTTGATGGAAGGATACAAAGCTATTGAGCTAAATGAGGATCAGATGAAGGGAGAGCGGTCACTGTGGACTCAATGTCAAGCAGTGGCTGACATGAAGTTCACATATGTTGTGTCTTGCCAGCTATATGGGATTCACAAAAGATCTGGCGATTCTCGTGCACAAGATATTTTGAGACTTATGACTACGTATGTGTGTCATTATAAGCTGTTTTTAAATTAAGGTTTACAACACATGACATTCATATATGTTTTCCCTTCAATAGGTACCCGTCTCTTCGGGTGGCTTATATTGATGAGGTTGAAGAACCAAACAAAGACAGGACCAAGAAAGTCAATCAAAAGGTCTACTATTCCACCCTTGTGAAGGCCGCTATGCCAAAATCTAATTCTTCAGACCTTGGGCAAAATTTGGACCAGGTGATTGTCAAGATCATTGATATTATTTTGCCAGTTGTGTCCTATTAAGTGCATTTGTGTTGAAAATTTTTAGAGCTCTTTTTATTATTTCTTCTGTTTTACACTGACAGACTGCTAAGTAAATAAAAAAATTTGATGCTAAACATGATTGTGTAATTTTTCACTATTCCTCCACAATTTCTCTCACGCATCTGTTTTTTTATTAAATTCTATCCCTTGTAGGTTCTTTCTGGTAGAATTGGAGAACTGTACTTATGTATGGGCTAAAAAAGGGACTTTTCTGTCACTTCACCAGATTTATATTACTAATGCATCTTCACCTGCAGATAGTATATCGAATAAAACTTCCAGGACCTGCTATCATGGGTGAAGGGAAACCAGAAAACCAGAATCATGCCATTATCTTCACCCGTGGAGAAGGTTTACAAACAATAGATATGAATCAGGTAAATTGTCTTACCTGCTAAATTTCCAAGTCAATGTTATGTCAGTCACCTGATGGAGAATTTATCTGTAGGACAATTACATGGAAGAAGCTTTAAAAATGAGAAATTTGCTTCAGGAATTTCTTAAAAGGCATGATGGCGTTCGATACCCTTCAATTCTTGGTTTAAGGGAGCATATATTCACAGGAAGGTAGGTAGTGCAATACTGGATACAATCGATAATTTGGATGCTCTTACAACTTAGTATATTTCTGTATGGGTATGACTGATCCTTTGTTTGCCATCTGCTGCAGTGTTTCATCTCTTGCTTGGTTTATGTCTAACCAAGAGACTAGTTTCGTAACGATCGGTCAAAGATTGCTGGCCAACCCTCTCAAGTAATCTCTCTCTCTCTCTCTCTCTCTATATATATATATATCTAGAGCTGTTTAACTACTCCATCTGTTCATTAGAAGATTCTTCTTTGAAGTGGTACCTTGTGACCCGTGAACAGTTGTTACCACTGGACTCTTCTAGTGGAACAGAGGGAGTATATCTTATAATCATATCTTCTAATCTCCTTTTTCCTTAACCACCTACTTTATGAAATTATTAATACAATTTGTACTTTTATCTCCTTTTCAAGGGTTCGATTTCACTATGGTCATCCAGATGTTTTTGATAGACTATTCCACCTCACCAGAGGTGGAGTTAGTAAAGCCTCCAAGGTTATTAATCTGAGTGAAGACATTTTTGCTGGTATGCTTTTAATCAAAAAGTTACAATCTTCCTTCCAAACCTCCAAGAGAAAAAAGAAGAAACAATAAAGGGAACTGTTGATGTGTGACCTCTCTTACCTTGTTATCTTTCAAAAAAATTGCAGGCTTTAATTCTACTCTTCGTGAAGGCAACGTTACTCACCATGAGTACATTCAAGTTGGGAAAGGAAGGGATGTCGGTCTTAATCAAATTTCTCTTTTTGAAGCTAAAATTGCCAATGGTAATGGAGAGCAAACACTGAGTCGTGACTTGTACAGGCTTGGACATCGTTTTGATTTCTTCCGAATGCTATCTTGTTACTTCACAACCATTGGTTTCTACTTCAGTACACTGGTATACATTGAATTAAAAGTTATTCTGTTCAATTATTACATTGAATTAAATGTTATCTTCTGAAACATTATGATTTTATGGACAGATAACTGTGCTCACAGTGTATGTGTTTCTCTATGGACGCCTTTATCTGGTTCTCAGTGGACTTGAAGAAGGGTTAAGTAACCAACCAGCTATTAGGGACAACAAGCCTCTTCAAGTGGCTCTCGCCTCTCAAGCTTTTGTGCAAATTGGAGTCTTGATGGCCTTACCTATGATGATGGAAATAGGCCTGGAAAGGGGCTTTCGAACTGCTCTTAGTGATTTTGTGCTTATGCAGTTACAATTGGCACCGGTTTTCTTCACCTTTTCTCTTGGAACTAAGACTCATTACTATGGAAGAACCTTACTTCATGGCGGGGCACGGTACAGGCCAACAGGCCGTGGATTTGTGGTGTTTCATGCCAAGTTTGCGGATAATTATCGATTCTATTCTCGTAGTCACTTCGTCAAGGGGCTTGAGATGATGATACTACTCCTTGTGTATCAAATTTTTGGTCAATCTTATAGAAGTCCTCTTGCATACATCTTGATCACGGCGTCTATGTGGTTTATGGTGGGCACTTGGCTTTTTGCTCCCTTTCTCTTCAATCCTTCTGGTTTTGAGTGGCAAAAGATTGTGGATGATTGGACTGACTGGAACAAATGGATTAGTAATAGAGGAGGTATTGGTGTCCCCCCTGAGAAAAGTTGGGAATCATGGTGGGAAGAGGAGCACGAACATCTTCGTCATACTGGCATACGTGGTATAATAGCTGAAATTTTGCTGTCTCTGCGATTTTTCATCTACCAGTATGGTCTTGTGTATCACCTTAAAATGACAAAGAACACCGACAAAAGTTTTCTGGTATGTTTCTTGCTTAAAAGCTGTAGTGCTCATATCTTCTGGAACAGGTGAATTTAATTTCTTTGACATTGATGAAATTCACCTTACGTTTTGCAGGTTTACGGCATTTCTTGGCTGGTAATCCTACTTGTTCTGTTTGTGATGAAGGTGAGAATATTGGTAGATGTCATTTTATGCTGCTCATAATAAGCTTCTTGGATAATGGGAAATTATTTACTGGATTTTCCTGTAATATTATAGAAATGACGTTTTGATTTATTTTCTATTTGTCTTTGTTATTTATAGAAATGTGAATATTGTTTCTTTTTTCCAATTTTTCTGCAGACAATTTCTGTTGGAAGGCGAAGGTTCAGCGCAAACTTTCAGCTCATGTTCCGGCTTATCAAGGGATTGATATTTCTTACATTTGTTGCTATTCTCGTAACGTTGATAGCATTGCCTGGCATGACAGCACAAGACATTGTTGTCTGCATTCTTGCCTTCATGCCAACTGGTTGGGGTCTACTGCAGGTAAGTGACTTTCATTTTAACGTGCGTCAACTGGGATATTATGCATCATCTTGATAAAAATGTTACTCGCAATTTAAGCCCTTTGCCGATGCGGTCTAGAAACTTAGGAAGTTATGCGAACTATGCATTTGCCCTTCAATTTCATATGATCATTGTTTCTCCCTTCTATTTGAAAACAGTTCATTTCTGAAGGAGCAATCCCCCTTCATTCTCTCATTTTGCTTCTTTGCTGTGTTTGTTTCTGCTTTATAAGCGCTTTGGTTTTGTTAATGAACCTCATGCATGATTTCCCTCATTGCAGATTGCACAAGCCTGCAAACCTCTTGTCCACAGAGCAGGATTCTGGGGGTCTGTCCGGACACTTGCGCGGGGCTATGAAATCGTCATGGGCTTGCTTCTGTTTACTCCAGTTGCATTCCTGGCGTGGTTCCCGTTCGTTTCAGAGTTCCAGACTCGAATGTTGTTTAACCAAGCATTCAGTAGAGGTCTACAGATTTCTCGTATTCTCGGTGGACATCGGAAAGATCGGTCTTCCCGGAACAAGGAGTAGTAGTAACTTAAGAGAGTTAGAAACTGCAACTGCTGTCTTAAAGGCCATCAAAATGCGGCTCCATTTATGCTGTAAAGCTGCTTAACAATGGCAGCATTTTTGGCAGTGTTAATAGTGTGGCTTATTAGGTATAATCAGTATATGTAATCTGTAGTTTTGTCCTCAGAAAATTGCATCGATTATTAAAATTTATGCTAGTCAATCTATCTGCATTCCTCTGCTGCATCTTTTTTCTTTCTTATGTCAACATTCCCTTTTCTTGATACCGTCCATCCTAGTGGGCCCCACCCCCAACGTTAAGGCTTTTTGTGACGTGGATTTCAGTCCCGCAACATTGTGGAAGGCCTGTTTGCAGTCTTCCCGCCATGCTATCCTCTCGAACCCATGTCAACCTTCTTCATGTAAGCTAATGTGGACAAACCCTCACTTGCCTTTGGGGAGTTGGTTAAATAACTTCATCTTTCATTTAAAGAGCTCGTTTTGTATTACTAAAACTTAAGGGGCTGCTTGGTTTGGGGTTGGGACTATGGAATGGAAGGAATGTGGGATATGGTATTATGGGAATGTTGGTTGGTATGCTATTGTATTGGTTGGGGTATGGGTTTGATTCCCTCCTTTGGGGAATCCTCCATATCCTAGCTTTGGGGGGTATGGGTTTGATTTCCTCCTTTTGTGTGTTTTATTTTTTAAAAATTTAAGTGCTAAAAATCATCATTATATATATTTTAACACAAATAGTTTATAATATATCAAAATTAAATGTAAAAAAAATAAAAATAAATTTAATCCTAAAAAGTTTATTTGTGAAACAAAACCATCTATCATTCCCTCTACTATCATTCCCTCTACTATCATTCCCCACTATTATCATTCCCATTCTCATTCTCATTCCCCTCTACGAACCAAGCGGCCCCTAATATAAAGTAGATTATTTGAATGAGATGGAGGGAGTATGTTTTCAAGGAAACTGCGGGTGCTTTTGATGTCAATTTCTAACGAGAGATAATTTATGATTGTGCTGACATTTTATGGCATTTAGCTTCCAGTTTACCCCACTGATTTCTTTTCAAACTAGTTGAAAGGGACAACTAGTCAGCTTGCTATTGGTGTTGTTACGACTTTTTTCCTTTCACCTAAGGGTGCCTTACTTCTAAGTTTTCTGGACCTATCACAACCAATAATCACTCGGCTTCTTCTCTTTTTTAGAGGCCCTCTCTATTTTTTAGATGAAGTGATTTTAGTATCAAACTGATGCTCTGCTGCTCTAGTTTCAACCCAATGAATCAAGTTCGCTCTAGTTGTGAACTTTTCATCAGTACGAAATATATTAGTGTAATTTGAAAATATACGTTCATCCTCAAAACGTATATCCTGTCAAGGAAAGAAAATATGGCATCAGGTATTAAGGAAATATAGGGTAGAAAACATCCTGTAAAAAGAATCGCCCGGATGGAGCGATTCTCAGAGTTTAAATCGCTGCCGAGAATCGCCCCAACCATGCGAAGTATTAGGAAAGAATCGCCTCGGCTGAGCGATTAAATGAGATTTTTTTCGCCACAGAACGCCAATTTATTCCCATTTAATCGCTCGAGGGAGGCGATTGTTTCCCATTGAATCTCCTGTAAGTGGCGATTTTATCTGCTTCGATCGCTCCTCCCAGGCGATTCTATGTGCGGTAAAAAATCTTTTTTTAAAAGATTACACCTTTTAACCAAAAAATGTGTAATTTTCATACGTACTGTGAAATATGGATCGTCAAAGGAGTAATCGTCCATAATACGCATGCAAAATTCTTGCAAATTCTTGTATTCTTGATTCATTGGCATGAAAGTGGAGTGGGATGGAGATGAGTGAAACAAAATTTGAAAGAATTGGAGTAGAAAAATTAGAGTGAGTTAAAGAGGAAATGAAGGTATGTGAGTGAGTTGAAGAGGAAATGAAGGCGTTGGTAAAAATGGTTATGAGGGTAAAAATGTATAAGGTAAAATTGGTAAAAATGGTTATGAGGGTAAAAATGTATAAGGATATTATTGTCTTTTCACCATTTAAAATTTAAAAAAGTGTCATGTGTTTAGTAAAAACTGTCCTGCAATTAACATAAATGTAATGATCATTTTACTAAATGTAAGAACTACTTAAGAGTAAAAATATAAAAATAACTCTGCATTTGCATCTCTATACCACAAGAGAGAGAGAGAGAGAGAGAGAGAGAGAGAGAGAGAGAGAGAGAGAGAGAGAGAGAGTGTGTGTGTGGCTGCCGGCGGTTTCTTGGATATGGTGGTCGTCTGAGGTGGGTGAGCGGCTTTTTTTTTTTTTTTTTTTCCTTTCCCTTATCAGCACTAAAAACATTATTATTTTAAATACAGTACAATAATTTACGTCACATTTTAAAATTCATTTAAAACAAAAAATTAATTAGTGATATAGGGCTCCAAAATATTTGTTTTAAACGTGGGAACTAAAAAAGATAAATTTATTGTGCATCATTACTATGTGTAATTTTTGGGCCGATTTGTTTTGAGTTGTTTTAGAATACATATTTTTAAAAAGTTTTTTTTCCCGTAAAAAATGTAATTAAAATGTTATATGTAATTGAATAATGAAAAATTATATTAAAAATATTATAATATATTAAATTTATTATAAAAATAAAAATAAAAACAAGATAAAAAACAATGAAGACGAACACGTCCTTTGCTTTCTTAGCGGTAGGGGGCGTAATTCCTGGCTCTCTGGGTAACTAGAAGGGGCATGTTAATTGCAGGACTCATTTTACTAAACACAATATACTTTTTAAAATTTTAAGTGGTGAAAAGACATTAATGCCCTTGATTCTAACTTTATAAAAGAAAATTTACCCACATTTTTTACCTTAACTTTTTTTTATCCTTCTTCATCTTCATGAACAACACAAAGGTAACACAAAGGAAGGATCTTCATCCATACTCCCTCCCATTTTCACTCAATCTTTTCCCTTAAACACTACATTCATTCCATTAAAATACTTGAATTTTGCTTGCGTTTCATGGATGGAAATTCAAATGAAGATCCATATTACACGGTACGTATTACATTACAATGTTTATGGACAAAAGGTAGCACCTTTTTTAGAATTTTTGTTCACTGGGGGGGAATCGCCCACGGGGGGCGATTTTATCAGGGCCATTCTCCCGATTTTAATCACCCATTGTGGGCGATTCTACCCCTACTCAGTTTTCGCCCCCGATTTTGGCAATTTCTAATGTCATATTTTTTTTCTTGACAGGCTCTGCGTGTTTCGAATGATCGAATCTTTCCAGATTACACAGATGTATTTCGGACTGAGGAAGAGTTCATGACTAGATCTGATTTGATTGGTTGGATTGAAACCAGAGCGGCGGAACATCATTTTGATACTAAAATAACTTTTTCTAAAAAGTGGAAGGGGCATTTAAAAGGGAGAAGAGGTAGAGTTGACATATGTTGTGATAGATTGGGGGAAGTTAGAAGCAAAACACCCTTAGGCGAAGGAAAAATATCCCGTAACAACACTAGTAGCAAGCTGACTGGTTGTCCCTTTCAATTATTAGGCAAAGAAATTAGTGGGGATAATTGAAAGCTGAGTGTTAGTAAAGGTTAGCACAATCATGAATTACCCCTTGTTAGAAACTGGTATCAAAAACACTCCAAGTTGAATGAAGAGGAAAAGGAGAAATTTCAGAAATGATAAAAATAAATTTAGTTCCAAAGCAGATGTTGGCAAAACTGCGATATGATAATGCGACTAATGTCACACGTATCAGGCAGGTGTACAACGAAACGGCAAAGGTTAGAAGAGACGAGAGGGGAGATTTAAGTACTATACAATATTTCTTGAAACTGATGCAGGATTACAGGTACTACTATTGGTACACAGCAGAAGATGAGCGTAATGCTCTTGAAAACGTGTTCTTCGCCCATGAGGATGCTCCTAGTATACTTTGTACGTTTTCTTACGTATTGTATATGGATACGACAGACAAGACCAATCGGTATGACATGCCTTTGCTTCAGATAGTCGCTTATGTTCCGACTGATCAATACATTCATGTTGCTCTTGCTTTCTTGAGGGATGAGACCTATGCAACTTATTTCTGGGCTATGACTAGGTTAAGGCAACTTTTTGATCCAGTGAAATATCCACATGTTGTTATGACGGACAGAGAGTCGGCTCTACTGAAAGCTGTGCACCATGTTTTGCTCGATTCTAAACAACTATTGTGCAAAAGGCATATTGCCCTGGATGTAAAGAAGAAAGCACTGACTGTGTGTAGGACAAAGAGATATTAGATGAGTTTGAAGGTCGGTGGAGAAGAGTGATGAGTGCTCTAACGTATGAAAAGTTCACAAAAGTTGTGGAAATCATTGAGACTAAATATAGAGGCTGGTGGATATCTGTGGTTAGTTAATTATATGCACCATACATGGTTGGATCCCCACAAGACCAAGTTTGTCTCATTCTGGACTAAAGAAATAAAACATTATGGAGGGCGCACAAACAACATGTGAGACTCTATTAACTTTCGTCGCATATAGTTATAGATATGACTCCATTATACATTATTCTCCGATTTAAAGCATTAATTTTGTACCTTTTTTTTAAAATCTTTGTAGGGCTGAGAGTGCATACGCAATGTTGAAGTGTGCCATTAAAACTGAGAGATGATCTTTCCCACAATTTTTTGGGCATAAATGAGATGATAAAGTTGCATTTGGGTGAGATCCGTAGTAAAATGGAGGCATCTCAGAGCAAAACATTGCGTGAAGCCAATTACCTGTTGTATAGTAGGATCAATGGCAGAGTTTCGCAAGATGCTATATTGTTGTTGTTAAATGAATACAAAAAGAGAGGTGCAGTCTATGGGGCAAATAGTGAGTTGTGTAGTTGTGAACTGCGAACCAGCTATAACTTGCCGTGTGCGCATCAAATGGTTGAAATGGTCAGGAATTACAGACCTATTGATCCTTTGGATGTGGACCTCTTCTGGAGGACCCTATCTTTGGATGAGAGAAACATGCCTAGCGATGAGGAACGACAAACAGCACAAGGGTGACTGCATGAGATGTATGTTGAGGCATCGCAACGTCTGACTGCGGACATTTATAGAGTAGCGAGTGTCATGCATAGCACTTTGCATCAAGAGATTGTTGACCTCGCAGATCCGATACAAAGGCAACATAGGGGAAGGCCGAGGAACAACTCTACGCAGCGAGATCTATCGGGCAACGAGCATGCCGAGAGGGATGCCGGCATAGGGTGCGCAGATCCAGAGGCAGAGGTACATATAATTGCCATATCCATTTTAATTATTTTTTTCACTTTTTTATTATGATGCATCTATTGTTTCATGCATACGAGTAACATGTGCAGGGCGCAGCAGATCAAGTGGGTCATCAACCAGGAGGAATCGAATGACTTCTAAAGAATCCAACTGGCCTTTCAACCTCCCGTCTTTGGTAAAACAGTTTGTGTTCGATTATGTGGTGGATTATAAAAATGTAATTGGGGATGGACACTGTGATTTTAGGGTAATATCTAAATTCGTACATGGTAACGAGTCACTTTGGTCGCAAGTCTGGCGAGAGCTATTACATGAAGTTCACGCGTATGCCTCATTATGGTTTGGAATTCTCGGTGAAGCAATGTACGATAAAACTCATACAGTGTTGGATTACCATAGAAGTCCTGCAACAAAGGAGTTTTGGTTTGATACTTATCTATTTGGCCTACTTGTCGCCACGAGATACCATAGGGTATTTGCATTCTACGGAGCGGAATGTTGCACCTTCCTTCCACTTCGCTTGCGGGAGTGCAACGTACGTGATGATCCGAACACGTATATCACTATGGGCCATATCCGGGGCAACCATTTCATTTGTTTAGAGACGAGGGGTGAAATCTTGTTGCCCCCAACCTGTGTGTTGTGGCGACACCATAAGGAAGACAATGCACTACGGTTGAAAAGGAGGTCGTATCGCAAGTTCTTTGAGTCCCGGCATCAGGGCCTCCAAATAATAAGCAACTTCTGCAATAGCCTGCCTACGTGTCTCAGGGTTGACGGCATGTTTAACCCTTGGATGAAAAAAGACTACCCGAGATGCTAATTATTGAAGTCGCTGTAACAAGTACAATTATAATCCCAATCAGAAACTAGTAAGACAGATATAGGTAAAAAGAAAATCTAAAATCATACTAAACTCACTGCATTGAGGGACAACTGAGTAGGATCAGGAGTGTATTCCTCGACCGGACCCCTATTGACACGGACGTGCGAACGCGATCGAAAGTACTCAAGGTAACCCTCGAATGCTTCGTCAGTATACTCGGCCCTCTTCATATCTCGCATAAGCCTTATATGAGATATTTCCCAACCACTGATGTCAGCAACGAACTTGCAAACATACTTTTTTGTCTCTGGGCCTCTGTAGCACTCCTTCGATTTGAAGACTTGAAATGAAATTTGTTGGGCGTACCCGAACTGTCTTAACACCCGATCCGGCATGTAAGGCTCTTCAACGTTAACGCAATATGTAAGGCCCCTATACAAGGAAATTTTATGGATTAATGCCGGATTGGGTTCAAATGGTATCCAATTAACCTGTCTGACAATAAAACAAATCAACAAAGATACCACAGAAATAGAAAAAAATTGTTTATAAACACACAAAACGGACATATTGCCTCGTTTGGGTGCCATGCATCTAGCGCCCTCCTGTAAGCCTCCAAATAATATTTTGCAACACGCTTCTTCCCGGTACCAACTTGCCATTTCATTGCCGCAGGCCATCCAGTATTCCACGACATCTTCTTTGGTGGACTGAATGTTGGGAAGTATTCTTATATCCAGCTCTAATAAGAATGAACAGAAAAATAATTAAAACATATGTTAGCCCAAAATACAGTACTGTCTAATAAAGAAAGCAACATGTACAGTGACAAACCTGCATTAAAGTCAAACAAGCAGAAAATTGCGCACTTTGTGCCCTAGATGCCTTCCTAAGTTGGCGATATAAGTACGCCAAGCAAGCTGCGCCCCATGAGTACTTACTTACTGTCTCAATATCGCGAAGGAAAGTTAAATACTGCACAGAGACGTGATTTTTGGACTTGTCCACGAACAAATAAAGCCCTAAAACCCACAATAAATAACCTGAGGCGGCATTCACTTGATCAAATCTACCGGTACAATTTGCCTCAATGCTTGTCAATTTCAGAAATCCAGGCTTATCCAGTTTCACTTCATCTTTTCCCAACACAGCTGCAGCATCTGTCGCTATTTGTGCAGTCTTTATTTTTCCAAAAATGGGCTTACCCCCAAGCGGAATGCGCAGTATCTAGGCAACATCATGCAATGTTATTGTCATCTCTCCGAATGGCAAGTGGAATGAGTTGGTCTCCGGATGCCACCTCTCCACAAAGGCACAGAGCAGAGCGACGTCTAACTCATCATGCATGCACTGTACTAAATGGGCCAAACCGGACCCCTCTACAAGCTTTTTCATGTCATTATCGCCTGGCCAATTTTTCAAGCTATCGGCCCCATTATGACATTTCAATATCCCCCGTTCCTACCAAATTTAAAGAATGGAATTACAACAGAGGGATACAATTCCTAAAGCATTTCTTTTATAAAAAAAAATGTAAACTATGCGAAACTACTTTATTATTCCCCTTTGGATCACAAGTAAAGAAGCTTATATAATTAAGAAAAAATTAATTGCTCGAATACATCACAAATACAAGTACGCATATTAATAGAATTACCTCTACATGCCAAACGTGGTAGGCAGTGTGTCCTTTGAAACTCAAAAGCAATTCAGGAATTACAGAACTACCTTCGAGCGGATGGTCTAGCTCCCTGTAATCCATCCACCCTGCAATCACTGCCCTAACCTCACTGCCCATTAATCCTTTCCCTGCTCTCTTAGTTGGTTCGATGCTTGTATTCGCCCCTTCAGCATTACTTCCACCACAAGCCCCCTGCCGTCACCATCGTCATAGGACATTTCAACATCTGAAAATGGTGGTGCGAAAGGTTGTTCAGTAAAGGACGCACCGATGTACTCATTTTCAAAGACGGAAGGTTGAACTGAGTGTTCCGTAATAGGGGCAGTGACATTCCCAGTCGTAGAAGATGCTCGTGATCGTGCCACTACCTTCCTCGAACGCTCAGACGCTGTTGGAGGAACACGAGGGGCATTTTCCGCATCTGGAATAATAGGCTCCCCGGATTTATTCCGGAATACCACTCTCCCGGGATGTTTCCGGATTACTACTCTCTCCGGATTTGGATTTTTGCCGTCAGACGGAATATATTACCTTTATATCTATCCCCCATCTGTATTTAAAAGGTTGCACAGGAATTAAAATTTAAAAGAATTCAGAACCAAACGACATATTAAACGGAAAAAAATAAAAAGCAAGACAGAGTAGGGAAAATCGCCTGCTTCAGGCGATTTTCCTTTACAAAATCGCCTCTTTCCGACGGGGAATCGATTTTCTCTAAAAAAAACGCTATAGGGACCGAAGCGATTTTCCGCGTCGTTCGTCGGAAAATCGTTTTTCCGACGAACGACCCTGAAATTTACCCTCAAATGTTAACTACACAGTCGGAAAAACAACATAAACACTAAAACATTACTACACAGCCAATACAATACAATCTTTCAAGATACAACACAAAATTTCCATTCAAAAATAGCCTGAAATCCCGAAAACATACATGCATGGAAATTGCACATTAATTATGCACAAAACAGCCGGAAAACGCAACAAACATCCGAAAGCATCTACTGAAACTTGCCCATAAACTTCACAACAACCAACTCAATGCAATTTCAATAATTGGAAAAAATTTTAAAAACAGAAAAAAACTACCAACCGATGGATGGAGAGGCGGCAGTCGGCAGAGAGGGATGGAGCGGTGGGGGCGGTCGGACAGCCTCGCGGTCGGAGAGCTTGGCACGGACGAAAATGGAGAAGAAGGAATGGGGGACACGGCTGAATGGAGAAGAGAAGAATGGAGCAGTAAAATTTTTTTTTTTACTTTATAAGAGGAAAGGGCAGTTTAATAATTTCACAGACTAAAATTTAAAAAAATGTCTTACAAATAGTAAAATTTGTACTACTCATAACAATTCCGAACTAGAATCCATAACCATAATAAACCCTACTGAGAAAGTTTCCATGGTCATGTTCCATTTCCCCTGATTTTCACTCAAAATTCATCGACAACTCGCATGAAATTTCATGGCTTGCTGTCAAATTCCCCTTCATCGAGTCCACACTTTGTGGAGAGCTCTTCATTGCTTCCGAAAAAACTTCTCAGTATCCCAAAGAGCTTACAAAAGCAGCTTTATGCAATCTCCATGCCCGCATTTTCGCAAGGTGAAGAATTTCTACATTCATTCATTGAACCACTTTTGTGTGTTGCTGCATTTTCTCATTATTTAAATTTACATGGAGCTAACGGTTGGATGATTTTTATTTATTTTTCCTATTTGTCCCTTAAATTTTGAATAGGATTACGGTAGGTTGTCTTTTAGATTAAGGGCTCAAATTTCCGGAGTTGCTTGTGAGGCTCCTTCTGCAAGTGATGCTAATGACAGTGTGAATCTTGGTGGAAATTTACAAACGGAAAATGGAAGCGTTGATTTGGGTTCTGCTCAGAGGGATGATAAGTTGGTGCAGAGTGCAGATTCGTCGAAGGGCAAAATGATGCTAATTGATGGCTCGGCGATTATTTACAGAGCATATTATAAACTTCTTGGTGCGTTAAAATTGTCTCATCGGTTTAGTGTTCCATTTTTTGAATTTCAGTTCGCAATTTCATGTATTTATTTAGTTTTTGTAAAGTGGATGTGGCAGATCATTTGGGTTGTCTTTGTTTTTCGTTCAGTTAGTTTATTAATTCTGCCTGGTACACGTCCTGGAAACAGAAATCTTGTTAGTGTTGATCGTTCGTAAATTGTCCCATACTGTAGAATGTTTCATTGTTATGGAAGAACTGTTTTGATCACCATATGTCAAAGGGCTTTTATTGCCTTCTTTTTCATCTTTCTACTGGTCCTTTGATGTCATTTCTTGTGGGGACACTTCATCTTAAAATTCTTTTAAACTGTGAATGACGTGACCAACTATTTTGAACTTTTAATGATTAATTAGCCCCTCAACCTTGTGAGAAATACTTTAATCTCATTCCTATTCCGTCGCATAATTTATGTGGAATATAGAGTTGTTGTGGACTGTATTTTAAGTTAATCTGAAAATATGTTGATATGCTTGAAAATTTAGCTATTTGATAAACTTGTTATGTCTAGATATTGATAACTGTCCACTGATATGATTGAATGAATATAGTCCTTGTGAAAGAATTTCCTGATGTCGTTCTTGTCCGAGTTCTAGATGGTTTTGCCGCTTCCAGTTAAAAAGATCAATATTTCCAGAGTTTAACTGTCATGATATATCATCCAAATATAAACTTTGATGTGTTTCTCCTTGCCTTATCACCTAATTAAATTCTGCTTCCCGATTCTTGCATGAATTTTATCTGGCTCTGGATAGCTAAACTGCACCATGGCCATCTTTCTCATGCTGATGGCAATGGAGATTGGGTCTTGACTATTTCTGCAGCTCTGTCTCTTGTAAGTCAGAACTCCTTTATGTTTTTGAAATCTGATAAAAATGACTTGTTTCAGTCTATTGTTTGAAGTTGTTGGATTACATTTTTGGGGGTTGGGGGGGTGTGATATAAGTGATGCATGATTTCACAAAAGGATTCAGGCTAAAGTTATATCTCTGTGTAGATACAAGAGTTTATATCACCTCAATTTCTGTCTTCATATTGCCTAATTTATTCATTCTGGTTGCTAATTGGATATTTCCTGCAGATTATTGATGTTCTGGACTTTATTCCATCACATGTGGCGGTATAAATCTTCTTTCTATATGTTATGTTCATGATTTTTTTTATAGCTTTTATGTTTGTCATTATTTAATGCCTGCTTTATGTTAGTCTCATCTTTTAAATGTCTCGTGACTGTTTAAGTGCATAGTTTTCCCTTATTTTATTTTATTTTTATAAAATTGCAATTGCGACGATGCTATTTTTCTTGCCCTTATTTATCAAATTTTCTTCTCTGCAGGTTGTTTTTGATCACGATGGTGAGATGTGTTTTATGGCTGAAAATTTGCCCATTTGGTTTCATGCATTTCCAGTCTTATACTTCTCTCCATGCTGATTGTGGCATTCAGCTCTAAGGAACATTCTTATACTGCTTATCTAAGCTAACAAACCCTAGCCCTTCCTTGTCACTTCCGTGCACATGTGGAAAATGAAAAATCATTAATGATGTGCAAATATACTTTGCAAGCTAATCATTTTCAGACTAGCTTGCAGCACTACAGCTTTATGAACCTAGTGAAGTGACTAACGTTTGATGTGTATCATGTGCTTGCTATTTTTCTATGTTTGATTTGTTACTAGAACTGTTGTTTTCTTGTGCACTGGAAATAGCTGCAAAAGTGCTGCCGCCTTGTGTACCTATTATCTTCAACAAGCTTAACCATACACATGCTTAAGTTATTACCATTGTGTTGTTGCGTTTAATTCATTTCTGGTAGCAGCATTTCATGTGTGGCACTCTTGCAACTTGTATATATTAAAAAATAAATAAATAAATGAATGATTGACACAGTTTTGAAGAATGGTGTATTTTGTTGAATTCATGTCTGATACCGATATTGGTCCTGTTTTAGAGAGAGAGAGTTTTAGAGTCATGAATTTTTCTAAACTTTAGAGCATTGGAATTGATTGCAAATCCTATTTACTGGCTCATTATTTCTGTGCTGTCCTGTATGTGCTTTGATTTGTACTTTTTATTCTTTGCAACTATTTTTTAATCTTTTCTTAAGGTCCCAAAAGTGCTCTTCAAGGGGATGCTTGTTGTGATTTGATCTTCAATACCCATATCCTTACATTGTGCTCAAGTTCATTTGAAGTTGAACTGAAGTTCAATAAAAAAACGAGTGACGTTAATTTGTGCTTATTTGCTTATTCATTCATTTGATCCTTAAATGAAACCATTTACTCACGAGGAATTGTTGTGTGCAGTTAGTATGAATTGGAGTGAGATTTTAATAATTTTCTTTCAAAATATTGTTGTGAATGAGTATTTCCCTTTTTTCTGGATGGTTTTGGAAAATATAAATCCCACAAATCATAGACTCAATGCGATCACAAATATTAGCAGAGTAGAGCCTTTTTGTGTAAAAATTATGTCATCCCCAGGTTTTAGTGGGCATATGTTGCATGGATTTTTGAGTGTATATTTTAAAATATAATCAAATTTCTAATGGTTGGACTCATTATAGGTTATAAATGTTTCCATTCAGGAAAAGGACTCTTGAGCTTTATATATCTTATTTTATTGGAGCAACATTTTTAGTATTTTGAACTTAAGAACTGCCTTTACTAGCACTTGATGTGGTTATACTGTCAGGGTTTTTTTTTAGGGGTTTAGTTATGATAAAATAAGATTTTTTGTTACAGGGGTTCCCTTTGGTCATACATCTGTTTCAGTTCAACAAAAATTTGTCACAAAAGGTATGCTTTTTTTTTTTTTTTAATATAATTTTTCTCTTCAACTCCTCAACTTGTTTTCAATTCAAAGGTGCAAGAAAGAAGTGCAAGAGTGAGTACTACTAGTTCAGGTCATAGAATGTACATATATGGAATCTTGATGTAATTTTAGTCTCTGTTTGTATGTTTTTATTTGATGATTTGAGTTGTATGTTATAATTTCTTAGAACAACCAAAAGTGCTAAGATGTACACGTGTCTCATCATATGCACAGCTATAGCTAATGTTGAAGAATTAGGAAACTAGCTCTGTATGGTAGTTACCTAATCCTGTAGGTATCAAACAAATAATCAGAATCTAGTTTATGGTAACGTAAGAAGTGGTTCCTAATTTGACTTTATAAAACAATGTTAGAATAGGAAACAAGGAGTTGCCTAAATCTGAACCCTAGTTTAATTCTGTTTTCTAGTTAGTTACCTAATCCTAGGAAATTTCAGTTGTTATCTTGTCTATTTAAATGACAGACAATAAGCTTGTACAGATCATATTTTGAGTTCTAATACATGAGAAAAGAATTCTTCTCTCTTACCAAATTCTACATGGTATCAGAGCCCTTAGGTTACTACACTGAATTACAAACCTGCCATGGTCGGCTCAACCGCAGGTTCCACGGGTACTGAAAGTTCAGGAGGAACAACTTCAGCCCCCGTAACCTTAGAACCAACGGCAAGCAATAAACTTCATCTGATTGAGCATCCTCATCTGATTGAGCAGAAATCAGATGTAGAGGGGTCAGCTCTCATGATCAAAAATCCAGAAGTAGGAAAACAGGGGAGAAATCGACATTGGTGTGAACATTGTAAGAAAGCATGGCACACCAAAGAGACTTGCTGGAAACTACATGGAAAGCCTGCAAATCTGAAGAAGAAGCCAGTTTCGTACTCAAAACCAGGGGGAGAAGGACATGCCCTTCAAGTTCTGAACACTGATTCTGGAACCACGGCTATCTCCTTCACTCAGGAACAGGTTGCACAACTCCAGAGGCTGTTTCAGACCCAATCCTTAGGCAACCATAGCTCTATTCCTTCAAATTCTTGTTCCTTAGCCAAGTCAGGTATAATCCCAATTAGTACAATTGCTTGTACCAAGTCTACTGACTTCTAGATGCTAGATTCAGGAGCCACCAATCACTTGACTGGTACCTCTAGCTTCTTTATCTCGTATAGACCTTGTGCAAGAAACAATAAAGTCAAAATTGCAGATGGCTCTTTGGCCACAGTTGCTAGAATAGGACCAGTTTCTATCTCTCCTTTCCTAACCCTCACAGATGTTCTACATGTTCCTACATTAACATATAACCTGTTGTCCATTAGTAAATTTACTAAAGATCATCACTGTTCTGCAAAATTTTTCTCTTCTAAATGTATCTTTCAGGATCTCACCTCAGGGAAGGTGATTGGGGATGCTAAGCAGGATGGTGGATTATACCTTCTTAACATCAAATCCCTTGGTACACAAGACCAGAAAAGGTGTTTCAATTCAGTAAAGGTTATAGATGATAAAAGCTTGTTATGGCACTATAGATTAGGACATCCTAGTTTTCAATATTTGAAATTATTGTTTCCTCAATTATCTTCTAACAAAATTTCAGAATTTCAGTATGAAACTTGTGAGTTAGCAAAGCATCATAGATCTCATTTTTTCCCACAGGCATACAAACCATCGGCCCCCTTCACACTAATTGGTAGTGACGTTTGGGGACCTTCAAAGATTTCTACCCTTTTTGGAAAACGATGGTTTATTACATTCATTGATGATCACACTAGGGTTACATGGGTATATTTGTTAAAAGAAAAATCATAAGTTGCTTTGGTGTTTAAAAATTTCTTTGCAATGATTCAAACTCAATTTCAAACCGGTATTCAAATTTTCAGAAGTGACAATGGGATGGAGTTTTTTAATAATGTCTTAGGTCAGTTCTTTTCTGAAAAAGGAATCGTCCATCAAAGTTCTTGTAGCTACACCCCCCAACAGAATGGAGTGGCTGATAGGAAAAATCGCCATCTCTTAGAAATGGCAAGAGCACTAAGGTTTACAACCAAAGTGCCTCAATTTTTATGGGGGGAAGCTGTTCTTACATCAGCTTATCTAATTAATAGGTTGCCAACAAGAATTTTAAAATTTCAAAATCCCATCCAAGTTTTAAACCAAAGTTTTCCGAACACTCGTTTGATACAGAATATACCTCTAAAAATTTTTGGGAGTGTGGTTTTTGTTCATAACTTCAACCTTCAAAAGTCAAAGCATGATCCCAAGGCCCTAAAATGTGTTTTTATTGGCTATGCCATGAATCAAAATGGGTACAAGTGTTTTGATCCAGTGTTAAAGAAGTGTTTTGTATCTATGGATGTCACCTTTCTAGAAGGTACATCCTATTACAACAACCCTCCCCTTCAGGGGAAGCCTAAACCAAATCAAGGTGAGGGTTCAGATTGGTTGCCAAACATTACTCCCACCAAAAATGTGGAATTTACATATGAAAAATCAATAGAACAAAGAGTCAGAACAAGAGTCCTTACAATTTTTAGAAACATCTAAACCCTTGGAAGAGGAGAAACGCTATAAAGGATTTGTGTACTCAAGGAAGAAGGATATTCTTGAACCTCCTGATCAGCATCAGCATCAGCAAACATCTTCCCTAGGGGTAGATCATGAAGACCAGATCAGTGACTCTGAGCAATCTGCTCCAGGTAAATATGATTCTTCTAGCTATTCAAGTCTGCCTTTAGGTAATTCAGATCTCATTGATGACTCTAATCTTCCTATTGCTATTAGAAAAGGAGTCAGAACCTGTACTACTAAACACCCTTTAGCTAGCGTTGTCTTATACTAACCTTTCTCCTCAGTTTTCTGCTTTTATCTCAAAACTATCAACCATGGACATACCTAACAGCATTCAGGAGGCTCTAAAAGTTCCAGAGTGGAGAGAGGCAGTTATGGAAGAGATAAAAGCTTTGAATAAGAATTCCACATGGGAGATGGTGGAATTACCACATGGAAAGAAGACGGTTAGCTGCAAGTGGGTGTTCACAGTGAAGTATCACTCAGATGGATCGTTGGAGAGATACAAAGCTAGATTGGTTGCTAGGGGATTCACTCAAAGCTACGGAGTAGATTATTCGGAGACTTTCTCACTAGTTGCTAAAGCCAATACCATACGGGTTCTTCTATCTATTGCTGCCAACCTTGATTGGCCTCTCATGCAGTTAGATGTGAAGAATGCATTCCTAAATGGTGATTTAAAAGAAGTATACATGGAGCCTCCCTCAGGTTTTTCGGATAAGGTTGGGTCTAAGGTGTGTAAACTAAAAAAGTCTATCTATGGACTTAAGCAATCTCCAAGGGCATGGTTTGATAGGTTTACCAGATTTATAAAAGGTCAAGGGTATAAACAAGGGCAATCTGATCATACCTTGTTTATCCGAGAACAAAATGGGAAGTTATCAGTGCTAATTGTATATGTGTATGATATAATAGTTACTGGTGATGATCTTGAGGAAATGCATAAATTAAAGACAAATCTGGCTAAGGAATTTGAGATAAAGGACTTGGGAAAATTACAGTACTTCCTAGGGATGGAGATAGCTAGATCGAAGAAAGGAATAATGGCGTCCCAAAGGAAATATATTTTAGACCTGCTGAAAGAAACAGGGATGAGTGGCTGTAGACCTTGTGATACACCAATTGATGTGAATGTGAAACTGGGAGAGTTTAAAGACGGAGTGCCTACAGAAAAAGGTAGGTATCAAAGGCTGGTAGGTCGACTCATCTACCTAGCACACACTCGTCCAGACATATCATTTGCTGTAAGCCTGATAAGTCAGTTCATGCAAGCTCCAAAACGGGAACACATGGATGCTGCATACAGGATTCTTAGATATCTGAAGGGAGCCCCGGGTAAAGGAATTTTCTTCAAAAGAATGATGAAAGAAGTGTGGAAGTGTATACAGATGCTGATTGGGCTGGTGCTATTAATGATAGAAGGTTTACTTCAGGGTATTGTACATATGTTTGGGGGAATCTAGTTTGCTAGAGAAGCAAAAAGCAAAGCGTGGTTGCTCTAAGCAATGCTGAAGCTGAATTCAGATCTATGGATCTAGGAATTCGAGAAGCTTTGTGGCTTAAAAAGGTGTTACAGGATCTCAATTTTAACGTCAAACTTCCTATAATGCTCTACTGTGACAACAAATATGCAATAAGTATTGCTCAAAACCCAGTACAGCATGATAGGACAAAGCATATTGAGATAAACCGACACTTCATCAAAGAGAAGATTGAAGCTGGTATAATTTGCACACCATTTGTGCCATCTACACAACAAGTTGCGGATGTGCTGACAGAGGGTCTGGTGAAGAAATCATTTGAAGTCCAGATTGGCAAGTTGGGCATGATGGATATCTTTGCACCAACTTGAGGGGGAGTGTTGAAGAATTAGGAAACTAGCTCTGTATGGTAGTTACCTAATCTTGTAGGTATCAAACAAATAATCAGAATCTGGTTTATGGTAACGTAAGAAGTGGTTCCTAATTTGACTTTATGAAACAATGTTAGAATAGGAAACAAGGAGTTGCCTAAATCTGAATCCTAGTTTAATTTTGTTTTCTAGTTAGTTACCTAATCCTAGGAGATTTCAGTTGTTATCTTGTCTATTTAAAGGACAGACAATAAGCTTATACGGATCATATTTTGAGTTCTAATACATGAGAAAAGAATTCTTCTCTCTTACCAAATTCTACAGCTAACAATAGTTTGCCTGGGGGAATAATCATATCTATCGAAGGAAGCCTTGTAATTACTTTTGTCTTAGAATTGTACAGTGAATGACCTTTTTTTCTTATTAATAGAACTATCCCTCCCCTACGGTTTTTCCTGCTAAGTTGAATGATGGTGTGATTTGCATGGTGTGCTTCACCTTTGATTATTTCTTTTTTCGATAGCTACTGTGAGGATCTTGTACTTCTTTCAAATATTCTTGATGAAGTGATAATTTTCCTTGCTTGGGAGATTTTCATTTCCTAATATATTCTGATTGTGAGGGATGATTACCCCTTTTTTGGACATTTGCATTTCTTATTACATTGCTACTGTCTTTGTGAAATTAGATGATGTCTAGGTGGTATATTGGTTCTTTTAAGTAGCCACTGTACTTCTGTGTGTTAAGATATGAAATGTGAATTGAAAGTGAGGGTCTGTTATTGAGTTTTGTCTAGGAGTACCATTTCGGGTATAGTGGTTCTTTTTGGGCGTATAAATGTCTCTCAAGATATTGATTCTGCTTTGATAGAGACCATAACAAAATATCTAGGCTCGGGAAAATTAGGTGTCATAGTAGTTGATCTAAACTACTTAATTAATATGAATTGGAATTCAGTTCCTCTGTCTCTTACTGAAGCTTCAAACTGTCAAGAGTTATTTCTGTCTGTCACAACGGTGGTGCAGTTTTTTGGCATAGAAGTCACAGCGAAACTAACTGATCCTTTATACCACTATGTGGAGTCAACTATAGCCTATAGGGATCATATCTCGTCATATATTTGATCAAGACACTTTATTTCATTCTAGAGGCAGCAATCTAAACCAGTTTGGAATTAACTGTTGTTTGACATAGTCGATTATGGGATTGGTGGGAATGAGTTTATAATTCAATTCTTGCTATGCTTGCTCAAAAGTCATTTGGTAAATTTTCTTATGCAAAATGCTGGGTTTGGTAACCATGTTGAATCATCGATAGAGAAAATAAGAGTGTTAAGGGAATGATGGATTTCTCTTCCTCTTGTACATGACTGATGAATGTCCAAATCAGATGTTTGTCATCTTAATACATGCTAAAGTTTGTAATTGTAGAATTTGTCCAGAAATAAGATGATATAAGATGATACGGGAGACAGCAGCTGGAATCAGGAGCAGCAACCTTGAAATGGATATGGGAGGGATTGTTCTGCATGCTTCTAGGAGATGCAATAACATTATATGTAGTACTATGAGCTTTGCACAAAATAATGCATTCCAAGTTTTCCCAAATGTATCGTGTTTCTTCAGTCCAAATAAGCCCTATTGCATGACTACAATCCTATGCCTAAACCATTGTAGTCATTCTGTATGCAGTCAGGTTTCATCCATCTCATAAAATCCCAGTCACCTTAGGAGAATTTTATAACCAGCATCCTCCATGCTACTTAATCTATTGTATCTACTTAGTTGAAAGTATTATTAGGAGTATTTCAATTGAATTTTCAACTTTAGATGGATGTCCTTATCATCATTATTACTAGTATGTATTGAAGAAAGAGTCCACTATTGCATAAAAAGAAGTTCTAGATAACTGAATTAGCTGCTCACTGAAAACTTGCACAAATTAACCAGCATTACCAACAGTCATTCTATAAAAAAATTGCAGGCCTCATTCCCTTTTTACGCTGACAACGAATAATCAATTCAGTCCAGCTAAATCCCACTTAAATTAGTGAATACAATGTCAGTTATTTTTCTTCTCCTGTTCTTTTATGCATATTTCACTTTGGTTTCATGTTGCTACTTTTCACTTGTAAATCTCACTGCGGTCAGGCCTTTTTTTGTCTTCAGTTCTAATCTTATTCTTCTTCCGATCATCCTTGTACTTGATGGTTCCTAGTTGATGGGGTATGCTTTGAGCAAGTCATGAGAGAATTGGTCATTTAAATATTTTGTAGGCCAAAACTTTCGTCACACACTTTACCCTGCGTACAAAAGCCATCGTCCTCCTACACCTGATACTATTGTTCAGGGACTTCAATACTTGAAAGCATCCATCAAGGCCATGTCTATTAAAGTGGTTGAGGTGATTACGATACTGTGCATTCACAATGAATTGCCTTTCTTTTGTTTGATCCTATTAATAGTACCAGTTTGAAGCAGGTGCCTGGGGTTGAAGCCGATGATGTAATTGGGACCTTGGCTTTGAAGAGTGTTGATACCGGATTCAAGGTAGTTCTCTAAGCTGTCTAAAACATAATTTGTATTCTTTTTCTTGATAAATTATAGCTACTTACTTGTGTTGGGAGTTGGTGAATTGTGTTTGATCTACAAGTCTGAAACTGGCATACACAAACTTTCTGATACTATTATGTGGAACATGTCAAGTTAGAGGTGACCTTTTCTTATAGAGTTTATTTTGGGAAGCATAGCTGAGTGTGGGAGTGAAATTTGCAGGAATCTCATTCTTTTCAGACAACAATTAGTCTTATGACCTCTGATCCTAAGTTAAGTTGCGATTTTTTTATCAGTGTTACTGATGATTTCGCCTTTGCATTAAATGGCCTGAGTTCATGACCTTTTGTATGAATAGATGAAAGAGCTTTGTAATCTACTGAGTTAAAAATGATGGAACATTTTCATCTTTTACTTTTTGGTCAGTTGGAGGGAAGATGTGTTTTGAATTCTCAAGAATACTATGGATCGACTTATTGGAAAAAGTTTCTTTTACCAAGCTTTGGCATCCAATGATATTTTTGGTGACTTCTGTACTTATGTTCTAATTCACTTCTGTACTTATGTTCTAATTCACTCATCAAATAATACAAGTTGTACTTATGTTCCAATAACACAATTTGTTGTAGGTACGAGTTGTATCACCAGATAGAGATTTTTTTCAGATTCTATCACCTTCACTGCGCCTTCTGCGGATTGCTCCTCGTGGATCTGAGTTAGTTTATGATCTCCATCTTTTCTAATTTGCTTCATTACAATGGCAATTTTCATTATATGGCTTGAATACTAATTGCTTCTGGACTGGCATCTCTATCCTGCCACAATATGATATTTTATGTTCCCCAATGAATATTCTCTCTCTGATAACTGAAGTAGGGTCCTGATAAGCTATTTCACAAAATTGACGTGAGGTATCCCAAACTAATACAACATGTTAAGACAGACAACTTAAGGACAACGGCTTGAGATGCCTAGGGGCAAAAATTTAATGACCGGATGAAACTAGACTCATGTTTGGTTGGACAGTGGGTAACTGCAGTGTAGATGGGTTCTTGGAATGAATTTTGTTTTTCTGTCTGCCATGAACCCCTAATTGAGTAGACTGTATATACTTTCCCCTCAGAATTGACTCGTCATGTGATCTTATTTTCTTATCTGAAATTCCTCCTCCCCACCCCACCCGGCGCGCGCATGCGGAAGAAGTGATCCAAAATTTGGACAACTTGTTATTTTGTTCCATGATCCTGTTATCCAGTTCAATTATATTTCTCTCATATACATTTTTTTTCCTCAGCTCAGTTTTCTTAATCAAGTGCCTTACTTTTTGCTGTTCTTGCATAGGATGGTCTCATATGGAGTGGAAGACTTTGCTGAACGTTTTGGATCACTGAAACCTTCTCAATTTGTTGATGTTGTTGCACTCGTTGGTGACAGGTCTGACAATATACCAGGTACCCAGCTTACTAGAGAGGCTTTTGTTCTAGACTGCTAGTTAATAAAGCTTAAAGAAAGTCATTTGAATTGTAAGAGGTATTTGAACAATTTTTTTAATTTGTTTAAATGAAGATATCTTTGTGGTAATACTTTTTAGGTTTTCCACCTGATCATCTAATTTTCGAATGCAGGTGTGGATGGAATTGGAGATGTTCGTGCCGTTCAATTGATAACAAAGTTTGGTAAGTTTCATGCTCCTCTTCATACACCACTGAAAGCAATCTCAATCCAGTAATAAATACCGAATTTCAATTCCTGCTCCATATGCTTTCCCTTCATCTGGGCTGTCATAGCAAAATGGTTGTCTAGTTCATCTGGCCATTGTAATCCAGTGCCTTATCTAACCTAATCTTATAAATAAGCAACAGTTAATTTTTTATTAATCTAATCATGACAGTGGAATGTCAATGCATTTGTGTTGCTACATCTATATTTCTGTCGGACTAACATCAAATGGCGGTTGGCACATTGCAGCACCTGAGATTATATGTTTATTACGCCATGTTCGTTTTTTTACAATTTCTTGTTATGGATAATGCGTGGATATTCCTGTAATTAGTTTTCAAAAAACATTAATCAATAGTTTTGCCTTCCAAGTTCCAAATTTTTATAGACGTAAATACTAATCTGTAAATGTGTCTGGATGACATAATTTACATTGTGAGAATTTGTTATGTATATAATTTATGTGGGATAACATAATTTACTCATCGAGTACCTTTTAGTTATCTTCTCCAGTTATATGCTGATGTTTTCCCAATAAAGGAGCTTTCAGTTTGGTAACTCATTAAATACGTCTCATGCATTGATTGAGTATTGGAAAAGATAGCCTACCAAAAAGCCTGATGCCAAGTTTTTTCTTGTTTTGGGTCGGAGTGACTAGAGAGGAAGGAAGGGAGAGAGGGATAGAGAGAGATGATTCTATGGCAATTTTTTGGTGTTGGTTCTGGAGTCCCGCAGTCAGAGTCTGTGAGCATGTGAATTCTCATTTGTTTTTCTTTATCTGTAGGTACATTAGAAAACTTGTTGCAAAATGTTGAACAAGTTGATAGTGAGAAAATAAGGCAGGTTGGTAATTCTGACCCCATGATAAGACTTGGTACCTGTCTTGTAATTTGTTTTCTTAGTTTTTTTTTTGGGAGTTTTAGCTAAATTATGTAGCTTTTCTCTAGTTTATGCAGCCAAATTCTGATCCCGTAATAATTGATTTTTCTTCTTTCAAATTGATCATTTTGATTGTAGGCCTTGATTTCAAATTCTGAGCAGGCTATCCTGAGTAAGAATCTGGTGAGTTATCTGCTTTTCCAGAAATAACATTTGGTTCTTGTTCCATGATAAAGTAACACCGGAATCGGTCATGCAGGCTCTGCTGCGGACTGATCTTCCATCCTATATGGTTCCTTTTACAACAAATGACCTTGTATTTAAGAAGCCAGAGGTTGGTGCTACTTAGAGCTTTATGGAATCATTTTATTTCTTTAATGATCAGGAACTTGCCACTACCTTAAATGATATTCATGAGTTAAGAATGATTATTACTAGGTATTATATTTCTTTGCCGTCAGGGTTACAAATAGGTCTAGACATTGTCTGGTAATGGCATATGTGATTACAAATAGGTCTAAACATTGTGGTGATGTTATTTGCCCCAACATGAACTGATTGATAACGAGGTCTTCCTCCACTATCTAAATGTTTTTATTCAGAAGATACGTAGAATCTAGTCTTTTAAGATTCCTGGTTATTTGTTATGGGGATATGAATGGATTGTGTGTATTCTTGCTTTAACTTTTGAGGCTGCAGCATCCGTGCTGTTAAAGATCTCAAAAACTTCTGCATACCTGCGGTTAAGATTGTCAGGCTTTTTGATGCAGGACAACGGCGAGAAATTCACGAGCCTTTTAACAGCTATAAGTGCTTATGCTGAAGGGTACTCCGCAGATTCCACCATTAGAAGAGTGATTTCTCTGTGGAAGAAGCTTGAGAAGGAGCAATTCAGATAATCATTGCACCAGTCAAAATGTTAATAGACATACTGCCCTCTGTACAGAACGAGCCGCTGCTTCCTTTGGATCATCGTTCGATTGTCAATTTGGGTAAATGATCAACTGAACCCAGTATTTCTTGTTAATTTGTGTCGGCCAGTTGTATCTTATTCGATTGTCCGTATTTTTGCCTTTGCCTTCAGGTTCCCAGCTAAACAGGTTGATCAAATCATAACCGTGGATAACTGTTACGAAAAACATCATTTAGGGTGTGTTCAGACCTGATACATCATTCACTTTTGGACAGCGGAGGGGAATACTTCACTGCAGTGAGTTCATATTTTGGATGGACCCCTGTTACAACTTTTTTTCCCCTCCCATGGGATTTGACCCCATGTGCTACGGGAAAGCTCTTCTGCATCGAGCTACTTGTCGTTCCCATCTTCTGCTAATTTTTATACGGAATTGATATTTGCAGCGACGGTTTCGATATTTGCAGCGACATTTTTGCGTGAAAAGACCGAAATACCCTTGGGGTAAAAAATTTGTGAAAATATTTTTAAAATGTGCTGGAGGGAAAAAAAAAAAAAAATCCCATTACCATCGCCGGCGATGGTAATGGGCATCACCGTCGCCGGGCGACGGCGATGGTGTTGGAGAACACCATCGCTGGGCGATGGTTTTTTCCAGCACCATCGCCGTCGCCCGGCGACGGTCATGAACCATCGCCGGCGCCGGCGGTGGTCTGTATAACCCATCGCCCGGCGACGGCGATGGTTCATCACCGTCGCCGGGAGACGGCGATGGTGCTGGAAAAAACCATCGCCCGGCGACGGTGATGCCCATTACCATCGCCGGCGACCGGCGATGGTGAACCCGGCCCCCGTTCCTGCAGAATTTTGATATTTGCAGCGACCACCTGGCGGATCTTTCCCATTTCGATAAAAAATTTCGCAATTTCGAAAAAAAAAATTAACACATTCCGATATAATAGAACCAAAAAATTAAAAACATTCGACGCACCCGGCTGCTGCAAAATTTGAGAAGAAAAAAAAATTGAAAGTTGTGTACATCTGTATGCCTAGGCTGTAGGCTGCAGAAAGGAGAAGAAAAAAAAAAAAAATTAATACACATTCCAAAGCTGCATGATTTCCCTTTGAAAATTACAAAGCTGCATGCCTAGGGGCTGCAGGAGAAGAATAATGAAAAAAAAAAAAAAGGAAAAGTTAGAAAACTTGCTTTATAAATGAAGCGGAGCGAAGGAGTTTTTCACAGAAGGGAAATTGTAATCCATAATTGTTGCTGAGCTGATCCGAGTGGAATTACAGAATCAGATAGAAATCGAGACGATTGGGATCGAAAAAAAGTTAGTGGCTAAAGTTTAAATTTTTTTATGTATTGTTTTAGGTAGTTGTATTAATTATTTTAGATGTATTACGTCCGAATTTATTAGTAGTTATATCAAAATTGTGTAATTTTTATTGTTTTACGTAGTTGTATTATTTATTTTAGGTGTTTTATATTCGAAGTTATTAGTAGTTTTGTCAAAATTGTTTAATTTTTAACCGGAATGTGGAAGATATGCCCGGAAAGGGTGATAGTTGTCCAGAATATCGTCGGTCTATGGCGACATTTCGGGCCGGAAATGTCGCCGGAGACCGACGACATTTTTTTGGAAAATACCGCATGCGGTATTTCCCGGAAACAGCACCGCTTGTGACCGGCGCTGCTATCGGCGTAAAATAGCGCCGGATTCCGGCGCTATTTTACGTTGAAAATGTCGCCACGCAAGAAAGTCGCCGGAATCCGGCGACGTTCAAGCGTGAAAATGTCGCCGGTCAACGGAACAAAGTCGCCGGAATCCGGCGACTTTCCTGCCTGAAAATGTCACCGGAATCCGGCGACATTCCGGATTCCGGCCAATGGGGGGGGGGGGGGGGTTGTTCCGGCGGAGGGCGGGGCATTTTTGGTCAAAAGTTGTTTTATATTATGTCCTGAAATATATTTCGTATTAATAAATGCGGGTTCATACTGGTTCATAGTAGGGCGAACGAAATTATTGTGAGAAGGAGCGCCATAGAAGAGGCGGCTATTCATTTGGGAGAGTTGGTCTGATTCTGGAATATGACTGATATACCCGAGGTCGATCCATATTACACTGTAAGTAAAACCGTTTACATATTTTTTTTTCCGTAATTATATTAGACGAAAACACATTGCCGGGAAAGAAACCCAGTTTGGGGGGGTTTGTTTCCCGGATCTGCGGTTATTTGCTCATAAATGTTTGCCTCAGCGGTAACGGCAATTGGGTCCCTATAAATTTTTCCTTTTAAGTGTGATTAAACATTTTTCCCGGAATTATGAACAGGATTTTCGTGTTGAAAGTGATGCCTCTTATGCTGACCACAGTGAAGTATTTAAGACGGAAGAAGAGTTCATAAGTAGGGAACATATGATGGCATGGGTACATGCCAAATCAGCCGAAAACAATATGACTGCAATAATTACTTCATCTGCGAAGATTTTGGGGCTGTTCGTTACAAGAGGCAGAAAAGCTAGAGTTGAGATACGGTGCGAAAGTTCGGGAAAAGGTAAAGATAAGCCAACCCTACCAGAAGGGAAAAGCAGGAGGCCTAATACAAGCAGCAAGAAGACGGGTTGTCCTTTTCACCTTACGGGCCGACTAAGTCCTGGGGAAATCTGGAAGCTACATGTCGTAGAAGGCAAGCACAATCATGAATTACAAGAAGTCCGAAACTGGCATTCAACCCATACAAGGTTAACAGAAATTGAGAAGAAAAAGATTGCCGACATGTCTAGTATTAACATCAGGCCGAAGCATATCTTAGCCAAGTTGCGTGCGGATGATCCGGAAAATGTCAGTCACATACAACAGGTGTACAATGAAGCCGCAAAAAGTAAAAGGGAGGCTAGGGGAGGTCTGACTAACATGCAGTATTTCTTTAAACTTCTGCATGATAACGAATACTTCTATGCGCACGAACATGATGTCGACAGTAATGCAGTCGGGCACATCTTCTTTGCGCACAAGAAGGCGACTCAGATGCTTGTTTTGTTTCCGTACGTGTTGTTCATGGATACGACGTACAAGACGAACAGGTACGACATGCCCCTGCTACAAATAGTGGCCCTCCTACCGACGGACCAGTATGTCCATATCGCATTCGTTTTTATGAGAGACGAGACCACACCGAGTTATTATTGGGCCATGTCGCACTTAAGAATTCTATTCGAGCGAGACAGATTCCCGCATGTGGTCGTCACTGACCGGGAGCTTGCCTTAATGAAGGCAGTGGAAATGATATTCCCATGTGCTACCCAACTACTGTGCCGTTGCCACATTGAAATGGATGTGAAGAAACACGTCCTGTCTGCTGGCAACGACACAAAAACAACGGACGAGTTTCTATATCGCTGGCGCTGCGTTGTTAAAGCTCAGACCTATGAGCAGTTCACGGAAGCTGTGGATTTTATTGACCGAAAGTATGGAAATAAATCTAGATTTAGAAATGTTATTCCATACTTGAAGAATACGTGGTTGGACCCCCACAGGAACAAGTTCATGTCGGTTTGGACTAAAAGTATAAAGCATTACGGCTCGCACACCACGAACATGTAAGTAATTTGTAACTTTGATTTATATTCTGTTTGTTGTATAAGTCCCTGCTCTTCTATGTACTTATGATTGCGACATGTTGAAATGTAATGTTACTTTTCTTTTCAGGGTGGAGAGTGCACATGCACAGTTGAAAAGGGCAATTGATACGGATCGAAAGGCATTTCCAACTATCTTCAACGACATTAACAGGATGATTGTTATGCACTTTGCTGAAATCCGCACTGCAATGGAATCGTCTCGCAGTAGAACTTATCGGAAGAGCGACTACTTACTCTATAGTAGGCTCAACGGTAGATTATCTTTCGCTGCCATTACACTTCTGCAGCAAGAATATACAGGCAGAGTCGGACTCATCGGGGAAAATGGTGCGGGGTGTGGTTGCGAACTCCGAACTAGCTGCGGGCTCCCCTGTGCATGTGAGATGGCGCAGTTGGTGCGGTCGTACCAGCCGATTGATCCTCTCGACGTAGACGCCTTCTGGAAGACGCTGCATTTGGGAGATGATGATATTCCGGAAACCGTTGAGCAGAGACAAACCGCTGAAGGCCGACTGCAGGAAGTGTTTGACGATGTAGCGTCGCGGCCAAGCGCTGAGATATACAGGGTTTTAGGTGTGGTGCATTCGGCGCTTTATCCAGAAACCGTTGACCTAGCTGAGCCTGTAAGTAGGCCGCACAAGGGACGACCGAAAAACAATTCCACCAGACGCGATCCATCCGGTTATGAGCATGCCGAACGGAACGCGATACAAAGGGGTGCGAATATATGTCATTTGGTGCAAATGTTATTCTGGGTACCTACATATACTAATGCCTAATTCAATTTCATTTAAACTTGCAGGTCGGCGATCCACAGGCGGACAGAGAAGACGAAGGGTTATGCGTCCCCATAATTCTGCCTGGCCCTACGACCTCCCCGTATTTCTTAAGCAATTTGTGTTCGAATACATCACAGGGCACTGTGATGTAGAGCCCGATGGACATTGTGGGTTCAGAGTAGTATCGTACTTCGTACACGAACGAGATGCGTCGCAGTGGTCCCAGGTCCGTCGCGCTGTGCACCAAGAACTCTTGTATCAATATGCTTTGTGGACCTACGTCCTTGGGCCGGAAGATTACGCCGCAGCACTTAAATTGGTCGATTTTTACGAGGATTCGGCACCCTATGAACACTGGTTTGAAACCCACCTGATGGGATTACTTGTTGCAACGACATACCAGAGGGTTCTTACGGTATATGCCCAGCAGAGTTGGACTTTCCCCCCGCTTCAATGGCGGGGTGCCGGCGTGTCGACTGATCCGGCCAGTTTCATAAATATGGGTTTCATACGACAAAACCATTTCATTGCGCTGTTAACGTCCGGGGAGGTATTGCTACCGCCAATATATCCGACGTGGAGACATAGGGCCTCACATGAAATGCAGCTTTGGCAAACCCATTTGCAAAGGAAATTGGACGAATACAGGACGAACTCAACTGCGGAGTGTTAGTTTCACATTGGACGCATACATTGCATTCATATGTAATTTATACAAGTCATAATGCCGCGAACATATTACACTTCATCCTTTTATAATTTATACCGCGAATGTATTACATGTCATTCTTTCATAATTTATACCGCGAATGTATTACATTTCATTCATTTATAAATCCAGTCCCGGCATCAAATCCTCCAAAAAGATAGCCGCCTCCTCTATTGCGCTCCTTCTGACAGAGCTGGGAAATTTGGCCCGATTTTGGGGATGAGAATAATATAGCTTACTTGCTATATATTGCAACCGCTGCACCGTTAGAAAAGGGGAAATAAAATCAGAAATATTGACGCTATCAATTTGTACATTACAAAAGTTTCAACAAATTGTATTACTTACCGCAGCATCGGACATAGACTTGGGGTCCAGATTGTCGTCAGCTTCCACTGGGGCTGGACTAACACGCGGGTGCGTTCGCGGAATGTAGTATTCGAGGTACTCAGAGCAAGTCTGGTCGGACCACTGAGCCCGCTGCTCCCCCCGCAACAAATTTCTCTTGTACGTGTGGGGGACATTCAGATTCGACTCGTGCACGCAAGAGTACTTTTTTATTTCAGGCCCCCTGTAGCAACTCTTTGGCATTATAGCTGTTGAGGGATCGACTGCACGAAACCAAATTGCCGCAGGAATCGATCAGGCATGTAAGGCTCGACGACACCAGGGCAATGAATGAGACCCCTGTACAAGGTTGTTGGGTGGAGTCTCGACGGATTTGTCCCAAATGGAAGCCAATTGACCTAGTGGCCGGTGAACCAAGTAAGTGGATTTTCGCAGTTCCAGAAGTTTGTTTGATCTAATGAAAAAATACAAAGTTCCCATGAGTTCCATAAGGGAATATTACCTGTCCAGATGTCATCGTGTCTATTGTGTTCCGGTATGTCAGCATATCTGCCTCAGGATCCCGCTTTCTTCCGGTTCCGATCTTCTACTTCAGTGCAGCCGGGTACCTGTCATCCCATGAACTGAGTTGCGGTGGACTAAACGCGGGAAAGTACTCGTATATCCAGGTCTATTAAAACAAAAACCCAAATAAAGTTTTAAATGGTTATGTAACTGTATAAAGTATTGAAATTGTTTATGAACGCGTCTTTCGTACCTGCAATAATGTCAAACAACCGCCTAACTGGGTGCATCCGCCCTAGAGGCCCTTCCAAGATTGCGGTACAGGTTGGCCAGACACGCTGCACCCCACGGAAGGCCTGCTGCGCATTCTGCATCGCGAATGTAAGGCAGGAAGTGCCCAGCAACATGGGTTTTTTTCTTGTCCACAAACAGGGTGTTTCCTACCAACCATAGCAAATACCCTGCGGCGGTATTTGCGGCGTCTAACTTTCCGCTCCCACAGTGCTCCATAATGAGGGACATTTTTACGAGCGAAAAATCTTTATCTCCGAGCTCGGATTGCTCAATCCCCAACACTTCTAAGAGCATATCTTTCAAATCGGCCGGTTTGATCCTCCACCCGATTGCCTGCCCACCAATCGGGACACGCAGTATGTGGTATACGTCGTGGAGAGTGATACTCATCTCTCCGAATGGCAGGTGGAATGAATTTGTTTCCGGCTGCCATCTCTCAACGAAGGCGCTAAGTAGAGCAGAGTCTATCTCCGGATGCATGCTCCATGCCAAATGGGACAACCCGGACTGTTCAACTATGACTCCTACTTCCTGAACGGGTAACTCCCACCTTTGCAGTCGCTCGTGACCATTATGGCACAGTAGTACACCACGTTCCTGCGCCGATTAGTGTATTAATTCATAATTTTTCGACACAAACGTAACAAGAATATATCCAAGACTAAATAACAATTATGATACGAAATGTATAATACGGCCGAACACGATACCTGGCCGTGCCATACGTAGTATGCAGTATGGCCCTTAAAACTCCGTAACGGCTCGGGCTCTGCAGGTCCACCGTCAATCGGACCATCTAGGGGCCGGTATTCCATCCACCCGGCATCCGTCCGGCAACTAGAACCGGACCCGGCACCTGACGCTGTGCTACGCGAGGACACCATTACTTCTTTCCCTTTGTCGGTCATTCGCTGGGACCCGACATTTTCCATATCGTTGTCATCCCCCCTCCAGCCCGAATACCCTTGCTCGAACCCATGCGACTGAGACTGAGACATGTCCCGCTCCAATCGTTTCGCATTTTCCCTAGCTTCGTCCTCCTCCGGATTTCCAATGTACGGCGGGGCAAAAGGTGTATCGATGTGTTCCACGTTACGTTCCGCCGCCGCGAAAGAAAATCGCGCAGGCTCGTGCGCTCTTCCGGCGACCCTTCTCATCCGCTCGGATGCGGTCGGCGGAATTCGGCCACCGCCTTCCCCCGCTGATGAATGTCTCGCCTCAGTGGCTCTCAGCACTGAAGGCACCTTATCATCTTTCTTGCTTTTGCCCTTGCTGAATTTCAGTGCGAATTTCTTAATTGTTTCTGCCATCTGCATTGAAATGACCACAAATTTATCAATACGAAATTAATTTGCTAACATGTAAAAAGTATTTGGATAGCCGACAAAAACGTTAAAAAGTGCACAACTTTGACAACAATACTAATAAATTCGGACATAATACAACTACAATAATTAATACAACTACCTGAAGCAAAAACAATTACACAATTTTAACAGAACTAGTAATAACTTCGGACATAATACAACTACATAAAGCAAAAATAATTACACAGTTTTAACAAAACTACTCATATATTCGGACATAATACAAATAACATAATTAATACAACTACTAATAAAGTCGGACATAATACAACTAAAATAATTAGTACAACTACCTAAAAGAATAAAATTTCCCCGATCTGCACAAAACTAATAATAAATTCGCACTTAATACAACTACGATAATTAATACAACAAACTAAATAAAAAAAATTACACAATTTTAACAAAACTACTAATAAATTAGCGCATAATAAAACTACAATAATTAATACAACTACCGAAAGCAAAAACAATTACACAATTTTCTAACAAAACTAGTAATAAAGTCGGATATAATACAACTAAAATAATTAGTACAACTACATAAAACAATAAAATTTACTTGATGTTCACAAAACTACTATTAAAATGATTTTCGCCCGACATTCCCCCCCCCTTACGCCCCCCCCCCCCCCCCCCACACCCCTGGCCGGATGGCGGCCAGTTTTGTTGAACATCGCCGGAGTCCGGCGATGTTCAACACGTCAAACATCGCCGGAATCCGGCGATGTTCAACACGTCAAACTTCTCCGGAATCCGGCGATGTTCAACACGTCAAACATCGCCGGATTCCGGCGACCTTCTGGCCGGAAACAGTCGCCGGAATCCGGCGATGTTTGAGGTGTTGAACATCGCCGGACTCCGGCGATGTTCAGCACGTCAAACAGCGCCGGATTCGGGCGACGATTTCCGGCCAGAATGTCGCCGGAATCCGGCGCTGTTTGCTCACGGATTCCGGCCACCTTATGGCCGGAAACGGTCGCCGGAATCCTTCGACATTCCCTTTCTCATTTACGGTAAACACCGGGCATATTTTCCCCAATCCGGTACAAAATTTCACAATTTCGACGAAACTATAAATAAATTCGCCCATAATAGAACTAAAATAATTAATAAAACTAGCTAAAACAATACGTCAAGACATTTAAATTTTAACCACTAACCTTTTTTCCGACGCCAATCGCTGCGAGTTTTATCTGATTTTGTGCTGACACCCGACTCTAATTTGCACCTGTTATGCAAATGATTTTTCTGAGAATTTCAAAACTGCATTCCTCGGCTTTTATAAGCAAAAAAAAATATATATATATATATTTTTTTAAATACTGGGGGCAGCCCGTGAATCACGGGCTGCACACCCATAATGAGAGGTAATGAGAAGCTGCAGAAGGTGTCATAATGACTTGATTTTATTTTTTTTTTCTTTTCCCTTTTAATTTTTTTTCTTTTCTTTCTTTTCCCCTGCAGTTGGAATTATGACACTCTTTTTATTTTAAATTTTTTTTTTTTACATTTTCCAGCTGCCGGCTAAGTCTAGTTTTTTTTATTTTTTTGTTCTATTATATCAAATTTGATAGGATTTTTTGCCGAAATTACGCAATTTTTTATCGGAATGGGAAAGATCTGCCCGGTGGTCGCTGCAAATATCAAAAAATTTCCAGGTTCAAGGGGAGGGGGGGGGGGGGGGGACCATCGCCGGTCTCCGGCGATGGTTTTCCTTCAGTCCATCGCCGGAGACCGGCGATGGATTTCCGGAACCATCGCCGGGCTCCGGCGATGGTTATGGTTTTAACCATCGCCGGGCGATGGTTTTCCAGAACCATCGCCGTCGCCCGGCGATGGTTTTCCCAAAAACCATCGCCGGCCTCCGGCGATGGTCCGGGATGAAATTTTTTTTTTTCTTTTCCAAACACATTATACATTTCTTCAACAATTTTTTTTACAAATTTTTTTACACTAAGGGTATTTCGGTCTTTTCACAAAAAAATGTCGCTGCAAATATCGATTCCGTCGCTGCAAATATCATGCCCCTTTTTATAAATGAAGCAGTTGAACTTGTTCTGCCAATGTAAATGCTTGATTTGATGTAATAGTGAAGGGCCCTGTACTGCAAGTCATTTCAAATTATTATGGTTCAAATTCCCTAGCTTGAAGATTGCGGGCCATGAAAGGTTCGGTATGGTAAGTTATTTAAAACTTTCGTTTGAAACCGAGTTTAGTAAGCGTTGTTTGATAAGTAAGTTTAGAACTGTATTTGGACTTAAAATTGTAAAAATCATAACAACGAATTGCGTATATCATACAATAATTCAAAACGTGATTTGAACTTTATTGTCAAAACACATTTGAAACCATGTTTCACATCACAAGGACTTACCATACATGGTCGAAGAGCAATGGCAAAATAGACTGTTAAATAATTTTCTTTTACAAAAATATACAGCCGCCAATTTTTGATCAACCAATGACGAAAATGATAACCAAGGGCATAGCCAAACGGTTCAACCGATAGGACCCGAACAGTCGTGGAACCAAAAGGTCTAAAGGGAGGAGGAGAATACTCTTGGAGCATTAGATGGGGGGGAACTCAAAGTACTTGAGATTCTCTGTATCGAATGGTACAATGTGTCCTCTCACTACCCCTTCTGGATATGAGAGGGGCTCACAGTACCGTCCGATACAGAAAATCTCCTCTCGTGATAATAAATCCCAGGGACCTCCGAGGGTGCAGAATGCACCATATGGTTTCCAAGTAGGCAACAGCTGCGAGTGCCTCCTGGTGCGATAGCAAACAGAAGGCAGGGGTCTCCCACCAAGTGTACTCTCCCCTAGTCCCCCTTGTAATAGAACAGTGATTCAGAAAAGAGAGAACAAATGAATCGTTTACAGCCACCAAAATGACCAGAATTTTATAGCAGCAGTAAAGCATTCTCAAAAATCTCGTTTCAAAACTATCAATTCACTTGAATGTTTGTACACAGCTGCCGTTGCTACAGGAAGCAAAGCTATAAGGGTTCACATTGGCTACTTGAGGGTGTCAAAACCCTAATATGTATACCAAATTAATGGTTTACTTCAAATTTACGCCACCCCCTAATTTACCCCATGTACACTTCTGGTGCAACTCCTTGTGTCATGGCCAAAAGGAAGGTTCTTGCAACATAAATTCAAGCGGCGAAATTGCCGGGACTTCACAGAAGAAAATATCATAACTATCTAATAATCCTAGTTACAGCAAAGAAGTGCCAAACCTTCAAGATGCTACTCCAAGAACATCATTGACCCCTGCAATTTAAAGAAAATTAATATATAAGGATGTCAATAACTAGGTTAATAACAGCCCTTGCTCAATTAGACCACCGCATGGCAGAGCAGTGTAAAACCTTTGAGGGCTAAAACCGAGCCAAACAAAAGCCACATAATTAGAACCCATAAGGCAACAATCCCTGTGCTCTCTATACGAACGATGAGTTCAACTTTGATTTAGAGCATATAGTTAAGGTTGGTGAAAGTTCTGTGTGGATCAGATTGGACTTGAAACAATTTTCTAATCTATAGAGTAAGAAGACCAAAGGTTGCTTTTTGAACTTATCTTTACTTCAATTGTCAGAAACTCAAATCAATCTTTAACATACTCCTCTAGAAGAAAGATTCCAATGGAGATATAAATTCCTTGAAATCAATACCAAATTTATAGTTCTATATGAGTTTCAGTTGATCATTCAATCAGTGTTCATAAGTAACAACGTTGATCAGAAAAGATCAACTGCAATAAATGATGATTTTGATTGCTAAATAAGTCAACAAATTGGTTCCTCTTATCCTTTATTCTTCAGAACTCAGTCTCAGAGGATCAGGGACTGCTAGGAGGGTAAACTATAGTAAAGCCAATTGATGACGTTTTCAAAGTTATTCCCACTGAATCTTCATCTACCTGAGTACACTAAAGTTGAAAGCTCAAGCTAAGATCTTTAACACAAAGTCTTTGATTTTGGTCTTTGTCGGAAGGGACGGGGGGAATCATGTTTACCAAGAGGCCTATCCAAAATCAACTCTACAGAGTAAGGTATTTCCCCTTTTATCTATTTATTCTTATTATTATTTTGGTCATTCTTATTACAAGCTCCTAACATAGCCAAAATGACACAGCTTCCACAATGGCGGTGTCCATCCTTGTTTCAGACAAGAGAGAAATAGCATCAAGGAATCTAACTATACACTTAACAGTACTGCTCTGTGATATATTTAACTATATTGAATTCATGACAGGTCCGCCACAACAAAAATTAAACCTTTTTCATATATGACAATAAGACATTAAGGCCACGTATAACAAGCAAGAAAGCTATGAAGTCCCAGCAATTAAATAATATATTTACCTGAGTTTCTTGCTAAGGATAGCTTTGAACTTCTTAGCAAGTTCCTGGGATCGAATTCTACGCTCAAGTGCTTTACGAGCTAGGACTCGCTTCTCTGAGTTCTTAATGTGGCGAGTGCTTTCACTCTTGATCAGACGCTCTGTCCCGCTTGATTGCATCTTCCTTTGCATAAAAGTCAACGCTTGCTCGAGATTTCCATTGCGTACCTGGACTCTTATATTTCGCTTCTGCTGAAGCTCACAACTCAGTGAGTTCATCACTGCACTAGATTGAGCCGTTATTGTAGGCACAAACCTCCGCACCACATTCATCTTTCCAAAAATGGGTCTTTCAATCAAACTCGCAAAATCATCATGCAAAGGCTGTGTCAGGCCGACAGTGATACAGACCAAAATTTCATAAACATTATTCAGAATCAAACCGTGTTATCACTAAAAATCAAAGGAAATCGCAAGGGAAAAACGCCAACAAATAAAATAAACCCATATAGGAATAGAAAAAAATTACACCCAATAGGAACTAATCCACAATCCCATCTCGCTAAAAATTAATCACCATCAAGAGGTCGTTTTTTCATGGTGTATGAACTCAAGAAACATACACAAGATGAGTTAAATCAACTGATTCAAGGTGAAATTGAAGGAAAAAATCAGCCTAAAAAATAATAACAAGACCCTACGCACTGATTCAAATTTTCAGACCGAAGAGAGTCCAATAACATAAAGTCGAAAATCAAACAACCCAGATTATCTATTAAAGATTACAGTAACGGAAATTAGCTGCAAACCTTGACTGAGGATCTGATCGGAAGCCGGCGACGAATCGTCGGAAATGATGATGAGATAGAGCGATGAAAACTAACGTCTGAGGGTGTGTGGAATGCGGCGGACGCCGTGGGAGAGAGAAGATGGAATTTTTAATCTATTTTGGGCGAATTGCATTTACCTTCCTTGAGTTTTGGTGAAATTACAAACACTCTCTCAAATTTTCTCACAGTTATATTTACATCCCCAAAGTTTTAGTAAAAGCGGCATGTTAATTGCAGGTACCATTTTACTAAACACATGACACTTTTTAAAATTTTAAGTGGTGAAAAGATATTTATGCCCTTGATTCTAAGTTAAAATTAAAAAAATTTACCCACATTTTTTACAATAATTTACCCACCTTCTTCATCCATATGAACAACACAAAGCAACTCCTTCACCCATATTCCCTCCCATTTCCTCTCAATCTTCTCCTTAACCACTACATACACTATATTCATTTCATTAAAATACTTGAATTTTACTTGCGTGCCGTGGACGGAAATGCAAATGAAAATTCATATTACACGGTACGTATCACATTACGATGTTTATGGACAAAAGGTGGCAGCTTTTTGAAGATTTTCGTTCACTGGATGAGAATCGCCCCCCGTGAGCGATTTTCCTTCATATAATTGCCCCCCGTGGGCGATTATATGCCATAGAATCACTCATTCTGGGCGATTCTAAGGGATAGAATCTCCCACGATGGGCAATTCTCCCCCTACTCTTTTCTCGCCCTCGATTTTGGCAATTTATAATTTCATATTTGTTTTCTTCACAGGCTCTGCGTGTTTCGGATGATAGAATCTTCCCAGATTTTACTGATGTATTTCGGACTGAGGAAGAGTTCATGACTAGAGCTGATTTGATTGGTTGAGTTGAAACAAAAGCGGCAGAGCATCATTTTAATACTAAAGTAACTTCTTCTAAAAAGTGGAAAGGGGCTTCTAAAAGGGAGAAAATGGAGAGTTGTCATACGTTGTGATAGATCAGGGGAAGTTAGAAGCAACCCACCCTTAGGCGAAGGGAAAATATCCCAGAACAACACTAGTAGCAAGCTGACTGGTTGTCCCTTTCAGTTATTCGGGAAAGAAATTAGTGGGGGTAGTTAGAAGCTGAGTGTCATTAAAGGTCAGCACAATCATGAATTACCCCTTGTTAGAAACTGTCATCAAAAGCACTCCAAGTTGAATGACGAGGAGAAGGAGAAAATTTCAGAAATGATGAAGATAAATTTGGCTCCAAAGCAGATGTTGGCAAAACTGCGATGTGACAATGCGACTAATGTCACACGCATCAGGCAGGTGTACAGCGAAACGTCGAAGGTTAGAAGAGACGAGAGGCGAGATTTAAGTCCAATACAATACTTCTTGAAACTGATGCAGGATTACAGGTACCACTTTTGGTACACAGCGGAAGATGAGCGCAATGCTCTTGAAAACGTGTTCTTCGCCCATGCGGATGTTCCTAGTCTGCTTCGTACGTTTCCTTACGTATTATATATGGATACGACATACAAGACCAACCGGTGTGACTTCCCTCTGCTTCAGAACATCCGTCAGATGTTCTGACGGATCAATATATCTATGTTGCGTTTGCTTTCTTGAGGGATGAGACACATGCAACTTATGTCTAGGCTATGACTAGGTTGAGGCAACTTTTTGATCTATTGACATATCCCCATGTTGTTATGACGAACAGAGAGTCAGCTCTACTGAAAGTTGTGCACCATGTTTTCCCCGATTCTAAACAACTATTGTGCAGAATGCATATTGTCATGGATGTAAAGAAGAAAGCACTGACTGTGTGTACTGACAAAGAGATATTAGATAAGTTTGAAGGTCGGTGGAGAAGAGTGGTGAGTGCTCTAACGTATGAAAAGTTCACGAAAGCTGTGGAAATCATTGAGACTAAATATAGAGGCCGGTGGATATCTGTGGTTAATTACATGCACCATACATGGTTGGAACCCCACAAGACCAAGTTTGTCTCATTCTGGACTAAGGAGATAAAACATTATGCGGGCGCACAAACAACATGTGAGACTCTATTAACTTTCGTCGCATATAGTTATAGATATGACTCCATTATACATTATTCTCTGATTTAAAGCATTAAATTTGTCTATTTTTTTTATCTCTGCACGGCTAAGAGTGAGCACGCAATGTTGAAGCGTGCCATTAAAACTGACAGAGGATCATTTTCTACAATTTTTCTGGGCATAAATGAGATGATAAAGTTACATTTGGGTGATATTCGTAGTAAAATGGAGGCATCTCGGAGTAAAACATTGCGTGAAGCCAATTACCTTTTGTATAGTATGATCAATGGCAGAATTTCGCAAGATGCCATACTGTTGTTGGTAAATAAATACAAGAAGAGAGGTTCAGTCTATGGGGTAAATAGTGAGTTGTGTGGTTGTGAACTGCGAACCAGTTATGGTTTGCCGTGTGCGTATCAGATGGTTGAAATTGTCAGGAATTACAGACCTATTGATCCTTTGGATGTGGACCTCTTCTGGAGGACCCTATCTTTGGATGAGGGAAACATGCCCAGTGATGAGGAACGACAAACAGCACAAGGGCGACTGCATGAGATGTATGTTGAGGCCTTGCAGCTTCCCACTGCGGACATTTATAGAGTTGTGGGTGTCATGCATAGCACTTTGCATCCATAGATTGTTCACCTCGCTGATCCGATACAAAGGCCACATAGGGGAAGGCTGAGGAACAACTCTACGCAGCGAGATCTATCGGGCTACGAGCATGCCAAAAGGGAAGCCGGCATAGGCAGAGGCAAATCCAGAGGCAGAGGTACATATATTTGCCATATCCATTGATCTTTCGATTTTTTTTTTTATGTCTCTTCTTTATTATGATAAAATTATTGTTTCATGCATACGAATAACATGTGCAGGTCGTAGCAGGTCAAGTGGGTCATCAACCAGCAGGAATCGACTGACTTCTAATGAATCCAGATAGCCTTTCAACCTGCCGTCTTTGGTGAAACAGTTTGTGTTCGATTATGTGGTGGATTATAAAAATGTAATGGGAGATGGACACTGTGGTTATAGGGTAATATCTAAATTCGTGCGTGGTGACGAGTTACTTTGGTCTCAAGTCCGGCGGGAGCTGTTACATGAACTTCACGCGTATGTCTCATTATGGTTTGGAGTTCTCAGTGAAGAAAACTACGATAAAGCTCTTACAGCGTTGTATTACCATATAAGTCCTGCAACAAAGGAGTTTTGGTTTAATACTTATCTATTTGGCCTACTTGTCGCCACGCGGTACCAGAGGGTATTCGCATTCTACGGCGCGGAATGTTGCACCTTCCTTCCACTTCACTTGCGGGAGTCTGGCGTACCCGATGATCCGAACACGTATATCACTATGGGTCATATCCGGAGCAACCATTTCATTTGTTTGGAGACGTGGGTGAAATCTTGTTGCCCCCAATCTGTGTATTGTGGTGACACCATAAGGAAGACCTGATGGATGAGTTGAATGACATGTTACAATCTCGTTTAGATAATTATCAAAGGCTGTATGTCGATAGCATAGGTAATGTAGACCCTGAACCCATGATAGTTATCGATTAGGGTTGAGGGATTTCATGATTTCAAATGTTTAGGGTGTAGGGTTGGATTGTACTGAAATTTAGATGTACAGTATAATTATACTAAATTTGTTTACTTTTTCAGCAAGTTTGAAGTGTATTAATGTATTATAGTATTGCTTATTATTTCAAAAGTTTTGGAGTGTGGTTATGTTTGTATTACAATTTAGATATTGGGGGATTAGACTCAAGTTGTTTACTTATTCAGCAATTTTGAAGTGTAGTAGTATATTAGGGATGCTAATGGTTTCAAAAGTTTTAGAGTGTGGGTTGGTTTAGGGTTGAAAATTAAATGTACAGTTTGATGGTACTAAAGCTTATTACTTTTTCAACAAATTTGAAGTGTATTAGTTCATTCTAGTGTGTTTATTCTCGCGAAATTTGGGCAGAGTCTCCCCTGTACGTAAGCACCTGAATACCTGTTCAGACCACAAAGTGAATCACTAAATTATCATTTCTAAATCATTCACCAGCACAACAAAGCCAAGGCACCAATTCAACATCCAACCAAATTGTATAGGAGGCATTAAAAAAACAAACATAAACCAACATTACATTTAATTCACTGAGTACAAAATCCAAACATAAGGTACACAATCCACTACGGCTGAAAAAGAGGTCGTATCGCAAGCTCTTCTAGTCCCGGCATCAGGCCCTCCAAATGATAAGCAACTTCTGCAATAGCCTGCCTACGTGTCTCAGGGTTGACGGCGTGTTCAACCCTTGGATGGAAAAAGACTGTCCGAGATGCTAAGTACTGAAGTCGCTGCAAAAAAATAAAATGATAAACCCAAATCAGCAAATAGTAACACAGATATAGGTAAACAAGAAAATCTAAAATCATCCTAAACTCACTGCATTGAGGGACAACTGAGTAGGGTCAGGAGTGTATTCCTCGACCGGACCCCTACTGACACGGACGTGCGAACGCGACTGGAAGTACTCAAGGTAACTCTCGCATGCTTCGTCAGTATACTCGGCCCTCTTCATATCCCGCAGAAGCCTTGTATGAGAGATTTCCCAACCACCGAGGTCAGCAACGTACTTGCAGACATACTTCTTTGTCTCTGGGCCTCTGTAGCACTCCTTCGGTTTGAAGACTTGAAAGAAAATCTGTTGGGCATAACCGAACTGTATTAACACCCGATCCTGCATGTAGGGCTCCTCAACATTAACGCAATATATAAGGCCCCTATATAAGGAAATCTTATGGAATGCCGGATTGGCTCAAATAGTATCCAATTAACCTGTCCGATAATAAAACAAATCACCTAAGATAGCACATAAATAGAATAAACCTGTTCAAAAACACACAGAACGGACAGCTTACCTCGTTCGGCTGCAATGCATCTAGCGCCCTCCTGTAAGCCTCCAAATCATATTTTGCAACACGCTTCTTCCCGGTACCAACTTGCCATTTCATTGCAAAAGGCCATCCAGTATTCCACGACCTCTTCTTTGGTGGGCTGAATGTGAGGAAGTATTCATATATCTAGATCTAATAAGAATGAACAAAAGAATAATTAAAACAAATGTTCGACCAAAATATAGAACTGCCTAATAAGGAAAGCAACAAGTTTAATGACAAACCTACAGTAAAGTCAAACAAGCAGAAAATTGAGCACTTTGTGCCCTAGATGCCTTCCCAAGTTGGCGATATAAGTACGCCAAGCAAGCTGCGCCCCATGAGAACTCACTTATTGTCTCAATATCGCGCAGAAAAGTTAAAAACTACGCAGAGACGTGGGTTTTCGACTTGTCCACGAACACGGACAGCCCTAAAACCCACAATAAATAATCCGAGGCGGCATTCACTTGATTAAATCTACCGGCACAATTTACCTCAATGCTTGTCAACTTCACAAAGCCAGGCTTGTCTAGTTTCACTTCATCTTTTCCCAACACAGCTACAACATCAGTCGCTATTTGTGCAGTCTTTGTTTTTCCATAAATGGGCTTACCCCCAAGCGGAATGCGCAGTATGTAGGCAACATCATAACTGTGATTGTCATCTCCCCGAATGGCAAGTGGAATGAGTTGGTCTCCGAATGCCAACTCTTCACAAAGGCACAGAGCAGAGCGGCGTCTAACTCATCATACATGCACTGTACTAAATGCCCCAAATTAGACCCCTCTACTAGCTTTTTCATGTCATCATCGCCGGGCCAATTTTTCAAGCGATCATCCCCATTATGACGTCCCCATTATGACATTTCAATATCCCTCGTTCCTACCAAATTCAAAGAATGGAATTACAACAGAGGGATACAATTCATAAATCATTTCTTTTGTAAATAAAATGTAAACAATGCGAACATACTTTATTAGGGAAAAACACCTGATGTAGGCATTTTTTCCTAGGAAAATCGCCTGAAACAGGCGATTTTTTTAGGTTACTCCGCCTGAATCCAACGATTTTCCAGGTAAAAATCGCCGGAAATAGGCGATTTTTTGTTTTCGTCAGAAAATTGTTTTTCTGACGAACAAACCCGAAATTTACCCTACATTTTTAACTACACAGCCGGAATCGCAACATAAGCACTACCAAACATTACTACACAACCATTACAATGCAATCTTTCAAGATTCAAACAAAATTTCCATTCACAAAAGCCCCGATATCCCCACAACATACATTCATGAAAATTGCATGTTAATTATGCACAAAACAACCGAAAAACACAACAACCATCCGAAATCTGCCATAAACTTGCCCATAAACTTCACAACAACCAACTAAAGGCAATTTGAAGAATTTGAAAAGATTTTTAAAACAAAAAAAAAAAAACACTTACCGACGGAAATGGGGAGCGGCGGCGGCTGTCGGCAGAGAGGAATGGAGCAGCTGCGCCAGCGACGGAAATGGATAGCTTCGCACGGGGAAATGGAGGGCACCGGTGGTCGGAAGACGCTTGAAAAATTGGGCATGGAAAACTGAATTGGAGAAGAAGGAATGGGGAAGAAGCCCGACTAAAAGAAGAATGAATGGGTTAGTAAAAAAAAAAAATTTACTTATAAAAAGGGAAGGGCATTTTGATAATTTCACATGCTAAAATTTAAAAAAGTGGCCTACGAATAGTAAAATGTGTCATGCTGATAACAATTCCGTAGTAAAATTACAAATATCCCCATGTTAACTTTCTGACAGTCTGACTGTAATATTGAATAGATAAAATTAATTCACATGTTTTTATTAATACGGTTTTACTATTTGCAGTAACAATTTTATGTAAAATGTCTTTTTTGCCCTTTAGGCTATAAAAAAAATTTTAAAAAATGAAAAACTTTATAAATATCAGTGCGAGGAAGTGGGCTGAAGCACAAAATCAGCCATTCCTCCCATTTCTCCCATTTCTCTTCTATGCTGTGTGAAGACTGGTGGAAGCACAAAATCAGCTAAATCGGATAAAAGTCCAGACGATCCGGATCGGCAAATGTGAGTGAGTTACTAAAATTAATAACTGTTTCTTTCATGTTTTGTTCGTTGTTTTGATAAATTAGTGTATAATTTGGCTGAATTTGTTATGTTTTTGCCAAAATCTACGATTAACGGCAATTTTATGGCCGGATCTGTGAAATGCCGTCCGAGTAGACACCGGACTTGATCGGAAAAAGGGGATGGAAAACTGCCGGACAGCGGCGGTATTATTATAAGGAATACCGCGGGGCAGTAGTCAGCGGAACAAATGCTGCATACGCGGTATTCGTTCCCGAAAAACTGCCGGAAGACGGTGGCCTTTTTGGAAAAAATAACCGCTGGAATTCGGCGACCTTTTTGGAAAAATTGACCGCTGGAATCCGGCAGTCTTTTTGGAAAATACTACCGCCGGAGGCCGGCAGTAGTCTTTAATGGACTACCGCCGACCGCCGGCGGTAGTTATTTGGGAAAAGACTGCCAGTTTCTTTCAAAAAATTCCGTTTTGCGAAATTTTTTGGAAAAAATACCGCCTGCGGTGGGCGGTAGTCTCTTCGGGACTACCACCAACCGCCGTCGGTATTTCTCCCAAAAAAGAGAGCCGCCGCCGCCACACCGGTGATTATTTTTCGGCGGGCGGCGATTTTTTCTTCCGATTTTTCGCCGCCAATACTTCTAATTTTTTAATCTTCAATTGTGTTATTATTCCTTATATTATCAACAATTATTTATAATTCCGTCTTCAATTGTATATTATCAATTGTTTTTTTGCCGAATTTTCGCCGACAATATTTTTCATTTTTTAATTATCAATTGTGTTATTGTTCCTTAAATATTAGCAATTATTTTTGTCGTTATAATTATTTATGTTCTTTATATATTTTTAATTTTTTAATCTTCAATTGTGTTTTGTAGATGGCATAAGCGTTTAGAAAACTGAAATTAAAATTAATCAGAACCAAAAAGGATGATAGTTTGCAAATTAATAAAGCCAATGAGGCAATAAACTCTGCCTCAGAAGAAATAGTTGGCCGAATACCTCTCACTGCATCCAAACTCCAGAGAAGGGTCCTAGGAAGAGCGCATGGTTCTTTTCGATCGTCAAATGCGGGGGCGGCGGCAAGTAGCAATGATTACGGTGAAGCGAAATTTGCACCGCAATACATTGGAGATGCGGAGGAGGAGGAAGCTTAGGAAAATATTGAACGACATGAGAGGGAAATGTCTATGTCGCAGGGGTACATAGAATTTAATTTGGCCCGAATGAAGAATGAAAACGAATGGGCAAATGACCCCAACCAACGAAGGCGGAGTGGAAAAGGCTTAATGCTCTTCTCCCGTAGGTCGGTGTCAGGGACCGGGTCCGGGAGGGATGCCGGGTGGAAGGAATATCGGCCTCTGGATGGTCCGATTGACGGTGGACCGTCAAATCCAGAGTTGTTAAAAAGCTTTAAGGGTCATATTACCTACTACATATGGCATCGACAGGTATGTTATTATTCTTTATTATTTATTGCGAAATACTTATTATCTATTGTTTAGATTTATGCTTAATAACTTGGTGCCTAAAATGTGTAAATTTATTTATTAAATTACGTAAAAATGTGATATATTGACATGCCATAATGGGCACGAACAGCTGCAAAGGTGGGATTTAGTTGACGGAGAAATGAAAAGTATAGTGGATCGGTCCAAGTTGAGACATTTGGTCTGGTACATGCATCCAGAGTTAGACTCTGCACTCTTCAGTGCCTTTGTTGAGAGATGGCATTCGGAGACCAATTCATTCCACATGTCGTTCGAAGATATGAGTATCACTCTCCACGATGTGGCCTACATATTGGAAATTTCGATTGACGAATTTCCACTTCATTGGAAAATTAAGCCGTCGGAAATGAAGGAATTACTTCTAGAAATGTTGGGGATAGAGGAAGAGGAGTTCGAGGAGCGAGATTTTGCAAGTGTGAAAATGTCTCTCCTTCATGCCCATTGTGTAGTGGACATGTGGACCCCACCAATTCTGCCCAAGAGTATTTGTTATGGTTGGTTGGAAATACCCTGTTCGTTGATAAGAAGAAAATCCATGTGCTTGGGCATTTTTTGCCTTTCCTCCGCGACGTAGATAAATTAAGCGGACTATCTTAGGGAGTAGCTTGCCTGGCGAACATTTATCGCAATCTTGGAAGGATCTCTAGGGCGGACGGTGCCCAATTAGGCGGGTGTCTGACATTATTGCAGGTTTGTTCGAATCAATTATAAATTATTTTCATACTTTATACTTGTTCATTAACATTATTAAATTTTTTTTCTTCACACAAAAGAGTTGAATATATGAGTACTTCTCAATGTTTAGTCCTCCAAAGATGAGAGCATGTGATGTTTTCTTGCTGGCTGCAGCGAAGTGGCACATCGGCACCGGGCAGAAGCGTGAGCATAAACGGGATTTGTTGTCATACCGCCGCGCCCTAGATACATTAAAATCTGATGTGGTAATAATCGGTATGTTTATATCATTTAAATGTTGTACAATTAATTAGTATCATATCCTAATTGGTCGAATACTCACTAACGTTCTTGCAAATAAACTAGGTAAATTGGCTTCTTTCGGGCCAAATCCTGCGTGCGTGCACCCAATCACATTGTTCAGGGGGCTTATTTATTCCCCTTCGTTCATAGAGCCCTATATGCCTGATCGGTGCATGCGACAATTTGGATACGCGTAATTGATCCGAGCTAAAGAACTGTAATAGAGGCCTTGAAATTCGTAAGTATTCTTGCGTGTACGATACAGATTTCATGGCTTGGCAAATGTACAAGAGCAGGATGTTAAAGGGGCTGCAGAAGGTTCAATGGGCCGATCAGGCATGCCCTGAGTACCTCGACTACTTCTATGTGCGATCACATGTTCGTGTTAGTCCGGACGACATGGAAGTGGAAGAGCCATCGGACCCTAGACAGCTACCTGCGATTGCGGTAAGTACATGTGATTCATGTGTATTTATGTCCATTTATTATTTTTATGTCACTGTTTGTTTAAATAACTTGGATTTTTCTTTCTAATACAGCGTCTCCAATACATAGCTAGTAAAATGTTTCTAGCTCATCCCCGGACAAGGCATTCCGTACCTAACGATGTAAGGGAGAGGGCCATAGAGGAGGTGGCTAGACATTTGGAGGATTTGATGCCCGCATTAGAATAAGTTGCGGGAACATCACCTATATGTTATTGACTCTTCATATTTAGTAACATTAAGAAAATTTTATATCATCTCCATTTCTAAATTATTGTCATATAGTATATATACTTTTTTGATGCAGTGTATGAGCGTTCAATAATGTTACAATTACGTACAAATGAAACATACATATAAGATACTTATATTGAAAAACTATTGGATAATAAATATATGTAATACTAACATTCAACAGTAGATTTATTTATAAATTTACCCAATCGTTGATCCAAGTGAGTTTTCTAACTTTGCATTTGTCCTGAGGCCCTGTTTCTCCACGTCGGATAGATTGAGGGTAGCAAGACTTCCCCTGTCGTTAACAAAGCAATGAAATGATTTTGTCTTATAAGACCCATATTGATGAAACTGATCGGATCATTAGATACGCCGGCCCCCCACCACTCAATAGGAAGGAAAGTATTACTCTGCGGGCCATATAATGTAACAACTCTCTGATACTTTATGGCGACAAGTAATCCACATAGATGAGAATCAAACCAAAATGCATCTGATGCTGGAACTACATAAAATTCTATCACCCTGCATGCTAACTCGTAGTCGACTGACCCAAGAACGTGTCGCCAAAGGGTAGATTGATCCTGTAGTTCTTCGTGTAGGTTTCTGCGCACTTGATGCCAATATTCATCATCTGCATCGTATACGAAATAAGAAATTACTCTAAAATCACAATGTCCATCGGCCTTCACATTAACGTGGTCGGTAATGTAGTCGAACACGAATTGCTTCAGAAATAGGGGCATGTCGAAAGGCCATTCAGAAGCGGGGGGCCTCACAATCCTTCTTCTCCTCTGTCCGCTTGTGGATCTCCGACTTGCGATTGCAACTCATATTAAATTTAGTATATCGAAAGCTAATTACTCATTATGATCTGTACAGGAAAATTAATATATGCACCTCGTTGTAATGCATTCCTATCGGCATGCTCGTACTCTGATAGATCTCGCTGGGTCAGATTGTGTTTCGGCCGTCCCCTGTGTGGCCTACTTACAGGCTCAGCTAAATCAACAGTTTTCGGATGAAGGGCTGCATGCACGACACCCATCACTCTGTATATATCAGCGCTTGGACGCGCAATGGTCTCAACAAACATTTCATGCAGTCGCCTTTCGGCACTTTGCCTTGCCTCCGCAGTTTTCGGAACATCATTATCTCCCAAGTGCAACGTCTTCCAGAAGGGGTCCATATCGATAGGATCAATTGGAAGATATGCTCGCACCAATTGTTGCATCTCACATGCACATGGCAAGCCGCAACTTGTTCGAAGTTCGCAACCACCACTACTACAAAAAGGGATTTTAATTGCGATTTTTAAGGGCTTTTAACGGCGGTTATTGGACTTTTTGAACCGCCATCTATCTGACAGCCGTTGTAAGTTAGCGGACTTTCTACGGTGGGTTGAACCGCCGTAGAAAGTGTACCCTTTCTACTGCGGTTCAATTGAACCGCCGTAGAAAGGTCTATGGCGGTTCAATTGAACCGTAGTAGAAAGGGTACACTTTCTACGGCGGTTCAATTAGTGTACCTTTCTACTGCGGTTCAAGGTTGAACCGCCGTAGAAAGTGTACCCTTTCTACTGCGGTTCAATTGAACCGCCGTAGAAAGTGTACTCTTTTTACAACCGAACCACATTAAAAGCATTAAAAACCTGCTGCTAAAACCTGGTCTAAAGCAAAACCTGCTGCTAAAACTTGAAATTTAATACAAATATCACCAATATACAAATTGAAATCTCTTTTATAATACAGGGCATAATATCACCAATGTACAACTATAATATGAACAAGTTTAATTAGTGTTCTTCAACTACGGCTGATGTTCCAAAATATAACTAGCGCATAATTTTCGCACTGCATCTATATCCACATTGCTTAATGGAGTGCGGTCGAGCTTGAAGTGCTGCAACAGAGTTTTTGAAATTAAAAAGTATCCGAGTAGCAAAATGAAATACGTAAGTAAGTTATGAGAAATATATATTTACCTTTTCAAGTACCAATGTGGATGATTTCATTGCTATTTGGTACATGTAGTGCATTACATAGTACCCACACTCCCAATTGCTCGTTTGCTTTTTATGCTAATAAATTAATATATACGAGTTAGAAGATCATACAATTAATTGTATACAACACAACGTTGAGTAAAAAATTTAATATTCATAACTTCACTCATATTAATCTAATTAATTAAATAACTAGGACTCACTAATTTCTACTGATCGAAAAGGCAATTGCATGCATATATTAACTAACCTACAGTACTGGACTCACGGATTGCATGCATAAATCAAATACCTCAATAAATAACTTGACTAACTAATAAATTAATTGACTAACACTACTAACTTAGGCTACTAGACTCACAGATTTAATTAAAACAACTAACACTACTAATTGCTTAGGCTACTAGACTCACGGATTTAATTAAAAAATTTGATAAGAACCAATTTTACCTTAACTACTATCCACGAAGGTTGCATATGCACATTTCTGGGCAATCCTAAGAAAGTTTGATAGTTAAACATCACCCTATAAAAATGAAAGCGAAACGAAAATAATTAGCAATATATGGATATATAGGCATTCTAACAGCTGTTAATATATATAACTCACTCGTCTATAAGCACCACCGCCTCCTCTTTCTATGGATTTTGTAAAGAATCAAACCAGTAGACAACCTTGTCTACTGGTCTAATGGCTATTAGCATCCAATGTTCACTGCAAACAAAAAATTTAATGACGTCAGATCTTTATATCAGTGTTTCTTAAATATTAGAGAAGCGCTTACAGTGTCACTTACCCCTGAAGATAAGGCACCAGATACATTTCTTTATTCCTATCCTTCAAGTTTCGCGCAATGTAGTTTACCCTAGCTTCAAGCGTATTTCCTATGGGTGTGACATGATCAGCCGAGACCACCTATCCCTTTTCTCCCATTCCTTTCAACTAACTCATGTAAAGCTCTAAAGAATTTACAAAAAGGGCTTCATTGGTTAGTCTAGGAACATGGAATGCATACTATATATAACAATAATTAGAAATAGGTTATAAAATTAAGTGGAAACTCACTGGGTGAACAACTGCATCAAACTGTTTGAGACCTGGCTTTCTCTGGTCAATAACTCTACGAGATCCTCTCGATCCATCGCATTAGGCAGGTCCAAACCTATGACTTCTCTTGTCATTTCAAAGAAGAAGCCATTGAAGTCCGAATCATTATCCATTCGAAGCTGTAACTCTTGCAATGGATCAGATGTCGATGAGGATGACATCTCAGTCGGAACCGTCGCCGAAGGAGATGTCTTGTCATCCTTAGAATTCATCCGGGCTTTTTTCTTTTGGGCACTTTTATCCACCTAACATCATTTGAAATAACATTAAATATACAAAACGGTATTAAGTAATTCACAAATAAATGAAAGAATATACATTTGTTACCGGAGCCGGCTGAATAATCTCAATCAACTCTATAGGCCATTCCACGAAAAAGGACTTGGCCATTCCCACTGTTGCAGCCTCTTCCTCAGGAAATGGTAGCGGGGCACGGTCATCATAGGAAATTTTAATTGTGACCCTCGCGCAACCTTTCCTAACCTCGCGCCCGTGGTGCTTGCTTTGCTTATAAATATTTCCTTTTGCCACAAGCTTACGCCGCTTTTGCGAATCCTCAGAGAGGAACAGATGGCATTCACACCCGTCCTAAGATAATAGGCAAGCGAATGAACATTAATCAACTATTAAGTCTAACTTAACAAAGCACTGTAATAATGAAAAAAAAAGAAAAAATGAAGAAAGTTGTCGTCTAAACAAGTATGCACTGAATTTAATTTAGTTTTAAAAATACTACGTGTATTCTATGAAAATATACATATTAATGTTATTTACCTTGTATTCGCCTAAATCACCGCCGTCAGAGGCTTTGATCGGGTCCGTAGGTGCAACATGTAGCATCTCCAACTCGGGCAACCTTGTAGGTATCAAGGGAGAAACAGGGCTCACAGGGGATACAGGGACCGCTCTGGAGGTCTCTGTGGGCAAGCTCTCATCTTTGGCACTATTGATGACGGTGGCTTTTAATGTATCATAGTCGGTTCCCATCTTACCACATATAAACCCAATCATCATCTTCAGATGTGTCTGACATTCATCTAGTTGGGCAGTGGTTTTCTGAAGCTGTCGCTTTTTAAATCAAGTTCATCTTTAAGCGACGGCCTTGTTTGCTGTGGGAAAACCTCTGTGATACGTGCCCTGGTAGAATGGCCGCGATAACGACCGAGGTGATCGGGCTTTCCTGTTGCAATGACAAGAATGTCATTCCTACCCTCTGCAACGGTCTCCCCTTGGGACTCGCGGGAACATAGATTTTCCTACCCATTTGTACAACTCTAGTAAATGTAAATAGATCAATTAAATATAAATAAACACACATATACACAGATTAATCATTTATGTATATAAATTTTAAATATAAAATTGATAACCATAATTATAAAATATAAATAAATACACATATATACAAATTAATCATTTATTTACTTTACAGTGACAACTAGATAATTATAATTGCGATATAAACATTTAATGACAACCAAATTATTAATTAGCATTTCATCATAGATATCTAGTAATAAATAATCAATTATAATAAAAAATATACACATAGATTTTAAATATTAAAAGAACTGAAACATAAGAAAATGTATGGTGCAAAACTTACAATTTCCATCCCTACACGCCCAGCCTCTGGTGTGAAGTATTCCCCTTTTTTGTTGGTGTGGGCCTGTCTCCAAAGTAGATGACGGCCTGGCTGTGAATAAGAATCTTCGCCTTATTCTTTGGACTGACCCTCCTCTGAAGGCTTCTTCCCGGATGCACTCACCGCCTCGTCATGCAACTGCTTTTTCAGCAGTCGGTAGCCACCGCGAGATAAATTATGGTAGAAAGCATTTAAATTGGCATTCTTTTGGGCTTTTCCACCAATTGCCTAGAGATAAATATAATGAAAAATTATTATCCCTAAACTGAGAAATTTCAAATATCCAAAAAGAATAAGGAAATCAATTTTAAAAAAATATACCTGCCATTCGTCTGTCTCGCGGCTAGCCTTGAACTTAATCCATGTCTCCCTAGGGAGATATTTATATTCCAAGCATGGGTCCTGACCCTTCAAGGCACCATGTACATATCTCCCTAAATAGGATTTCCAATCTTTCCACCGTTTACCGGCATAAGAAATCCACTTTGTTTCGAGTTCTTCGGTTGACTCGAAAACAAATAATGCCTACAGTGAAAATTAGGAGTAAAAATTTAGTGAGGAATTTGAGTTCATTTGTATGGAAGAAGAAACAAACAATGCATTATAATTAAAGAAAATACCCGTATTTCCATCCACACTCTCTTCTTGATCTCCTCGGGAACTTTGGGCCATGATTCATATTCCATTATGTCCACTTTGCTCCGGGCCGTATATGCCACAAAGGTAATCCACTTTGCATGATACTGTTTAGGCTCGAGCTCGGAATCAAAAGAAATGTCAAGAGTTTTCCCATTCTTTCGCATTTCCAATAGATCATTGCAATTTGTAGGCCCTCTACCTCTACTAGATGTAGTAGAAGAACCATCTCCATTGCCATTACCCTCATCACAATGCTCCGTATTGCTTTTTCTTTTTCGGCCCATTGAAAGTACCTTAAACTTCATTTACATAGAAAGCGAATTCAATATAACATATATGCAATTAAAGAAAAGCTTTAATGTCAAATACAAGAATGCTTGTAATGTGAAAAAAAAGGCAATGTACATTCGCAAAATTCACTCCTAAAAATACACAATTACCATTATCCAAATTAAACCAAATGAGGGCCAAAAAAAAGTGAACTTATACACAATTACTTCACATTTCACAACCAACAACTAATGAGAACAATCATTCATTTCTACTAAAGGAATAAAATTTCACAAAGTGGAATCAACAAAAAAGCATTTTCCTCATTATCACTAAAGGAGGAACACTAAATCGAATAAGAACCGAAATCAAACACCAATGTTCTAAATTATTCAAGAAAAACCGAAATAATCATTTGAGTTTCTCATGTTCATACACTAAACCCGAATTTCAAAGGGTACCTAATGGAACATTAATCAAAACCCTAGGTTCTCAATTTATGTAGGACAAAACACTCATACCAACAACCAAACCAATGCAACAAACAATCAATAAATCCAAAAGCTTTCCAATCATTCATCACAAGGTTTAAAACCGAAATCAACCATAAATATCAACCCAAAAAATCCTAGTGCAATGGGAAGCATTTACAAAATGTAAGGTCACATTGCAAAATTTTTAAATGAAAACATAGAAGGTGGAACCTTTTGGGTGAACTCCTACAAACAAGCCCGAAGTATATATAGGAGGGTGGAAATGGAGAGCCGAACAATCGGCCTTGCGTGGTCCAGCCGCACAATCGGTGAAGCTTGAGCAGCCGACGGGTTGATCGGAAGGTTAAGGAGCTCGCCGGCGACGGGAGAAGCGGCGAAGAGCCGAACAGCCGCGGGAGAGAAGGTTCGGGAAACAGGGAAAATGAAGGGGCGAAGAGGGGAAGAGAATGAGGGAGGAAAGGGAAAAAGTAAAATTTTGAAATATAATTAATAACCGGGACGTCGGTTCAACGGCGGTTCAACCGCGAACCGCCGTTGAACCAACAATCAACTGCGGTTCAACTGCGAACCGCAGTTGAAAGTGTACTTTCAACTGCAGTTCAAAGTTGAACAGCTGTTGAAAGTACACTTTCAACGGCAGTTCACTTCTGAACCGCAGTTGATTCTACTTTCAACTGCGGTTCGCAGTTGAACCGCCGTTGAAAGTCCCCACTTTCAACGGCGGTTCACTTGTGAACCGCAGTTGATTCTCCTTTCAACTGCGGTTCGAAGTTGAACCGCCGTTGAAAGTCCCCACTTTTTCTCGGTTTAAATAGAGGAAAAAATTGGAGTCAATTCCCTCGCGGGCATATTTTAATATTAATTTTTTTTTTCCATTTTCAAAAAACTAATCCCATAATTTTGTAAATATAATAATACATACCCAGATTTTGTATATTTATTAATTATGTACACAATCTCGACTTTTATTAACCATTTCATAATTAAATTTCAAATTTTCCATTGAACCATATATTTGAATTTAAATTTCCCGCGCGTCCTACTACACGTACAATAATTATAGGCCAAATATAGAAATTAATAAATTCCGTAAATTTACATGTAAAAGACGATAAAATAATAAGCTTCATTATGTTCCCTAAAATTTCTACTTTTTCTACTTGGGCGAACGGGATAAAACAATCAATTCCACAAATGCATTAGGTACGTATAGTAATATAAAAATTAATTAATATTAGTTAAGTGGCCGAAAAAAAATTAAATAGATACTGGATTTCATTAATTTACATACATATATATATGTTTATACATACATATATATATATATATATATATAAACATCTTCCTCTTTTCTCCTTTCCCCTCTTGCACATCATCCAACTCTCTCCTCTATGGTCTCGATCTCTTGTAAATTTCCACTACATAAATAAAATGTTTTCATTCGAAGAATTGAAGACTTGAACACAACTTTTATAATTAAGTCTTATATATATATATATAACGTATTTTGAAAAAAATGGAGGTTTACGTTGGGACTCTGACGGGGAAGACCATCATCCTCGGGTCGAATCCCGCGACCCAATTCAGAATGTCAAAGCGAAAATCCAGGAAAAGGGTGGCGCTTCACTATCTATTTCAATCTTAAGCGTCACCGCGGTTAATTAATGAAAATTGGGAAACAAAACCTTAATAGAGAGTAGGGTTTAGGGTTTAGGGTTTAGAAAATGATATGAAAATAGAAAATTCATGCGTAGCGCGGGAATTGGCTCCAAAAACTACTTTTCTACGACGGTTCAACTGAGAACCCGCCGTAGAAAATACTTTCTACGGCGGTTCAAACATGAACCGCCGTAGAAAGTTTGATTTCTACGGCGGTTCATCCTTGAACCGCCGTAGAAAAATATTTTTTGGAGCCAATTCCCGCGCTACGTACGCATGGATTTTCTATTTTTTGTACCAAATTCAAAATACATTATATATATATATATAATATATATAAGAATTAATTATAAAAGTTGTCTTAAAGTATTCAATTCTTCAAATGAAAATATTTTATGTATGTAGTGGAAATTTACAAGAGATCGAGAGCATAGAGGATCGAGAGAGTTGGATATATGATGTGCATCAAGAGGGTAAAGGAGAAAAGCGAAAGATGTTTATATATATATATGTATGTATAAACATATAAATATATATATATATGTATGTAAATTAATGAAATCCAGTATCTATTTAATTTTTTTTCGGCCACTTAACTAATATTAATTAATTTTTATATTACTATACGTACCTAATGCATTTGTGGAATTATTATTTTATCCCGTTCGCCCAAGTAGAAAAAGTAGAAATTTTAGGGAACATAATGAAGCTTATTATTTTATCGTCTCTTACATGTAAATTTACGAAATTTATTAATTGCTATATTTGGCCTATAATTATTGTACGTGTAGTAGGACGCGCGGGAAATTTAAATTCAAATATATGGTTCAATGGAAAATTTGAAATTTAATTATGAAATGGTTCATAAAAGTCGGGATTGTGTACATAATTAATAAATATACACAATCTGGGTATGTATTATTATATTTACAAAATTGTGGGATTAGTTTGTTGAAAATGGAAAAAAGAAATTAATATTAAAATATGCCCGCGCGGAAATTGGCTCCAATTTTTTCCGAGGAGACCTTTCAGCGGCGGTTCAACTGCGAACCGCCGTTGAAAAATGAATCCACCGCGGTTCACGAGTGAACCGGCGTTGAAAGTGGACTTTCAACGGCGGGTCAATGATGAACCGCCGTTGAAAGTCCACTTTCAACGGCAGTTCACTTCTGAACCGCAGTGGAAAGTTGGTTCAACGGCGGTTCGCGTTTGAACCGCCATTGAACCGACGACCCGGTTACTAATTAAAGTTCAAATTTTTTGACTTTCTTTTCCACCCTCATTCTCTTCCTCTCCTCTCCCCTTTTTCCCCCTGCATTTCCCCTGTTTCCCGAACCCACTAACAAGTAATTTATGAAGAGTTAAATATAAAATCAAAACAAAATGAACTAAGTATAGAGCATTCCCCTGGAAATTTTACCAAAAGTACTACTCCGTGGAAAAAAAAAAAATAATACAAGAAACAATTATTCATAAATGAAAAACAAGGAAATCAATTTGCCGGAAAATTTGACAAAGTCTCCCCTATAAATGTAACGTACTCCCTGTCAAGGATATGCACATATACTTAAATACTTCATTAAAATTCCAACTATTTCGAATAATACGGAATTCAGTTTCAAATCACTTCAGACAAAATCTCCTCTGCTTGGTTTTGCCCAAAACACAAGTGCAATTTAAGATCAACACAGAAGCTTCACACAATTTCTAACAATAACATATTCATTTATAAACAGTTCCGCATATGAAGTCCCTGGAAATTTTTTCCCCTGATTGCGCGGCTTCATCCGAGTTGTGACCTGTTTCAATCCCACAGTACGAAGGATAAAAATAAATGTTGTTATAAATTTATGTCCACCTCTTTTCATTAAAATCAAAGAAACATATACAAATACACACACACAAATACACACACACGGGATATTGAAGTTTAATAAAAACAAACAATATACCTAAAAATGATTCTTAACTTATTCTCTTTCTCTTATGGGACACTTGATCCTCGAACTATAATCCTTCGCTGTGGTCATACCGAAGTATGTATTTATCAAATTCCCTATCTTCCTCATATGCTCTCGGTTCAGGTAACCCACTAGAGAAAGGTCCAGCCTCATGAAGCCCTTCTTCTGTATCAATCTCTTCCACACCGTGATGTTGTTTACCCTGAAGAACAACAGACCAATGTTCGTCGCAAGGATCGGTGATATAAAAAACTTGTTTCGCCTGCGATGCAAGTATAAATGGTTCCCCCTTGAAACCCTCCCGATTAAGGTTGACCAAGGTAAAACCCAATGGATCATCAGTTCGAACCCCACTATTGTTATCAACCCATTTGCAGCGAAATACAGCTACTTTGAAACAAACATAGTCAAGCTCCCAAATATCTTCGATCACCCCGTAATAAGCCATGCTTGCATACAATGGATTTTTATCCTTCCTGCTAGAAACATGTAAAGCCTCTGAGATTAATGTAACACCACTGTTTTGTGCCGTACTCTTCTCATCTTGTCTCTTAGTAGCAAATGAATATCCATTTATGTCATAGCATGAAAATGCTCGTACCGCAGGGCTGGGCCTAAACGCCAACCATTTCAATGTCTCCGAAACGTCTTTGCCCAGGACAGCATTACCAAACCAATAGACAAATGTCCGAATATGTTCATTGAGCACACGTTGATCCGTCCAAGCAGGATAAGACGTTCTTATTGACTGTATATGGTCTGTCACATAGGGCGCAACTTCTTCAGAATTGCGCAGAATGTAGAGATGCGCCTTCATCAATTCAACATTAGACGGCAAAAACATTTTTCCTCCCCTTGTGCCCATACCTGTAATCCTCCCATCGTGCCGATTCTTAGATATTCCAATGGATGCGGTCTCGGCTAAGTACTCAGTGCAAAACTCAATTACCTCCTCAGCTATATAACCTTCAACAATACTAGCATCAGGACGACAACGATTCTTAACATACACCTTATATACTTTCATATATCGCTCGAATGGGTACATCCATTTCAAATGAACAGGCCCACAAATTTTTATCTCTCTAACCAAATGAATCACCAAATGCACCATAATATCAAAAAAAGCGGTTGGAAAATACATTTCTAATTGAAAAAGGACAACAGTTATTTCATCTTGTAGCTGATCAAGTCTTTCGCGCGCGATAACCTTGCTACATATAGCATTGAAGAAGAAACAAAGTCTTGTTATACTGGACTTAACATGCTTGGGCAATATCGAGCGAATAGCTACAGGCAACAATTGTTGCATTAAGGCATGGCAATCATGAGACTTCAAACCAACCAGTTTTAAATCTTTCAAGGAAACAAGTCTGCTTACATTTGAAGAATATCCGGATGGAACTTTGATGCTACGCAAACTTGAACACAGTTATTTTTTCTCTTTTCTGGACAAAGTGTGACAGGCAGGGGGTAGATATGTGCGTTGTCCTCGAGCTACCGGTGCTAAATTTGCTCTTATGTTCATATCAACCATATCAAGTCTCGCGTTATAACCATCCTTAGTTTTTCCAGGGATGTTCAAGAGCGTACCTAACAGGCTTTCACAAATATTTTTCTCAATATGCATAACATCGAGACAATGTCTGACATCCAAGTTCTCCAAGTATGGAAGTTCAAAAAATATGGATTTTTTCTTCCAACAACCTGTATCATTATTGCTGGACTTCGAAGTTTTACCAAACTCCACATTGATGTCCGTCACATGAGCTTTCACCTCTGGCCCGCTCAAGGGTTCTGGAGCTTTTTTGAACTCTTGGAATCCATTGAATGCTATTTTCATACGGCGATACAGATGAGTCTCGGGAAGAAATCTGCGATGCCCAAGGTATACTGTCTTCCTCCCATGTGCAAGCTGACAAAAATCTGTACTCTGCTCACATATTGGACATGCTTTATGCCCTTTAACAGAGTACCCAGACAAGTTTCCATAAACAGGAAAATCATTAATGGTACAGAACAACATGGCACGTAATGTGAACATTTCTTCACGGTAGGCATCAAACACAGGTGCGCCTTCATCCCATAACTTTTTCAAGTCTTCAATAAGAGGAGCAAGATACACATCGATGTCATTTCCTGGTTGCCGTGGGCCTGATTGTAAATAACCAACATCACCGGCCATGAGCTATGTGTGCTACTCAGACTACCAAACGGGTTCATTCTATCAGTACACAGACTAAGCCTCAAATTTCTGGCTTCTCCTCCGAAAGAAGGATACATTGAATCAATCTTTTTTCACTGATCTGAGTCTGATGTATGCATTATCACCTTGTCATCATCACTGGGAATACACCGATCTGAATGCCATGTCATTAGTTTTGCATCTTTTTCATTAGCGAACAACCGTTTAAATCTCGGTATTATAGGAAGATACCACAGAACCTTAGCCGGCGACCCCTTTTTTTGCGCATCATAACTGTCTTCAACCTCATCACACAGCTGCTTGTTTTTGTATCGTGGAGTTTTACACTTAGGACAAAGCAATAAATCCTTATACTCATTCCTGTAGAGGACGCAATCATTTGGGCAAGCGTGTACTCCATACCCATTGGACACAACATTTTTTTCGCCTCGTAAATTCGATCTGGGAGTTCATTATCTTCTGGGAGCATATCTTTCAATACCCTCAATAAGGCTGTAAAACTAGTATCTGACCACCCATTTGCCGCTTTCAAATTAAACAACTTCAAAACACTAGACAATCGGGTACATTTAGTGCAACCCTTGTATAGAGGCTTCTCATTGTCACCCAAAATGGAAGCAAGAACTTCCGGTTTATCAGCAAAATTCTCGGCCACATCCTCAATCATGGCATCTAATCGATCTCTAGTAATCGCATCATCTCCTTTTGCATGAGATTTTCTTTGCTCAGGTAAACCATCAATACTTTCACCATGCCAAATCCACAGTTTATAAGAAGGATCAAATCTGTGCCGATATAAATTGAATCTTATTGTATCTGAGTTATCAAACCGCGCACCATTTTTACTAGCTTTGCACGGACAAGGGACGTACTTTGTATTCTTATAAGCGAATTGAATGAAATTCTCAACTTCTCTCGCATAAGAATCGGAGGTCTGATCACCACAGAACAAGATATTTCGATCCATGTGTAACTAACACCTTGAAATAATTAAAAATACCAAATAATAATTCAACAAACAATGTACAAAGTATCAAGTTGCATGCTTGTCTTAGCACATGTCATAATACTTATGTTACTCATATATATAATCAAAACTACTATAATACCTCAATGAAAAAAATAATGCATAAACAACACATGCGCAATGACATAATCAAATGAAGAAGAAACTTTAAGTTTTTCATTTATGCATTTCGTCAAACACATTAAATGCATAAAAAAATAATACACACTCTAAGTAGTGCTAATTATATGAACATCATCCATTAAAAATTAAACACTATAAATCAAATTACATGACCAAGAAACTACATAGTATAACTAAATAGGGTTCCACAATACTAAGGTTCACCACATACATGGAATATATGCAACTTTAATTTTCAGCCATCTACCATAAATAAAAATAAATTCTATAGGATGACATATCTAAAGTACAAGCATAAGAAATTACTGAGAAATTTTAGAAGTTTCTAACCTTTAGGTGGTAAATTTTAGCTCCAAATGACGTTCAACGTGCAAAACCGTAGTAGAAATTTGGGGAAGAACACTTTCGGCCGCAATATGAAAATACACGTTGTTATTTAGGTTTTAATACGGGCAATACAACGGCGGAGAAAATTAAACCGCCGTAGAACAGGACTTTCTACGGCGGTCTAAAAATGAACCGCCGTAGAAACGGACTTTCTACGGCGGTTGGGACAAACCGCCGTAGAAAGGGGATTTCTACGGCGGGTGGAAGGCAACCGCCGTAGAAAGTGAACTTTCTACGGCGGTTGGAAGGTAACCCGCCGTGGAAAGTGTGGACTTTCCACGGCGGGTTACCTTCCAACCGCCGTAGAAAGTTCACTTTCTACGGCGGTTGCCTTCCACCCGAAATCCCCTTTCTACGGCGGTTTGTCCCAATCGCCGTAGAACGTCTGTTTCTACGGCGGTTCATTTTTAGACCGCCGTAGAAAGTCCCGTTCTACGGCGGTTCATTTTTAAACCGCCGTAGAAAGTCCGTATTTTTTTTATTACTGCGGTTTTCTATTTTCCGCCGTTAATCCGCAGCCGTTAAATCTCCATTTTGTAGTAGTGCACACAACGAACCATCTTCCCCGATGAGGCCAACTTTTTTTGTATATTCTTCTTCGACCATTGTAATAGCAGCAAAAGACAGTTTACCATTCAGCCTACTATACAGTAAGTAGTCGTTTTTCCTGTATGTTTTACTGCGGGAAGATTTCATTGCAGTCCAAATTTTGTTAAAGTGCGCCTCTATCATAATATTAATCCCTTGAAAAAGACCTGAAAATGCTTTCTTATCCGTCCCAATTGCCTTTTTTAACTGTGCATGTGCACTCTCAACCCTGAAAGCCAATTAACATTGAAAATCAAATTCTCACACAAAGCATTATATAAAGTATCATATAATTATACAATATACACCACTATAAATTAAAGTTATAATGAACTTACATGTTCGTTTGTGCGCCCTCCGTAATGCTTTATATATTTCGTCCAACAAGATACAAACTTGTCTGCGTGGGGATCCAACCATGTATTTTTTAAGTATGGAATCACATTCCTAAATTTAGATTTATTTCCATATCTAGTATCAATATATTCCACAACTTTCGTGAACTGTTCATATGTCAAGGCTTTCACCACTTGCCCCCAACGATATAGAAACACATCCGTTGTAGTTTTGTCATTGCCAGCCGCTACTACATGTTTCTTTACATCCATTTTAATGTGTCTCCTGCACAGTAGTTGGGTAGCATGTGAGAATACTATTTCCACATCGTTCATAATGGCAATCTCCCGATCAGTGATGACCGCATGTGGGTATTTGTTGCCCTCAAATAAATTCCTCAATTGAGTTATGGCCCAGAAATAGCTCGGGGTAGTCTCGTCTCTCATGAAAACGAAAGCAATATGAACATACTGAGATGTGAGGACATGAGCCACTATCTGCAGAAGAGGCATGTCATACATGTTTGTCTTGTACATCGTATCCATAAACAAAACGTACGGAAACAAACCAAGTAAAAAAGGGGCCTTCTTGTTGCGAAGAATATGTGCCCGACTGCATTACTATCATCGTCAGCTATGTGCGCATAGAAGTATTCGTGATCGTGCACAAATTTGAAGAAATACTGCATGTTAGTCATATCTTCTCTCGCCTCCCTTCTACCTTTTGCTGCTTCATTGTACACCTGTCTTATGTTGCTGACATTTTGTGGATCATCCGCTTGCAACTGGGCCAATATATGCTTCGGCCTGATATTAATACTTGACATTTTTGCAACCTTCTTCTCCGCTTCTGTTAGCCATGAGTACGATGAATGCCAATTTCGAACTTGCTGTAATTCATGATTGTGATTACCATTTTTTACCTCTAACTTCCAATTTCCCCCAGCAATTTCGCGTCCCACAAGGTGAAATAGACATTTTGTCAATTTGCTGCTGGTATTGTTCCGCCTGCTCTTCCCTTCAGGTAGGGGTGGCTTATCTCTAACTGTTCCTGATCTATTACACCCTATCTCAACTCGCCCTTTTTTCCCTATTGCAAGGAAAATGCCCAACACTTTCGAATAAGATGTAATTTTTGCCGTCATATTATTTTCAGATGCTGTAGCTTTGACCCATGCAACCAAATCTTCCTTACTTCTAAACTCTTCATCCGTTTGAAATACCTCCGTGTGGTCAGAAAATATGTCATCCCTCTCCAAACGGATATCCTGTTAATACAAAACGATGGGTAAGCATACTGGAACCCAAAATTTAGCGGGAACCAGTAAATTTTTGAATAATCTTATCTACGAGAGGTGAAAATATGACAAAATTCTACAAAACACAGGGGGGATATTTTGTAAATCTCGCCCCCTGCCGGATATCGGGCCCTTTTGGCCGAGAAATCGAAAAAATTATGACCCGCCGCCGTAAAAATACCACGCAACTGGCGGTTTTTTCAGGCAGACGACCGGACCGGAACTACAGCTGAAATCCGGCGGTCTTCCGCACCACACTACCGCCTTTGAGGCTTTTCAGGTAAAAGACCGCCGGCTTCCGGCTGAACTTCTGGTCGGAACACCTCTGGCCGCCGGCGGTGTTCGGCCTAAAAATATCGCGGCCCCCCGCGCGGTGTTTCGCCGGCGACTACCGCTTGTCACCGGCCGTATTTCCGGCTAGAGGACCGCCGAAAATACCGCAGCCCCCCCTCCCCCCGGCGGTGTTTCGCCGGTTACCGGTGGTATTTCTTGCAAGAGTACCGCCGGTAACCAGTAGTAGTCCTCAGTGCAAATACCGCCCTTCACCGGGCAGTATTTTCCCTCCCACTAACGCCGGTCTCCGGCGGTACTTCCGCTTAACCGGCGGTATTCCGGTCGAAATCCTAGCGAGGAGACTGTCTCCTCGCCCGGATTTTACAGTTTCGGCCAAAACCGGCCGGATAATCGCAGATCCGGGTCTAAATCAAGGATCAAACAGAAATTTTTATTAAGGAAAAATAAATTTCACGTAAAAAATTGTATACAGTTAATACTTACCATGTAATATGGATCGTCCTCTTGTCTGTCGGTCATATTTGAATACACGTGTGAATAAAAAATGAATTACTAACGGTGAATAGTGAAAATAGACAAACAATAGCATACAGCTTATGGTATGCAAGTAACATTTTTATAGAGTTATTTAATATGAATTTTTTTTTAAGTCTTAAGGGCATCTTAGGAATTTCACATAAAAATGTTACTGCGAATGATAAAATCGTCACTGCGAATAACAATTTCGTTTTTTTTTCACTCCATACCATACTAAACCCCTTAAACTCGATACATTATTTTTTCCTTCACTATTTGTGATAATTAATGGTTTAACATAGCAATGACAGACCATGAGCTATACACAATATATCAAAACTATATGCAAAACATGATATATTAGACGCTCCTTACAATGAGTGATAGATTAGGGTCTATACGCAACACAAGTATTTTTAGAACATAATTGAGATTTGGAATGTTTTAGAAACTAATTTGATATGCGCATCATCGGGCCCGTTAAAACGTCGAATACAATTTTTTATGTTTTTGTGAGTTGTTATCTTTAACAAGTTTGAACAAATCAGAAATTGGTCGTACTTGATGAAAACTAAAATAAAATAATAAAAAAACTCACCAAAACTCAAAAAAAATAAAATAAAATAAAAAAAGGGATTAAAGGCGAGGAAGCGTCTCTGTACCAGTTCACGCCTTTAGTTGCAGGACAGATTGTCCCTCAGTTTGGGCAAAATCATTTGTTACCTGAGCTCTCTTGTTTCCTGGGTTCTCACGATTCGCCATTAAAGCATTCTCTTGAGCTCTCTGTGAATTCTTCTCGCTTCAGATTCCTTTGCGTGAGTTCATCCATATTGATGTGGAACCATTTCCTTCTTCGTTGAGAGCTTTGCTGTTCCAGATTCCAGCTCAAAAGTGTTCCACTCTCTTCACTCAGCCTGCTACAGCTGAGATCAATAATCAAAATTCTATACCTTCAGTGGGATTGAATGCATTACATTCTTGACCCTTTTCGTGGTGAAATTCGTGCTGTTAATGGTGTTCTATCATCTGAAAAGTTAGTTTGCTTATTTGGGTTGCCGTCTTTGGATGAAGGTAAAATATTTTGCGTTATCAGATTCAGTGTATCCTTTTGATTCGGGTTCAGAAATATCAATTGAATAAGGCGGTGAGGAAATTATTGTCTTTTTTTTTTTTGTATATTATCGTTTTCTGGATCTACTTGGAAGTGGTTTATTGTAGAAAAGGTTTCGGCTGAATCGGTTTTATTGCCTTTGTTTTCTGGTTTTGCTGGAAGTTAATAATTGAAGTGAAATGTGTTCAGTTTTGGATTGTTGGTTTTTTAAATTGATTCCGATGAGATAATTGTGAGAATTTGGCATTAAATCTCAAATGGACTTATCACAATGTACGCGTTTGAGATTCTTTGGATTGCCTTTCAATTCACTGGGCTGTAAATGTTTTACCTTGGTTGTCATTGCTTTGGTTGTTAGAGCTGTTCTCGTTCCTACATTTCCTGGCTTTGGAGGACAGAGCATGTTAATGTTAATGCAAAACCATAGCCCAGAATTTCATTTTGTAAAACCCAAATTTTTAGAGGTTCCTCAAATAGTATGGGGAATGAATAATCAAAAAATTGCTTTTGCCAGAGCTTGTTTAACTGCTAAATTTCTGAATCGAACTCTCTTGATGCCTAGCTTGAGTGCCTCTCTGTTTTATAAAGAAGTTGATCTTTTGCAACCTATTTCCTTCGGTAAGGTCTTTCAGTTTGAAAAGTTTAATTCTCTTTGTGAGGGGTTTGTCAAACTGAGTAGTTATTCCGAGATCTCGAATCAAAGTGATGTCATTGAGCTCCCAAAGGGAAGTGGCAGAAGGTGGACCGTTGAAAGAGATTTGGATCAGTTGAGAAATTTTAGTAAGCCTCCGTATGATGAATATGAGACAATTCGCATTGTTGGGAAGAACCCCTTTCTGTGGCATGATCACTGGCCTGTCAGGGACTATGCCAAAATCTTTGAGTGCTTAGTTTTAGTTGAAGAATTACTAAAAGAAGCAGATAAAGTTGTTTCCAAGATCAGAGAAGTAGGACAGCAAGCAAGAAACAAAATTGAGCTGCCCCAAAGTGGCTCAGAATCAGAGAGGCAAGTGATGGATCATGTGCCTTACATGGCTGTTCATATGAGAATAGAAAAGGACTGGATGATCCACTGCAAGAAGTTGGAGCAACGGTTTAATATAAGCGAAATTTGCAGTGGTAAAGAGCAGATCCTGGAGAGAGTGGGAAATATCAAGGGTCTGAATTTTCCAGTAGTTGTTTACCTTGCTGTTGCAGATAGCCTTCTTGAAGATAACACTATCTTGAGTGGTTGGAAAGAAGGGTTGCTTCCTTTTGAGAAGAAGAAGTTGGGGGTTCTTGAAATCTACAAGAAGCAGCCGTACCTTTTCAAATCCGCTATAGACTATGAAGTTTGCTTGAGGTCTGATGTATTCGTTGGGAACAGTTTTTCCACTTTTTCAAGCCTTGTAGTTCTTGATAGAACCCAAAGACTTATTAATATGGGAGTTCCGAAGCAATGTGGCTTGGATGTCAGATGGCCCTCTTTCGCCTACAATTTACAGGGAGATCTTGGAGGGCCTCAAGCATGGGCAACCAATATGTCAGACACAAGCTTACAGTCAATTAGTTATGGTACTAATCACATCTCTTGCTGAATTCTGTGTGTTCACCTCTGGTTGCCTTTTTTTCTGATGAATGTATGACAATGAGTTAGCATGGATTCTTTGAAGTTTTACTGATCATTGGAGAAGGTTAGTTGGTAAAGTTAAAATGTCTTATACCTTCGATACTTGTAACCGAGGTTAGGTAAACATCCCAATGTATAGTGTTGGATTACATATTGTCTCCATAAAGTCTAGGTTGGACATCTGATTCAATTTATGTTCTTTTGTCTTTGTATCCTCTCAGAACAATGATCCATTACTTTCATAAGATGTCGTTTCTTCTTATATCAGAACAATTTGAAGTCAATGACAGCTTTCCTTGTCTTTCTTTTCATTTTCATGCCTTTCTTGCATTAGTGCAAATAAAGTTTGTAGCTTGTTATTGTGAGCATGCGAGTAATGAGATCTAAACTCAAGTTTTTATGTTTGAACTAGGATTACAGTTTCTCAGGAAGTACCTATTTGTTTGCAATTTTTATTTAGGATCCTCATTTGACTAGTTCCCTGTTAAGGTTAAGTATTCTTTACAATTTATTGTCCTAGCATTACGAGTGAGGATCACCTGTTTAAGATATTTTGTCCAATCCTGTCAAGTTAGTAAAACGAGTAATTTCACTTTAAAACGATATTATTTTACTTAAATATATTTAGTGAAATGATAAATTACATTGTTTCACTAACTTGGACATGATTGGACAAAATATCTTAAATAAGTGATCTGCTATTTAACATTACTGGGGTGTGATGTGACGCAAACCGGAATAGGGATGCTCTGGTTGGCCTGATGGAGATCTTGAATATTCAGGCCCACTCTGCAAATTGGCCACTCGGATGGGTGAAAGCAGAATGTGGATCCGAGCTAAAAAGCTTGAGTAACTGAAGGTGGGGCTCGGATCTGAACTGAGAATATTCCGGTAAAGGGGACAAACAACAAAGAAGAAGCGGGGCTATCCCCCCTGTTCAATTTATAGTCATACTTTGATATGTCCGTTGCGCTATGATGATCTGTATTTCCAACTATTCTCCCTCTTTTTATGATGACTTTTACGCTCCTGTAATCATGGCCTGACTTTTGGCTCCTTTTTCATCATTGCTATGCGTAATTCCTGCATGTATTCAAAATAGGTTCCTGGTCCTATAGTGATTTCTAGCTATCATATCAATGTTACCGTTATTCCGACATAACTTTCTCAGGCTTGGTTATGGTGACTGTTATTGTGTCAACAGGAAAGTCTTGTATAGCCGACCTGGGCTAATGACCGACCTAAGCATGTTTCTTTAGCTCGTTCTGACTAAGCCACTTACCGACCTAATGAATGATTTGAGCCTTTTTCTGCTTTTATCTTCTTGCTATTTATGTTCCCTTTTGCTTATTGGGTTAGGTCCAATAAATACTTATCTTTGTGCACACCAGGGTGTATGAGGAAAATTTGGACAAAGACTTGTTATGGTTTTTGAGTTGCCGTTTTTTCTTGTTTCATAGACAAAGTTGGTTTTTCTTGTACATTTGAGAGCTTGCTTGTTGATCTTTGACTTATTGAAACTCAGATGAGTTACTACGTAATACAAATGAACATCCAAAGTAGAAGGGATATATTTTCTTTTTGTTGGCTGTTAAAAAGTAGGTTAACAGTTCATTCAATAGCACTCCTCTTGGATTTTTATCTTTTGGATTACATAAATTATGCTTCTTCCTCTTCTTTGTTTTTGGCGTATTTTTGCCTGATTCTCAGGGATAGCTTTACTAGAAAGAGTTCTGCAAATTCATTGCCCGATTCCCTGAAGATGCAGATTATTTTTGGGTCTGTTTTTGGCAGGTTGTATTGTTCTTCATATATTGACGCAAATGTTAAGGGTGATGTTATTGTTAAAGCGATAATTCACTGGACGGAGCAAATTTATACATGAAAATAATGTAAATTTGCTCTAGCAATAAACCGTTTGGCAAATTCTTCGCTCTCAGCAATAATGTTAAAGTTGTAACTGCATCTATGGATGTTGCTGTCTTTTGTTCCAGTATTGCATTTGAAGGGTGTTGTCTATGGACACGGTCGATACATAGGGAAACACAGCTATGTGTATAAAAGCAGCACGTGAGTTCTCTATAAATGCATTTAACCATTGTTGTGATAATGCAATTTCCTCCTGAGACACAATTTTATAACCATTGTTGTGATAATGCAATTTCCTCCTGAGACACAATTTTATAGTGAAACATACCAATAGGAGCAGATAATTACTAAATATGACTCCTATTTGTCGTCACTTTTATAAAATAATTACACTCATGCTATTAATTTTATACAGGTTGCACTACTTACTTTTATGCATTGGATACATATAATAATCTTTCACAATTACCAATTTATTTTTATTTGTTAGAATTTTGTATAATATTTTAAATTATTGATAATTTCTAACCGTTTAAAAATGCAATGTACCTCTACTAATATCAATTTTTAAAAAAATAATCATCGTTAACTATTAGATTTACTCTCGTTTCCTATTTATGTCACGTGAAATAATGAAAATTATATATGTAGTGGTTGCTTTTCCCTATTATCTTCCACAACATTCGTAGTTCGTTCATCCATTTGTTTTTGTTGCATTTTTTATGTTACACATGCCATTTCTTTGACCTTACCTTTCAAACATTACTTTCTTGTTCTGTCATATTTTTCCAATCTCTATTGCCGCCCACTTGGCAACTCACATTCATTCTATTCTTCTTTTCTCGCCAAATTCATGTCAAAACATATAATTTAAGGCACCAAACATGCATGATTCTGTGAACATTAGGGATGGCCATGGTCATGAATTTCCAGGGAATTGTGGTCTTGGCCACCGGGTTGGTTGTCGTCGCATTGCTTTTTCGTAGCGGTGAGGCAACAACAGTAGATAACCTAGTGTTCAACGTTCAACACAAGTACGGTGGCCGTGGCGGCGGGGAAGGTGCAGGGAGATCGACCCTTGCGGCATTCAAGGCTCACGATGCGGCACGCCACCAAAGACTCCTCGCAGCCATTGATCTCCCGTTGGGCGGAGACGGTCAGGTTACCGGATCCGGGCTCTATTTCACTAAGCTTGCCATCGGAACCCCGCCCAAGGATTTCTACGTTCAGGTAGACAAGGGCAAAGGGAAGGGGGTGGGGTGTGCACGGGACCGTGGGCAAATCTTCTAGCTGTCCTATAATTTGTGGGACAGAAGCCTATCTCGCAATTTCCATGAAACAATAAGTGGGGGGGGGGGGGGGGGGGGGGAGGGGGGCAAAAGTGGAATTTCATAAATTGGGGAAATCACGTTTTGCCCCTCTATTGTTTCATGAAAATTGCAAGATTGTGGACAGAAGATCTTGGACCATCCTAAACCTCTACCCTTGTATTATACCGTAATTTTGAGTAAAATGTTGAAAATTTCTAGAAAAAAATTAAACTTAGTACATAGGTGAATCCTTTTAAGAGCGGGATGAAAATGGTTCGGACCCTTTGTGCCAGGACCACCATGTGCCCCTGAAATTATAGCACAATTGAGGGGGCCACCACTACTGGGCCCCCTGAATTGTGCTATGAATTCAAGGGCACATAGTGGTTCGGGACCAGAGAACCCCAAGCCGGAGGAAAGGGGTAGGGTCTGCACTAAACTAAGGAAAGCTATTATTATGGGACACAAACCTCTCTTGTGATTTTCACGAAACAACCTATGAAAATCCCATTTTACCTCTATTGTTTCATGAAAATTGCGAAACTGTAAGATAAGTCAAAAATCTTGCCCACACTCGACCACCCCAAATCCCCCTCCCTTATATTATACATCATTTTCTAGTAAAAAAAAAAAAAAGAAAACTTAACTTCCTTTTTCTTATTTACATACAAATGAATTCTTGAATAATTTATTTCTGGTTTTGCTACTGCAGGTAGATACCGGAAGCGACATCCTTTGGGTGAACTGCGCTGGTTGCGAAGATTGTCCCAAAAAGAGCGCTCTTGGCTTACAATTAAACCAGTACGACTTGAAGTCCTCCAGCACAGGCAAACAAGTGAACTGCGACGAAGACATCTGCGTCGCGATCTACAACAAACAATCCTCTTGCAAGGAACCGAAGCCCTGCGATTACTCCATAAGCTACGCCGACGGGAGCACCATGAACGGCTTCTTCGTCACCGACACCATTCAGTTCGATCAGGTCACCCCGAACCCACCTCAAACTAGTCCCACGAAAGGAAAAATCGCATTCGGCTGCTCGCAGAAGCAGTCCGGCACGGAGGGAACGTCAACCGACGGCGTGAGTGGTATCGTCGGCTTCGGCCAATCCAACTCCTCCATGATCTCCCAGCTCTCTGCGACCAAGAAAGTGCAGAAGATATTCTCGCACTGCTTGGATAACCGCAACGGGGGCGGGATATTTGCCATCGGGCAAGTAGTCGAGCCGAGCTTTAGCTCAACCCCGCTGTCCAACGACGCGCAGCACTACTACGTCTCGATGGAGAAAGCCGAGGTGGCTGGGGAGGTTTTCAACGTCCCGACCGCGAGCTTCTTCGATTTCGGGAGAAAAACCGTGATTGACAGCGGCGCGACGCTGGCGTACCTCCCGAACGACGTCTACGACCTAATCATGCCTAAGATCACCGCGAAGCAGTCCGATCTCAAGACACACATCGTCGATCCGCAGCTCAAATGCTTCTACTACGAGGGCAAAATCAATGAGGGTTTTCCTCCGGTGACGTTTCATTTCGACGGGAAACTCTCCATGGAGGTTTCCCCCCATGACTATCTCCTCCACCTGCAAGATAACGAGTGGTGTTTCGGGTTTCAGAGGGGCGGAATGCAGACGAATGACGGCGAGGATTTGATTTTGCTTGGTGATATTGTGCTGTCGGGGAAGCTTGTAGTGTATGATCTTGTGAAGAGGAGTATTGGGTGGACGCCGCATAATTGCTCTGTGGGGATCAAAGTGAAGGACGATGCTACAGGAAACGTGAATCCTGTGAACGGCCATGACATTTCTTCTTCTTCTACTACTGCTTTCGTTTGGGATATAAGGAAAGTTTTGATGGTGGCATTGTATGTAACTATAATGGCCATACTAGCTGTATAATTTTTGTAACTAAAATGAATTTATAACCAAAGGGAAAGAACTTTTGTATGATAACTTTTATAATTCCTCAAACAGTTACTCCCTATTTCATTAAAAGAGTCGTGTTTAATTTTCTAAATTTTTTTTTTAACGCAATAAAACAGTCTCGTTTCTATTTGAAAAGAACATGCATAGAAGTGAAAATAACGTGATTGGAATACCGGGTATGTATGGTTTGAAAGCAAAAGTGTCGTTACTAGATTAAATAAAGAACATATAAGTTTAGAATCATAAATTAAATTGGATTGAAAGGTATCACCTTGAAGTATCCCTTCTAAGTTTTTGAAATTAGAAACGTGGATTTCAAAACTATCTTATTTGGACTTTAGCAAGTATAGTTGTATGTTGGATATAGGAATGTGGATTTTATAAGTATCACTTTCGATGCATGTCTACCAAATATCATTTATAAGGTTAGAAGTATAAACGTGGAACTCAAAAATATTACCTTCAACGTTACGTACCAAGTATCGCTTATGAGTTTTAGAAGGATAAATGTAGATTTTAGAAGTATCATATTTGACATTAGCAAGATTTTATTGATATATTTAGAAGTATAAATCTAGATTTCAGAAGTATCACATCCACGTTACCTCTAGTATCACTCATTAGCCTAGTCAAAAGTATAACATTTGGACATTATCAAGTATCATTGATAAGTTTAGGGCCTGTTATTTAAAGTTTTGGTTTTGATTTCAACAGTAAATTTAATATATTATAATATATTAATAAATTTATTATAATAAACTTAATATATTATAATCAATTTTCATTATTTTCAATATAATTTTTTACTATTCAACTATACATTTTTACATTTTCAATACACTTTTTATGTTATAAAACTGTTTTTCCAAAATCATAACTCAAACTAAAATTCAAACTTTCAGTAAAGAACATACCCTTAGATTATAAATATAAATGTGGATTTGAAAGAATAAGTGATAAGTTGAGAAGTATATATGTGTATTTGAGAAATATCACCATGGACGTTACGATATATGAGTGGCAATCTTAGAAGGATAAACGTTGATATGAGAAGTATATTTTGGACCTTACAAAGTGTCAGTTTTAGAAGTATACACGTGAATTTTCTTTCTAAAGTATCACCTTGAACATTATATGAAATGTCACAAATAAATTTTAAGAGTATTTTGTAGATTTGAGAAGTAGACGCAAGTCACGTAACCAACGCTCAGTTATAAATTTAAAAATATAAATGTTAATTTGAGAAATATCACATTTAGATGTTACCAAGTATCACATATAAATTTATAAGTATAAATGTATGATTCAGAAGTATCCCTTACTCCTTTGTCTACAAAAACAAAAAATAAAAAATTAAACTATAAGAAAAAAAAATGATATCACTACTATAGAATTCATCAGTGGAGGCGCCCTTTTGAAGGTGTGTTTCCAAACACCTGCCTCCAAAACTTTTTGGAGTTGCACCCGCCCCTAGTAGGTATATCTATTGATGCACCCACCTGCAAAGCTTTGCACCCCTCTCCAATTCCAAAACACGAAAAAGAGGCGGGTGCATTTTTGCAAATTTTCCAATACTGTTTAGAAAACTCTCTTTGTTTTGGACTGTTAAAAATAATTTTGAAAATTTATCGAGATTCTAGGAAATTAATAGGTAATAAAAATCACAAGTTTAGAAGGAAATATATAAATATATACTTTTGATTTTAACATTAAATACATGAGTATATATAGCATAGTGGTAAATTTAATGTGCAAGAGTCAAGTGATTTTGCAGGCGCGAGTTCGATTCCTAATGAAGTCATAAATATAAGAAAGGGAAATTAAATTTTGTATTGGGGAAGTATTGGAGGTGGGTGTCACGGTCACCCGCCTGAAATAACTATTTATTAGAGGGGTAATTGGAGAAAGGAGGCGGGTGCGAGTACCTCTTATTGGAGGCGGGTGCACACACCGGGCAACTGCCTCCTAAACCCCTTAGGACCCACCTTCCCTGTTGCTTTCTGTAGTAGTGTATTAATACTATAATCAATATGCCCATTACCTTACAAATATTATAAGGTTGACACTATTTTAGGACAAACTAAAAACATAAATTTTATCAAACTTTTTGGGAATGAAGGATTACAAGCGTAGAAGAATAAATGAAAATTTCAAAAGTATCACCTTGATGTTAGCAAATAGCAATGTTGAGTTTAGAAGTATAAATATATATGTTATTGTATTGGACATTACGAAATATCAATGACGAGTTCAGAATGAACATGGACTTCAAAAGTATCCACTTTAAACGTTACAAAGTATCATTTATAAGTTATATATATATATATATATATAAGATTAGACTATAAAGAGGATTGGGGGAGTCAGCCGCGGTCGTCAAAAGGGGGTTAGTTTGGTCCGAAAATTTTCTTCCAAGCCGGCTCAGCTCACTCATCTGACGTGTCGCTCAGCTATTTGTTCAACCTTTTGCACCTGGGACCTGCTTTTGAAAAAAACGACACCGTTTTGCTCAGTGATCGGGTTCTCCGATTTCGTCGCCCTCGCCTCTTTCTGCTTCTTTTCTTCCATTTGTTCGGCGGTTCATCATCTTTCATGGCAAATTTTAACGGGAGAGGTATAAGCCGTCCTTCTTCATCTACCTTGGATTCGAGCTTGGTTAACCGTTGAGCAAAACAACAGTATTCATTGGAATGGCCACCCTACTTCGCGCCTATTGTTGTTGCGCCACTTTAACAGCGATTAACATCAATCGCTTATCTTTTGTGCTGCCGGCGCTACTAGGGCAAAATTTGTACCCCTACGCTTATCTTCTTCCCCTTCTCCTTCGTCTCCCTTTTCCTTTTGCTTTTATTCACTCTTTCTCCTCTACCCTCTTCTTCTCTTCCGCTTCTTTTCTTCCTCTCTGCTCCATACTCTAACAACTGGTCACGGTGAAAGGTGTTTTTTTTTTTTTGACCCTTTTTCTTTCCGACTTGGTTTTGGCTACTGCTGGCTCTGTTCTCTTGTGGCTTGTGTAGGGAAAATTTTGTTGGAGGGAAGTTTTTTGTTAAAAATTTTTTGGAGGGAAGTTTTTTTTGGGAAATTGTGTAGGTGAGAGATAAAAAAGTGTAATGATTGTGTTATTTTTTGAATTTATGTGAGTATGTATTTAGAGGGAATTTTAAAATTTTAATTTTAAATTGTTGAAAAAGTGAAGTTGTTTCTTTGTGTAAAGTTTTGAAAAAAAAAAGTGATGATTCTTGAAAAATTGCCACAAGAGAACAGAGCCTTAGTGTTAGATTTTTTTAATTTTATTTTTGTGCTTGATTATTTTCTTTCTTTTGCATACCCTTGTTGACCTTCTTACTGTTTTTTAAAACAAATCTGAAATTTTGTTTTGAAGCCGTCTTTGTGCAAACAAAAGGGAGTTAAAGAAATCAACTTTTTGTGGGTTTTTTCTTCCTTCCATATTCTCTGATATAAACAAAATTTGATAGAAATCGGTTGCGGCCATGGTTGTTAGAATCGGATCTAGACTCGTAGAATCGGCCGATTCTACGAGTCTAGACCTAGGAATCGAGTCAAACTCGGAGTAGAATCGGATCTACCCGAGTTGCAGCAGTAGACTCGGCAGAATCGGCCTAGAATCGTAGAATCGGGCTAGAATCGGCCGATTCTACGATTCTAGGCTGATTCCACAATATCTTGAAGGGGCTCGAGATTGGACCAAAAAACAGTTAAATATGTGATTTGGCCCATTTGGGAGGCCCAAAATTTTACCAAATTTTGACAGCCCATGTTCATAATTATATTGCCAGCGGCCCAGCAATAATTTTCCCCTCTTCAATCTTCAGTTCCTCACAATTCACGACGAGAGTCAATGGATGAAGATGAAAATGAGGCACAAATAACAACGGATGTGCATTTCAGAGATGTTGGACAAAATGAAAAAGGCAATGAGAATGATGAAGTTTATGGATTTGAGAATGATGTTTAATTATTTATGGGATTATGCATGGACATGATATGTAATTGATTTGGCTATGGATTATTGAGTTGACACTTTTAATGTGCTTTTTATTGAACAATTATGAGTTTGTATGAGACATTCCGAGTTTATGATATAATTATAATTAAATAAGTGTGTATTTGCTATTTTCCGATTCCAGAATCCGATTCTACGATCCGATTCTGCGATTCCGATTCTGGGCATAAAACGATTCTATCCCGAATTCTGAGTTTAACAACCTTGGTTGTGGCTACTAAAAAGTAGGTAAAAATTATTGCTTTTTTCTCATTTAAAAGTAATTTTTGGACATTTTTTGGGTACTTGATGAACTTGCTTTTGCAAAACCTGAAAGAAAATGAATGCTGTAATTTTTTTTTCGTGTATGAAAATTTTGGGCTTACTTTGTTTGTTATCAGTGCAGGAGATGCCAAGATTTGAGGATTATTCAAGGAATGTAGTGTAGCTGCTTTCTTTGTTTGCCTATGATGGAGAGTTTTGTGCTTACAGCTTTTTTCATGCTTCATTTTAATATGTATGCTTTACTTTCAACTTTGGTGTTCGAAAAATGCTTTCTTGCCTACTATCAATTTTTTTATAGTTATTTTTCACTTACTCACTTACATTTTTGTCTTCCTTCATTCACGCCTGTTTGATTATATTTTCTTTTGTTTCAGAACTGAGGGATTTCAGTGGTGTTCCCTTATCCGAGTTTGCCTTTTTTGGAGTCTTGGTTTTCTTCATTCCAGGTCGTGTGCTGCCTCAGAATTCAAAGATACACATATTCTGTAATTGTAAAATCTTTTTATACTTCTGTACATATCTTTACTTTGGCCTCAATTTTAGGTTGTTTAATTTTTCAGCCTAGTGAAATCGATAAGCTAATCCTATTCTTTGATGCTGGTTTTCCGAGAATAATTATGATTCATTAAAGGTCAATACTGCCTATTCTTTGCTCTTGGAGATATGTTTTTCTTCTCTTGGTCTCTGTAGTAATCGTTATTATTGCTAGCTTTTAGTTAAATTGGTTTCTGCTCGTTTATTTTCATTATTTTCCTCTCTGTTTCTTGTTCTTTCGTTCCAGAAATACTCAGCATTAATGTGCATAGGTGCATAAATGTCTACAACTGGTCAAAAAAAAGCATGAACCTTTATGAGAACCAGCTGGTTCACCATTGACTGATCCAAAAGCATAAATGACGAAATCTTACCGATGCTTTTAACGCTCCAGGTGAGGATTTTTTTACATCTCTCTTTGCTTATATAGGTTTTTTTTTATTATATACATTCTTGTGTTTGTCAGATAAATGAGGAAAAAGCTAACCTTTATGACATGTTGTGCTCGTTGCTAGCATGTGTTTTCTTCGTGCCTATTACCCTAAATCAAATTGGGAGGTAATAAATGCATGTAATAGTATTTGCTAATAGTTTTTCTGTGATGTAAACAGATTGTGTTATACCTCGTGCTGCTCTTTAATATTTGCTTCGGCTCTTTAATATTGCCATTGCTTCTGCCTTCACCGAGGATTGTGCTATAAATTGCAGCCCTTGGATGGAGAAATGCCTGCTCTTAAAGGTGTGCATTTGTTCAGTTCTTGCATTGAGAAATAGCTGATGCAATTGTTGGCTGCTCCATTTTAAGTTTTTTGGGTTGTGGAATTGCTCCCTGTTTTACTATTTTTTTATATTCCATTACAATGTATATTGCTGCATTTTGGGTTTTTTCTTTTAAAAAGTTCTCTTGAACCTTCTGACCATGAATTCTCCACTTATGTTTGGGAGTTTCTGTGCAAGACGAGAATTCACCACTTTCCTGCAGGTGTTGAGAAGAATTAGGATTAGAATGGGATGTGCCACAGAAATCAAAGGTAGTAAACATATCTTAAAAATTTTGTCTCTTGTTTTATGTTCTTATTGGACTGTTCTAGTTGCATCTTCTCTATGGTCACATAATAATGTAAAAAAGGAGGAGAAAAAGGAAAGAATTGGTTTTACAAAGGTAGATTTTTATTTTTTATTTTAGAAATAACAATCTTGCTTCTAAATTTGTTTTTCTTTATGTTTCCTGACTATTTTGCTTGTTCTCTGTATTGTGGGGTTTATGCCTTTTTTGATGAATAGAAGAATTGGCTCTTACAAAGTTATTAAAAGTAATGAATATATGGGTGGTGGGGGAAGCAAAGTTGTTGTTCAGGTGCCATAATTGCCAGTCCTGAAGTATGAAGCTGTTGTGAAGTAGCAGAAAGTATACAAAAGCTTCAGGACTAGAAGAGTTGGCTGATTGTGCTGTTCTCATCAAGTAGAGTTGGTAAGTTTTTTGCTTGTTTGTGAATGTTGAATGAGATTATTATTGATAATTTTGATTAAATCTAACATTGTGTTTTGATGGTTTTCTAGGTGGGAGCTATTAGATTAAACTACTTTCTGCCTTTGTTTCTAAGTAATACTTATTTCCATAATGCAAGTTGAGACACATGACTCAGTTTACTCACTATATACAACTATGTAGTTGAGGGGTAGCTATATCTTTATGATTAAACATAGAGGGAGAAGAGCTCAATGATGCTTGTCAACTTAATGGGTGAAGAACTTTCAGTTCAAAGTTTTGTATGCACTCTCATTTATGCGTTGTTTGCTTGGTGGTGTTGTTTTAAAGGGGAGGTAGGAATGGTCATTAAGCCTTCTTAACAAGGGGCTGCTCTATGGGGTTACTTTCACCTGTTTAAGATCCATTTAGAAGTTTTCTTCAACGTGAATTTTTCAAAAATTTATGAGGAACATGCTGTTCATTTTGTTTACTTATTTGGAAACTATTATTTGGAGAAGGTGTATTTAATCTAGAATTTATTATTTTGGGTCTCTTTCTATTCTACAATATGAATGCTTGGTCTCAGAAGAGCAGGCCTCACTTACCTTTATTAATTAAATGCATTTTTTCCATGCTTCACGAAATTTATCATCACACAAATTTACTCATCTGGTCCGCCCCGTGTAAGTCCGCTAGTACTTATATATAAAGTACGAATCTGCTTGCTACAATGTTTTGGTCGTCGTCCATTTTTCCTAAGTCCCATTTTGCCCGGGACACGCGTCTCTTTCCAGATTTCTCCTGCACAGCTCCCTTATCTTTTTGGGGCATGTTATTTACAGGTACCATTTTACTAAATGCAGGACACTTTTTAAAATTTTAAGTGGTGAAAAGACTTTAATACCCTTGATTCTTACTTTAAGAAAAAAAAATTTACCAATATTTTTACCCAACTTTACCCACCTTATTTATCCATTCCTTTTCCACAAGCAAGACATCCATACATTCTCCCTCCCATTTTTGTCAATTTTCTTCCCTAAACCCAGCATTAACTACATTTATTCAAGTATAATAATTGAATTTTGCTTGAGTTTCATGGCTGAAAATACAAATGAAGATCCATATTACACGGTACGTATGACATTACAATTTGTATGGATTAAAAGTAGCACATTTTTCATAATTTCGATTCACTAGGTGAGAATCGCCCACGGGGGGCGATTTTATCATAAAAAGTCGACTTTTCGAGGTGATTTTTTCCGAAAAAATCGCCACAGACCACCGATTTTATATGAAAAAATCGCCCGACATTGGCGATTTTATTTTAAAAAATCGGTGGCCTGTGGCGATTTTTTCTAATGAAATCGCCCCCCTAGGCGATTCTCTCACATATAATCACCCCTGTTGGGCGATTTTATTGTTTAAACGCGCCCACTAATGGCGATTATATGGCCCTCCTCCATTTTTCACCCTGATTGCGGGAATTTCTAATGTCATATTGGTTTGCTTGAAAGGTTCCTCACGTTTTGGATGATTGAATCTTTCTAGATTATACGGATGTATTTTGGACTGAGGAAGAGTTCACGACTCGAGCTGAGTTGATTGGTTGGGTTGAAGTCAGAGCTACGGAACATCAGTTTGATACTAAAATAACTTCTTCTAAAAAGTGGAAGGGGCCTCTCAAAGGGAGAAGAGGGAGAGTTGACATATGTTGTGATAGATCGGGGGAAGTTAGAAGCAAAGCACCCTGAGTTGAAGGGAAAATATCCCGTAACAACACTAGTAGCAAGCTGACTGGTTGTCCCTTTAAAATATCATGGAATGAAATTAGTGGGGATACCTGGAAGCTGGGTGTCATTAAAGGCCACCACAATCATGAATTACCCCTTGGTAGAAACTGGCATCATAAGCAGTCCCAGTTGAATGAAGAGGAAAAGGAGAAAATTTCAAAAATGATGAAGATAAATTTGGCTCCAAAGCAGATGCTGTCAAAACTGCGATATGACAATGCGACTAATGTCACACGTATCAGGCAGGTTTAAAACGAAACGGCAAAGGTTAGAAGAGAAGAGAGGGGAGATTTAAGTCCTATACAATACTTCTTGAAACTGATGCAGGATTACAGGTACTACTATTGGTACACAGGGGAAGATGAGCGTAACGCGCTTGAAAACGTGTTCTTCGCCTATGTGGATGTTCCTAGTCTGCTTCGTACGTTTCTTTACGATTTGTATATGGATACGACATACAAGACCAACCGGTATGACATGCCTATGCTTCAGATAGTCGCTCATGTTCTGACAGATCAATACATACATGTTGCCTTTGCTTTCTTGAGGGATGAGACATATCCAACTTATTTCTGGGCTATGACTAGGTTGAGGCAACTTTTTGATCCATTGACATATCCCCATGTTGTTATGACAGACAGAGAGTCAGCTCTATTGAAAGTTGTGCACGTTGTTTTTCCCGATTATAAGCAACTACTGTGCAAACGGCATATTGCCATGGATGTGAAGAAGAAAGCACTCACTGTGTGTACGGACAAAGATATATTAGATGAGTTTGAATGACGGTGGAGAAGAGTGATGAGTGCTCTAACATATGAAAAATTCACGAAACCTGTGGAGATCATAGAGGCCAAATATAGAGGCCGGTGTATATCTGTGGTTAATTATTTGCACCGTACTTGGTTGGATCCCCACATGACCAAGTTTGTCTCATTCTGGACTAAAGAGATAAAACATTATGGAGGGCGCACAAACAACATGTGAGACTATTAAATTATGTTGCCTACAGTTATATATATGAAACCATTACACATTAGTCCCTTATGTAAAGTATTACTTTTGTTCGTATTTTATATATGCAGGGCTGAGAGTGCGCACGCAATGTTGAAGCGCACCATTAAAACTGATAGAGGTTCATTTCCTACAATATTTCTTGCCATAAATGAGATGATAAAGTTGCATTTGGGTGAGATACGTAGTAAAATGGAGGCATCCCGGAGCAAAACAATCTGTGAAGCCAATTACATGTTGTATAGTAGGATCAATGGCAGAGTTTCACAAGATGCCATACTGTTGCTGTTACAAGAATACAAAAAGAGAGGTGCAGTCTATGGGGCGAATAGTGAGATGTGTGGTTGTGAACTGCGAACCAGCTATGGCTTGCCGTGTGCGCATCAGATGGTTGAAATGGCCAGGAATTACATACATATTGATCCCTTGGATGTGGACCTCTTCTGGAGGACCCTATCTTTGGATGAGGGAAACATGCCTAGCGATGAGGAACGACAGACAGCACAAGGTCGACTGCATGAGATGTATGTGGAGGCCTCGCAGCGTCCGACTGCGGACATTTATAGGGTAGCGGGTGTCCTGCATAGCACTTTGCATCCAGAGATTGTTGACCTCGCTAATCCCATTCAAAGGCCACATAGGGGAAGGCCGAGGAACAACTCGACGCAGCGAGACCTTTCTGGCTACGAGCATGCCGAGAGGGAAGCCGGCCTAGGCATAGGCAGAGGCACATATAGTTGTCATATCCTTTGCAATTATTTTTTGTTTCAATTATTTATTATGATGCATCTATTGTTTCATGCATACGAATACCATGTGCAGGTCGCAGCAGGTCAAGTGGGTCATCATACAGGAGTATTCGAATGACTCCTAACGAATTCAACTGGCCTTTCAACCTCCCTTCTTTGGTTAAACACTTCGTGTTCGATTATGTCGTTGATTATAAAAATGTAATGGGGATGGACACTGTGGTTTCAGGTAATATCTAAATTCGTACATGGTGACGAGTCACTTTGGTCGGGAGATGTTACATGAACTTCACGCGTATGCCTCATTATGGTTTGGCGTCCTCGGTGAAGCTATGTACGATAAAGCTCTTAAAGTGTTGGATTACCACATAAGTCCAGCAACAGAGGAGTTTTGGTTCGATACTTATCTATTTGGCCTACTTGTCGCCACGAGGTACCAGAGGGTATTCGCTTTTTACAGAGCGGAATGTTGCACCTTCCTTCCACTTCGATTGCGGGAGTCCGGCGTATGTGATGATCCGAACACTTATATCACTATGGGACATATCCGGGGCAACCATTTCATTTGTTTGGAGAAGAGAGGTGAAATCATGTTGCCCCCAGTCAGTGTGTTGTGGCGACACCATAAGGACGACATGATGGATGATTTGGAGGACAGGTTAAAAGCTCGATTGGATAGATATCAGAGCTTGTACGTTGCTAGCTTAGGCAATGTAGACAGGGAACCCACGATAGTTATCGATTAGGGTGTAGGGATTTATGATTTCAAATGTATGGCATCCTCGGTTATGTTTGTATTGAAATATAGATGTACAATATAGTTAGAATATATTTGTCATGTTACTAATTATTTCAAAATTTTATGATTGTGGTTAGGTTTGTATTGCCAATTACATTTCGATTGGAATTACAATAAGTCAGTTAACTTCTTTAGCAAAGTTAAAGTGCAGTATTGTATTAGGGATGTTATGGACTTCAATGTTTGAGATTGTGGGTTGGTGTGAAAGTGACAATTGGATGAATCAGGCGATTTAAACAAAGAAAAACGCCTGAGTCAGGCGTTTTTCAGGCGATTGTCTCCAAGAAAAACGCCTGAGTCAGGCGTTTTTCTTGGTTTAAATCGCCTGACTCAGGCAATTTAATGGAGGAAAAACGCCTAAGTAAGGCGTTTTTAATGGAGAAAATTGCCTGAGGCAGGTGATTTTATGGGAAAAAAACGCCAACTCAGGCGTTTTTCTTGGAGACAATCGCCTGACTCAGGCGTATTTATGTGAGAAAAACGCCCGACTCAGGCGTTTTTCTTGGTTTAAATCGCATGACTCAGACGATTTAATACCAAAAACACAGCGCATTTAACCCAACAATGTTAGCTACAGAAGGGAACGCAAAATACGCCCTAAAACAGTACTAGTGTGTTTAAATGGTATGAAATTTGGGTAGAGTCTCCCCTGTATATGAGCACCTGAATCCCTGTTCATACCACATAATGGAGCACTAAATTTTGTTCTACAATTCAATCAACGGCACACCCAATACAAGGCACTAAATCGTCATCTAAATTGTATTGGGGAGTAAAAAAAAAAAAAAATCAATTCTCCAGCATTACACTAAAATCACAAGATACATAATCCAAACATAAGGAATACAATGCACTAAGGCTGAAATGGAGGTCGTAGCGCAAGCTATTCGAGTCCCGGCATCAGGGCCTCCAAATGATAAGCAACTTCTGCAATAGCCTGCCTACGTGTCTCAGGGTTGACAGCGTGTTGTAACAAGTAAAATGATAATCCCAATCAGCAACTAGTAAGACAAATATAGGTAAGAATAAAATCAAAAATTATCCTAAACTCACTGCATTGAGAGACAACTGAGTAGGATCAGGAGTGTATTCCTCAACAGGACCCCTACTGACACGGATGTGCGAACAAGACCGGAAGTACTCAAGGTAATCCTTTCTTGCTTTGTCAGTATATTCCGCCCTCTTCATATCTCGCAAAAGCCTCGTATGAGATATTTCCCAGCCACTAATGTCAGCAACGAACTTGCAGACATACTTTTTTGTCTCTGGGCCTCTTTAGCACTCCTTCGGTTTGAAGACACGAAATGGAATTTGTTGGGCGTATCCGAATTGTCATAACACCCAATCCGGCATATAGGGCTCTTCAATATTAACGCAATATATAAGGCCCCTATACAAGGAAATTTTATGGACCAATGACGGATTGGGCTCAAATGGTATCCAATTAACCTGGCCAATAATTAAAAAAATCACCAAAGGTAGCACAGTAACATTAAAAAACGGTTTGGAATCACACAGAACGGACATATTACCTCGTTCGGCTGCAGTGCATCTAGGGCCCTCCTGTAAGCCTCCAAATCATATTTTGCAACACGCTTCTTCCCAGTACCAACTTGCCATTTCATTGCCGCAGGCCATCCAGTATTCCACGACCTCTTCTTCGGTGGGCTGAATGTTGGGAAGTATTCATATATCCAGGTCTAATAATAATGAACAGAAGAACAATTAGTACATATCTTCTAACGAAATACAGCAATGTATGATAAGGAAAGCAACATGTATAGTGACAAACCTGAAGCAAAGTCAAACAAGCAGAAAACTGTGCATTGTGTGCCCTCGACGCCTTCCCAAGTTGGCGGTATAAGTACGCCAATGTTGCAGCGCCCCACGAGTACTCACTTACTGTCTCAATATCGCGAAGGAAAGTTAAATATAGTGCAGAGACGTGGGTTTTCGACTTGTCCACAAACAAGGAAAGCCCTAAACCCCACAATAAATAACCCGATGCGGCATTAACTTTATCAAATAGACCGGCACAATTCGCTTCAATGCTTGTCAACTTCACAAAGCCAGGCTTATCCATTTTCACTTCATCTTTCCCCAACACAGCTGCAACATCCGTTGCTATTTGTGTAGTCTTTGTTTTTCCATAAATGGGCGTACCCCCCAGCGGAATGCGCAATATGTATGCAACATTATGCAATGTTATTGTAATCTCCCCGAATGGCAAGTGGAAAGAGTTGGTCTCCGGATGCCACATCTCCACAAATGCACAGAGCAAAGCGGCGTCTAACTCATCATGCATGCACTGTACTAAATAGGCCAATCCGGACCCCTCAACAAATTTTTTCATCTCATCATCGGCCGGCCAATTTTTCAATCGATCGGCCTCATTATGACATTTCAGTATCCCCCGTTCCTACAAAATGTAAACAACGAAATAAAACCAAGGGGATACAATTCCTAAAACATTTATTTTGTAAAAAAAAAGTAAACCGTGCAAACATACTTTATTATGACATTTTGGATCACAAGTAATGAAGCATAGATAATTAGCAAAATACTAATTCATTGAATACATCACATATAAACGTGTGCAATTTAATAGAATTACCTCTCCATGCCAGACGTGGTAGGCAGTGTGGCATTTGAAACTCAAGAGCAACTCAGGGATTACAGGACCACCTTCTAGCGGATGGTCCAGCTCCCTGTATTCCTTTCACCCTGTAATCGCTGCCCTAGCCTCACTGCCCATGTGTCCTTTCCCAGCTCTCCTACTTGGTTCGCTGCTTGTATTAGCCCCTTCAGCATCACTTCTTCCACAAGCCCCCTCGCCGTCACCATTATCGTTGGACATTTCAACATCTGAAAAAAGCGGGGCGAAAGGTTGTTCTGTAAAGGACGCCCCAATGTACTCATTTCCAGACACGGAACGTTGAAATGAGTCTTCAGTAATGGGAGCAATGACATTCCCAGTCGTAGAAGATGCTCGCGATCGTGCAACCACCTTCCTCGAACGCTCAGATGCCGTTGGAGGAACACGACGGGCATTTTCCGACTCTTGAATAAAAGGCTCCCCAGATTTATCCGGATTAACACTCTCCCGGGATGTTTCCGGATTACTACTCTTTTCGGACTTGGATCTTTTTCCCGTCCGACGGAATATATTACGTTTAATTTGTCCCCTATCTGTACTTAAAGAAAATCAGAAACAAACAACATATTAAATGGAAAAAAATTTAAAAAATTAAACAGAGTTGGAAAAAACGCCTGCATGAGGCGTTTTTTCCAGAAAAAAATGCCTCCATGAACGCCTCATGTAGGCGTTTTTTCCAATGAATATCGCCTGCTTGAGGCAAATTTTCCAAGAAAAGATGCCTCCTTCAGGCATTTTTTCCAAAAAAAATCGCCTGCAAGAGGCGTTTTTCCTTGGAAAATTTGACTCTTTCCGGTGATGTTACACCGGAAAACCGTTTTTCCTACGAACAACGACGGAATTTTCCTAATCTTTGTTAACACCATAGCTGGTAACTCAACTTAGCTACTAAAACATTACTACACAACCAATACAATGCAATCTTTCAAGATTCAAAGCAAAATTTCCATTCCCTTGAAAAATGGAAACAACTACACATCCAACATACATGCTTGGAAAATTGCACAATAATTATGCACTAAAGGGCCGGAAAACGCAACCAACATGCATTCAAAACCTTTCCCATGAACTCAACATCAACCAATTCACTTCAATTTCAACATTTGGAACAAATTTTAAAAACGAAAAAAAAATACCACCAGCCTAATTAACGCCAGCGGCGGGAGAGTGGAATGGAGCGGCACAGAGCGGGATGGAGAGCCGGAAATGGAGCTTGGCACCGATGGGATGTCGCTGGAAATGGAGAAGCCGAAAATGGAGAAGCACGGAACTAGGAGTGAGCTTGAGAAGCAGAACTGGGATGTCGACGAAACTGGCGAGGAGAAGATTTGGCCCAGTAAAAAAAAAAATTTAATTTATAAGGGGGATGGGCATTTTGGTCATTTCACAGCCTAACATTTAAAAAAATGGCCTACATTTAGTATTATGTGGCCTGTAAATAACATTTCCGATCTTTTTTTCTCAATTCTCTCTCTTTCTTCTCAATTCTCAAAGTTTTGAATGCACACACATTTTTCTAGAATTTTTTTCATAAAAAATGCATTTTTATTCCGAAATTCCAAAAATAAGAAAAGTTTGCTGAGAATTCCCGATTTAGAGAAAGCGAAGTTGGAAATTTCGCTTTCTTTGAAAATTGGTTCGGATTCAAATTTGTACTGAAAACGAAGTTACCAACTTCGCTTTCTTTGAAAATTTTGTGAAGTGACAAATTTTAAAAGAAAGCGAAGTCTGTAACTTCGCTTTCTTTGAAAAAACTACAAGCGAAAAATTTGCACTGAAAGCGAAGTTACAGACTTCGCTTTCTTTTAAAATTTGTAACTCGAAATATAGTAACGTTACTTTGTTTGTTACTGGGACTTTGTTTGTTATCTCCCAGTTAACATTAACATTATTATCTCCCAGTTAACGGTAAGTTATGATCATTTTTTAGGGCTTATTATTATATATTACTGCTTTTAAAGGTAAAGTCATTGATAATCACCAATGAATTATGAAAAAATGGTAAATATGGTAAATGAAAAAAATGACAAATAGTAAATTTGACGTGAATTGTTAACAGGGAATTTGATCCTGTTACAGGGGAAACTCTGTCGATTTTTTTTTATTAAAATTGTACTATGTCAAACTTTATTGTTTACAAATATGTTTTCTAAATATATATATAAAGTTGGTTTCTAAATTTTCACTTCGAGTTTTTTCTAAGAAAGAGAAGTTACAACTTCGCTTTCTTTGAAAATTTACTTTGCTTATTAACTGGGAGCTAACAAGTAAAGTAACGTTACTTTGCTCCGAGTTACAAATTTTCAAAGAAAAAACTTGAAGTAAAAAATTTGTACTGAAAGCGAAGTTACCAACTTCGCTTTCAGTACAAATTTTCGCTTCGAGTTTTTTCAAAGAAAGCGAAGTTACAGACTTCGCTTTCTTAGAAAATTTGTCACTTCACAAAATTTTCAAAGAAAGGGAAGTTGGTAACTTCGCTTTCAGTACAAATTTGAATCCGAACCAATTTTCAAAGAAAGCGAAGTTTCGCTTTCTCTAAATCGGGAATTTTCCGAAAACTTTCCCTATTTTTGGAATTTCGGAATAAAAATGCATTTTTTATGGAAAAAATTCCATTTTTCTATGTTCTCTTACCTCAATTAGGGCTTTTCTGGTTTCTTTCTGATTTCTTTCGTGATTTCACGTCACTCAGCGCCACAAATAGGTTCTGGGTGGCCGCTGCGCTAAAGAAATCGGATCGACATGGCTTGGGTTCATCAAAATTGTAAATCAATTGAAAGGTAATTGGTTTCTTTTATGCGGGGTGAATCAAACAAATTGAATCTTGAGAAGTTGGAAAGCTCAATGTTTCTAGATTCTTCTCCTCATCGATGACTCATTTTTTTGTCTATTGGGATTTTTCTCCCTCATCTCCCGCAGATAGATCACATGAAATCCATCTGGATTTTAGCTTTGAGCTGTTTGGTGGGTAATCTGGATGGCATGGGAAGTGATCTCCTCATCCCCTGGGTCCTTTTTGGCATGCAACTGGTTCCAGCGGTCTCTCCTCCATCGGTTCTCCTATGGTAATTTTACTGTTATCATCCTATATTAATTTTACTTAGAATGTAATTTTTAAATCTCTTCAAAGATTTATCAAGAGGTTATATCTAGAACCGAATTTTTGGTATAATGTTTTCTTCTTTTTTTGGGTCAATATCGTTATGTGGGTTTTACCGTTCCTTTGTAGGTTTAAGGTGGTATGTTTACTTGACGGGCACAGTGTTTACGAGCAAATTTGGATTTTTTTTTTGTTACTTTTGGGTAGTTGAAATTTTATTATTCTCTCTTAATTGCAGGATGAAAAAATATGGCAAGGAGAAGAGCAGCTCATGAGAATCCCAAATTCGTGTGTTTGGTTTGCCAATCAGGCCTTCTTTTTGTTGCGCTGTACTTGCCAAGGTAAACATAGAAACTTACAGCTAAAGAAGTTCATGCATTTTTCATTCTTTACCATTTCATTCTTACCCTTAGCATTTCATTCGTGTTCAAGATGATCTGAGAGTTGAACTTGAGTTGGATCCAGAACTGCTACTGTTGTTGACGGGAGGTGGTGAAGGGATGCTCCCTGTGTAGAAAACTGAACTGCACAGGCTCTTGGAGAATCTATATACTTACCTGCTCCATTTGATTAGGTAGTCTCTTATTGCTTTTGTTGGATGTGTATTTAGTGAAAGGTTCAGTTACTCATTTACACTTTGAAATTTTGGATCCTTTTAAATGTTTTTTGTTACCTTATATTCTGAGACTCTAGTTCTCATAATTGTGGTGATTATGCTAAAGTTTGGACTTGCCAAGCAGCATAAAGGATTTCATTTTCGACGTCATATTTTGTATTTGTTATTATTTGGAACTTGCTTTCTTGATCTTTAATGAATTTTATTCTTTAATTTCATTGGCTTAAAATATGAGAGAAGACTGGAAGATTTAAGAGAGAATTATGAGTAATATAAAAGTTGTTGAACTTGATTGAACCTTTATGTACTAGCTGTTTTGAAAATATACCCCTAAATGAAGGTATTATAAATTATTTCCAGGGTCTGAGAAACTAGCTTTGAGATTCTGCAGGTACTTGACATGTCACTTTGCGAAACTTTTATTTGAGGGACTCTCTCGCGTCCCTCTAATATCGTGTGGTATGAAGGTCAAACTGATGTATTTAATCCTAAATGTGATTTTAAATTTGTGTTTGTTGATTCTCAGTTGAGACAGTGTGTGTGTTCTTAATCTTTTACTGGAAATCTTTACTTCTCTGTTGTGCTTTTTAATGGTTCTTATCTCTTGCAGTATTATCTTTTTTTACAACACTCTAAATTTAATTTCATGCATTTATGCTTATATATTTTGACATACTGAGGAAGAAGGCTATTCACTGTCATTTTTTCTGTTATGTTGATTGGCCTTGCTAAAATTCTCATGTTGATAAGTTTAAGAGACGCGAACTTCTTTCCACTGAGGGCAAAGATTGTTAACATTTTCTGAATTATTTTGGAATCCACTGTTATCATTTACTACTATTCTGTTTATGTTGTTTGATTGAGTATTGAAAATAGATGGGACTTCCCACTATATATTGGTGATGTATTTCTGACTGTTATCTTTATCTTTCTGAATGTTGGTGGCAGAATTTCCGTTGTCAAGAAGTTGAAAGGTATAACCAACCTGAAGTTGAACTAAAGTAAGTCTTTAACTACTGCAGCTAGAGTTAGCTACTTTCATCTCATGTTGTTCATTTAGTTTTAAGCTAATCATTCATAACTTCATGGCATTATGTAATATAGCCTCAAGGCAGGAGTCAAAAATAAGTTCTTGCTTCCTTGTTTGATTTGTCACTTTATAATATAGTTTAAATGGATGCACTGAAAGAATGAACTCTCTTTTCAATAATTTAGGCAGATTCTTTGGTTGATTTTAAGCTCACAGATTGGTTTTGTCATTAAACTTTGTCCAATGTTATTAGTCTAATTGTCTGTAATGAAATGTAGATGATGTTGTCAGTAAGCAAGTGGTACAAAGTCTATGGAGTTGGTCTATTATTTTCTGCTTGCTTTTGTTATTAGACACTTGTGATCAGTTCTTTTTGAGTCCAGGTCTGTATGTACAATATTTTAAGGTTTGCCTTGTGATCGGTTGGACATCGATTATCTTGTGATGGATTGCCTTGTGATCAGTTCTTTTTCAATCCAGTATATAAATCCTCTTGACTAAGATATGAGATTTTCCCAACTTTTCCTGCTTGTATATATGGTTGATATATATATATATAGTTAGAAATAGCACAGATTAGAAAAATCAATGTTAATAATCTATACCTTTCCTAGAAATAAGTAACGGGTCAAGAAAATTGAAGAGATGGATTGCCTGTAAGTGATGAGTAACAAATGGCTCATTCCCTCAATAAGGGTTTCTTGAAAAGTATATTAATAATAGCCAAACCTAAATCTACAACCAGCATCCACTTTTCAAAACAATCGCTTTTAGCCGTCAATTCTTGGACACATTAAAATAATCGTGTTTCTAATACTTTTGAGACAAGTACTTTTTGAAACACTTGATACTTCTTCATACTTCTTCATACTTTTTGTGCATTCATCAATCTTGTGCTTCTTGTCACAATAATGAGACTGTTTTAACCATGCAAATAATTAAAACTCATGATAATGTTGCAGGCACGAAAACTTGATTGAAGGTGGCTGGAATCAAAGGAAGCTTTAAATGATGGATATTGGAAAGAGGGAAAAGATAAACATCAACATGTTCTGACCACCAAATTCCTGATGTAGATTTTCAAATTCTCATGAAATTTGTTAAGTATTCTAATGTTTATAGCTGCCTTAGATGCTTTTTCATAGTGCTAAAGTTGAAAGTGTGTTCTTGGAATTTATTCTTCTTCTGTTGGGTATTGATCTTTGGAGATTGCTCAGTTTAGTTCCTTGCTCATTGTACATGGTCATCGCCCTATAGATCAGAAACATTTGTAAACATCTAATTCTTTTTCTTTTTCCTCTGTTATTATTATTATTTGGGCAATTGGATTAAGATTGTGAGTGCTTTATCAATCTTGCCCAAGCCCAAAACTCTGATTACTGTTAATATTTTCTTCAGAAGTAAATTATAAACTAGTTTACTTAAATTATGGTGCTACTATTTCTTACTTAACAAATTATTAAGTAAAACACATTGAATTTGTAAAAAAAATTAAGAGCAGCCCATGCATAGCGTGGGCAAGAGCCGCCTAGTGTGTGTGTGTGTATATATATATATATATATATATGCGAAATATCGCATTGAACATTACGAAAATATCAATGATGAGTTCATAAATATGAACATGGATTTCAAAAGTATCATTTTTGGACAGTACGGAGTATCATTTACAAGTTTAGAAATCTAAATGTGGAGGAATTAAAAAACATTATCTTTGCTGTTACTGAGTATCACTTCCTATAATATAGGTTTAAAAGTTTAGACATGCTTTTCAGAAATCACCTTCAATGTTATCCACAATGAGAATGAGAATTGAGCGTTTCATAATTGGATTTAAAAAAGTATTCACTATGGGCCATTTTTTATTATTTATTTATTTATTTTTAAAATGGTTTTGAAAACATATTTGTGAAAAATAGTTTTAGGGTAAAGTACAACTAGCTCCCTTGTGGTTTGATAAATTGACAAATTAACTCCACATGATTTGAAAGTGGACAACTTATCTCCTTGTGGTTTGAAAATAGGCAACTTACCCCTCACGTGGTTTGAAAATAGAAAACTTACCCTCTTATGGTTTAAAAATTGACAACTTACCCATGTACCACATAGTTTTTAAATGGATTAAAATATAACGGTAAGTTGTATCTTTTCAAATCACTGGGGGGGGGGGGTAAATTGTCCCGTTTCAAACTATATAGGGGTAAATTGATCATTTTCAAACCATATGGGGGGGGGGAGGGTTTAAGTTGTCCACTTTCAAATCATGAGAAGGTAAGTTGTCTATTTATCAAACCACGAGAGGGTAAATTGTACTTTACCCATAGTTTTATAATATAAAAAATTATTGAAAATGTAAAAAAGTATAGATGAATAATAAAAAATTATATTAAAAATGATAAAAAATGATTATAATATATTAAATTTACTGTTAAAACCAAAATCAAAAGAACATGCCCTATATGAATCATAAGTTATTTTATCCATTTGAAAAATGCTACATAAGTGTCACAAAATATCACCTTCTTATCCTCGAAATGCACCCATATGAAACTCACTTTAATTTCCATGGGGATAGTGCTAAGGATAGAGCCATGTCATGTGAAGTTGGCTATTTTTGCTTTGTTACCATTCCAGATAAAATATCTCAATCAAAACACTTTCATTTTTCTTTCAATTCAAAATTTATGGCCTGTTCTTTATGAAGTTTTGAAAATAAGTTTGAAACAAGTTTTCAAAATATTTTGGTTCCAAACCTTTTTTAAGAAGCATGGTTTTCAAAACAAAATTTGAAAACTTGTTTTGGGCTCTTCTTTTTTTTTCCTTTCTATCTCCTCCCCTTTCACTCTTTCTCCATTTTCACCCCTTTCACCACTACTGCCCCGCCGCCACCGTTGATGAACCACCTCCGGCGAAGAAGAATAAGAAGAAGAAGAAGTAGAAGTTTGGAGAAGAAGAAGGAAGAAGAAGAAGGGATAAGAAGAAGAAGAAGAAGAAGAAGAAGAAGAAGAGTGAAGATGAAAGTTTGGCGGTGGGTGGTGGCGGGCGGCGGTGGGAGTGAAGAAGAAGAAGAAGAGGAAGAAGAAGAGGAAGAAGAAGAAGGAAGGAGAAGGAGAAGGAAAAAGGAAGAAGAAGCAGGAAGGAGAAGAAGAAGGAGAAGAAGACGAAGAAGAAGAAGAAGAAGAAGAAGAAGAGAGTGAAGATGAGAGTTTGGCGGTGGAAGAAGAAGAAGAAGATGAGAGTTTAGCGGCGGCGGGAGTGAAGAAGAAGAAGAAGGAAGGCGAAGAAGAAGGAAGAAGGAGGGAAAAAAAATCTTGAAACTTGGTTTGAAGTTTTTTTTTTTTTTTTTAAAACTCAAGTCTCAAACTTGTAGTCCCAAACATGCCCTTAAAATTATTTTTAAAAGCACACTCACATGATTTCAAGAATTAATATCATCATTACATTTTTTTTCATACATGAACTAAAAGTAATGTTCCCCCAAAAAATATTTGTTTCCCGAAACAAAACTTTTCAATTTAATCATGAAGTAAATCGACCCTAAAGGACTAGATACGAGTGATAATTCGTGGGCTGACTTGGATTTAGGCTGTGTTTATTTTCATCTCTTTTTAGGAAAAATTTCACTTTCTCTTTTTGACAAAAGATCTCTACAACCAAACACTTTTGTTTTTCACTAAATAGTAAATTCAATTTTTCCTTTAAAATTATGCACACATCTCAAAAATAACATCATCATTAATTATTTTCCTTACCTCAAAATAAATTTTGGCTCTATTTATTTTGTAATTCAAATAGGAAATTTCTTTCTTCTGGGGAGAAATTCTTTGAAGAGAATTTTTTTATGGAAAATTGTGTCAAAAAGAGGTAATAATGGTGTTATTTTTAAAAGGGGCATGTTATTTGCAGGACGGGTTTTACTATTCACAGGACATTTTTTTAAATTTTAGCTGTGAAAATATAGAAATATCCTTAACCACTAAATTCCCAAAATAAAAGATTTTTACCTCATCCATTTCTTCACTTTTACATTGATACATTTCACAACACCCACCAAGTAGTAAAATTATCTCCCTCAAACTCTCTTTCATTCATCTTTTTGTAACATTGAATACAAGTTCAAAAAACTATAATTATGAATGATAGCAACGTTAACGATCTCTCTTCTAGTGTGAGTAAAATTTTTTACGCATCTCTGTGCTTGAAGTAGAAATTTTACAGTCCAGCCTGTTACAGTACTACCCCTGGGTGAAATTTACGAAGAGATTCGCCCAGATCAGGCGAAAATATGTGTTTTTTTGTACATCCTACAGCGAAATTTTCTTATATTTACGCCCGAGATAAGTGGAAAAAGTAAGGAATTCCGCCCGAAACAAGCGGAATTTCAAAAAATTTCCACTTATCTCAGGCGTAAATACAAGAAAAGTTCGCTACAGGACGCGCAAAGAATCACTTGTTTTCGCCTGACCTGGGCGCAACTTTCCATTATTTTTGTTACACCCGGGCGAAATTGTTATTTAGTTTCACCCATTTTAGGCGAAAGTTCTTTGCAGTTTTGACCTCTTTGGGCAATAGTTCTTTGCAATTTTGCCCACTTTGGGCGAAAGTTCTTTGCAGTTTCGCCCTCTTCGGGCGAAAGTTGCTGAAAATGATATTTTGCCCTTTATTTTATACTGACTTATGTTCTTGTGTGTATAGGACGGTCGTGCTGAGATTGAGACAATATATTCCGATTACACTCTGTATTTCAGACATATGAGAAGTTCACCAATAGAGATGAGTTGATGTATTGGGTGTGAACTAGAGCCGAAGAGAATAATATGACGACTAAAATTACATCCTCAAAGAAATGGAAGGGGCTTTCTTTCATAAAAGGGAGAAAAGGGCGAATATCGGTTGCGAGAGATCTGGAGAAGTTAGAAGCAAGCCACCCCTTGCCGAAGGGAAAAAGAGTCGCAAGAATACTAGAAGTAAACTGAATAAATGTTCCTTTGAACTCGTAGGACGTTAAACTGCTAGGGGACATGGAAACTCAAGGCCATAAATTGTCAGCACAATCATGAACTTGATGTGGTTAGAAATTGGTATTTAGTGAACTCTAGGTTAACTGAACCGGAAAATGAGAAAATTGGAGAAATGATGAAGATAAATATGAGGCCGAGGCAGATGTTGTCACAATTGCGAGCAGGTGATACGGAGAATGTCAAGTTTAAGGCAAGTGTATAATGAAATAGCAAAAGTTAGACGGGTGGAGAGAGGGGATTTAAGTCTCATACAATATTTCTTCAAACTAATGCATGATCACAAATACCACTATTGGTACACGGTTGAAGAGGAGCGTAATTCAATTGGAAGTGTCTTCTTTGCTCACGAGGGTGTGCCTGATGTACTTCATTTGTTTTCGTATGTACTGTATATGGATACGACATATAAAACAAATAGGTATGACATGCCTCTATTTCAGATAGTCAGTCATTTACTCTCAGATCAGTACTTTCACGTTGCTTTTGCATTCATGAAAAATGAGACTTACGAAAGCTATTTTTAGGCAATGACTCGACTGAGACAATTATTTGAGCCCCCGAAAAATACCCATTGGTTTTCAAGACTGATAGAGAGTAAGCTTTACTGAAATCTGTGCATGATGTATTCCACATGCTAAACAATTACTGTGTAGGAGGCATATATCTATGGATGTGAAGAAAAAGGCACTAGATGTTACTAAAAGAATAAAGACATCCGATGGGTTGGTATATCGGTGGGGTGAACTAGTGAATGCCTTGACAAAAGAGGAGTTCAGGAAAGCTGTGGATTATATTGAGACGAACTATGGCACATCTAGATCAGTGATTAGTTATTTGCATAAAACATGGTTGGATCCCCCACAAGGCCAAGTTTGTATCCGTGTGAACTAAAGACATAAAGTATTACGGAGGGCGTACCAGCAACATGTGAGAACCTTAAAGCTTTCTTTGTTTAATTTTTGCTTATGACTTGACATAAAGTGTATTTTTTTTAATTTCAATGCTTAATTTTTGTTGTTGTATCTAAATTTCAGGGTGGAGAGTGCACATTCTATGTTCAAGACTCATATAGAGACTGATAGGAGTTCCTTTCCTACTATTTTCATGGGCATTAATAAAATGATAATGGGTCATTTGCATTCAATCTGGTCTGAATTGGAGGCTTCTCGGAGCACAAGGTTACTTGAAAGCAACTATTTTTTATACAGTAGGCTGAACGGTATAGTCTCGCACCCTAGCATGAAATTGATAATAGACGAATATACAATAAGAGCATGCTTATGAGGTCAAAATGGAGAGTTATGTGGTTGCAAAATGAGAACTGCTTTTGGCCTTCCTTGCGCACATGAGATGGTAGAAATGGTGCAAAACCATAGGCCGATTGATCCTCTAGATGTAGACGCGTTCTAGAAGACTCTATATTTGGAAGGTCCAAGTATTCGCACCGAGGAGCAAGAGAGAAACTGCAAAAGGCCTTTTGCATGAAGTGTATATGGAGACATTACTACGTCCATCTGCAGAAATATATAGTCACAAGAATCATGCACAACCAACTTTGGCCAGAGACCGTCGATCTAGCTGATCCAATACACAGGCCATGGAAGGGTCACTCGAAATACAATGCAACACAGCGAGCTCGATCCGGATGAGAGCATTCCGAGAGGAATATAAGAGGAGGTACATATAGTTTGACATATTATCACAATTGTTCTACTAATGATGTTTGTTTATATATTGATGATGTATTAACTGTGATTTACATATGCAGGCCGTAGATAAACAAGAAAATCAAAAAACAAGAAAGCGTTGAAACCTAGTGATACCGATTGGCCTTTCAACATTCCTTCACTTGTGAAACAGTTCGTATTCGATTACGTTGTAGACTATCATGATGTAATGCTGTATGGAAATTGTGGATTCAGAGTAATTGCGCACTTCGTCCACAAGGATGAGTCGAAATGGTCCCAAGTGAGGTCTGAGCTGTTAAAAGAACTCCAACAACATTCTAGTTTGTACAATAGGGTTCTTGGGGAAAAAGAGTACATCTTGGCTTGTTCTGTAGTGGATTGTCATATAACTCCCACAGTAGAGGAATTTTGGTTTGATACTTGCCATTTGGACTAGTCGTTGCAACGAGGTACCAGAGGTTTTTTGCATTTTATGGACTCGAACCTTGTACTTTCCTTCCACTGGAGTGGCGGGGTTCCAGCGTCTCCAATGATCCGAACACTTACATCAGTATGGGACATATATTTAACAATCATTTTATTTGTTTGTTTACGACAGGCGTAATATTGTTACCCCCAATTGTCCACTTATGGCATTCTCACAGGTCAGCTATGATGAAATATTGGGCAGAACATTTAAAAAATCGATTAGAAGAGTACATGAAGCTGTATGTTGAAGAGTGTTAGTGTTAGATGTTTTGTAATGACAATATGAATTAATATTGAATGAAGTTCATAATTGTGTATTTACTTATGAGATTTATTTATTTATTTATTTTTTGCCATATGTCTCTACTTATGGCTATTTTATTTGTTTAGGTGCAGCAAAACATACTTCAGAAAGTTGTTAGTTTCTTATTAAAATTTTTTTGCCAGAATCTCCCCTATAAAATAACTAATCTCATCTCTGTTAAAAGCCATCAACAAAACATACTTAATATACATATTCAAAACTACACCAATAATCTCAATAACTATTCAAAAATATGAACATCAACACAAAAAAAGTCAAATTCTACTTAAAAATCTCACCAACTACTCCAAAATATCGAAAATACCATATCTTAATACTGTAAATAAAAATACAAATAAATGAACTGTCGCACACATGAAATTCATTAATGACCGCTGCTCCAAATATAATATACTTAAAAAAAATCAATCATAAATGCTCATAAGGCGGTCTTGCCACAATTTCTTCTAGCCCTGGCATCCAATCCTCCATATGCACAGTCATCTCATCAAGAGCGTGCCAACGCACCTCAGGGTTAAAGGCATGCCTAGTCCTTGGATGAAGAAGGACCAGCCGAGATGCTAGGAATTGCATGGGCTACAACGACAAAAAAAAAACATAATAAATAGACATACAATACTTGTAATAATATTAAAATTAACAAAGAATGACCTAGCATAAATATCTTTTACAGTAGCCATAGATAGCTGGTTGGGTGCAAAATTGTCCTCTTCTTCCACAGCGTCTATATTGACACAAAAATGAGATCGTGCTCGGAAGTACTCAAGGTACTCGTGGCATGCTTCATTAGCTATATCTGCCCTCTTCATCTAGCTCAAAAGTCTCATATGATAGACTTGCCAACTCATGAGCTCAGGTTTGTAATAACAGACATATTTCCTATTTTTCGGGCCTCTATAACAATTTTTGGCCACAAACAATGAGTAAGGAATAATCTGCATGTACCCAAACTGGCACATGACGCGATCCGGCATATATGGCTCTTTAATATTACAACAGTGGATAATGCCCTTATACAGTGAAGCTGTATGGACCATTGCAGGATTTGGCTTAAAATGTATCCAATTAACCTGTTTTTTTTATTAAGAAAGTCAACGACTAATAGTATAAAAACCAGTATGCAAAAGAAACAACACAAACAATGAAGGGGAAAATATTACCTCATCCGACCTCATTGCATCTAGTGCGCCCCTGTAGGAAAGCAAGTCCCTATCTGGAACACGCTTCTTGCTGGTACCAACATGCCACTTCATTGCACAAGGGAGACTGTTATTCCACGACCTCATCTTTGGAGGACTGAAAGTGGGAAAGTACTCATATATCCAATTCTAATAAGAACAAAGCAACGATTTTTAAAAAAAATATCAGTTAATTGAATCATAAAGCCTTAAATAGTTAGTTAAAATAAAAATGAATCATATAAACCTGTAATAATGTCAAACATCTCCCTAGCTGAGCACTACAGCCCTAGATGCCTTTCCAAGTTGGCGATACAAGTTTGCCAAGCAGGCGGTGCCCCAAGCGTGGCCACGTACCTTCTCCAGATCACGGAGGAAAGGCACAAAATTTCTTGATACGCAGGTTTTTGACTTATTGACAAATAGGGTATTTTCTAATAACCATAGTAAATACCCAGCGGCAGTATTCACATGATCCCTGGGTCTATCTGTGTAGTGTGATTGAATAGTAAACATCTTCACATTAGCAAAATCTTTCTCCATCTCATCAGGGTCTATTCCCAACACGACTGCAAGCTTTGCTTTTAATAGAACAAGCTTCAATTTCCATAAATGGGAATTCTGATAATCGGCACGCCTAATATATACGCCACATCATGCAATGTGATGCCCATCTCTCCAAATAGCATATGGAAGGAATTTGTTTCAGAGTGCCATCTCTCCACGAATGCGCAAAGTAATGCAGCGTCTAACTCAGCATGCATGCACTGAGCTAACTGACACAAACCTGATCCATCAACTAAGCTTCTCATTGGCCCTGTTTTAACATTCTACTTTGACGCACGATCGACTCCATTGTGACACTTCAATACATCACGTTCCTATCGCATAATATCCAAAACCAATATAAATAAACTATAACATAATGATGAAATATAAATAAATATACTTTATATTTCCATTCTAAAACCCAAAAACATATAAACAACCTATAACTAATATAAATAAATATACTTTATATTTCCATTCTAAAACCCAAAAACAATATAAACAACCTATAACATAATAATGAAATATAAATAAATATACTTTATATATGCATTTCAAATGAAGCATATTTCAAAATAAATGTAAATGCAATAATCTATTAAAAAAATTACCTGTCCATGCAATATGTAATACGCCACATGTCCCCTAAAACTTTGCAACAACTCGGGATTTGTAAGGCCACCTTCAACTGAATGATCTAGTAACTTGTATTTCTGCCACCCTTCATCACTTGATCTGCCCTCACTGCTCATGAATAACCTACTCCCACTAACCATTAATCCTTTCCCTCGCTCGCTCCTAGTGGGTTCTGAGCTGGTATTTGTCTCCTCATTGTTGTTGTCTAATTGACTTTCATAATGATCGGAGGTCCAATCCATTTCCCCGTATGCAAGGGCCCTCTCAACATTTTTAGCATTCTCCCGGGCCTCGGCATCACCCATATTTCTAGAAATTATAGGTGCAAACTCAGCATAAGTCTCATCATCATTCCCTAAACCCTCAACAGTATTACTGTTTGAAGAACCACGGGATCTTCCTACCACCCTTCTCTACCGCTCAGATACTGTGGGTCGGATTTCACGCTCAGATATTGTGCGCTGGTTATCCTTATTAAGTTTAAATTTAAGGCTTCTCACTCTTTCTGCCATCTAAAATAATATTACAAGATCAATAATGAAATTAGTAAAAAAGGATGAAAAACAGTATACGAAAATGTAATTAACCTACAAAAAAAAAAAAAAATTTTAACCCAAGTTTATTGATTTTCGCCTAACAAAGGCGCAGGTTCAGTAAACTTTCGCTTGACAGAGGCGAAAGTTTATGGGACTTGCGCCCGAGTTCCGCCAAAGGAAGCCGGAATTCTAGGGAACTTTCGCCCATGACAGGCACAAGTCCCCCAGAATTCCGGTGTCCTTTGGCGGAACCCTGGGGAACTGGCGCCAGGAATTCTGGGGGACTTGCGCTTGTCGTGGGCGAAATTTCCCCATTCCCAGATTTTCGACGGCGAATTTCGATGGGAATTCGACGGAATTCTTCTACGCCCATCGGAAATTAAGATTTCCGATACCAGAATTCACCCAACAAACATTATAATCACCAAAATATGCATCTAATTCATGCTATGCCCTAAACCCATACGAAATTAGCATCAAAATTCGAAACAACAGAAAAACGAAAAATTCGACGGAATTCTACTACGCTAAGATTTTCGATGGCACAAATCACCTAACAAACATTATAATCACCAAAATATCCAACTAATTCATGCTATGCACTAAACCCATACGAAATTAGCATCAAATTGAAACAATCGAAAAACGAAAATTCAAATGAGAAAACCCACCTTCTTCGATTTCCTTCTCCTTCGTGTCGACCGATCGGTTTTCGTCGAGCTCTTGAGGCTTCTCCTGCGCGGTCAATTTCAGTCAAGCCTCACTGTGGATTTTGGATGATTCTAGAGAAGCCTCTCGATTTCGCGTAGAGCTCGACTAAAAAGGAGGAAGAACTGAGGAAGAAAGGAGGAAGAGTGAAGGTCAAATTTCTCTTGAATAACTAAGGGGCATTTCAGTAATTTCACACCACAAAATTTTGAAAATGTCCTACGAATAGTGATTCCCGTCTTGTAAATAATATTTCCATTTTAAAATAATGTGATAGGAAATTTAAAATTTAAAATTTGAATTTAAGAAAAAATAAAAGTGTGTGTTTATAAAAGTTTTTTTTTAAAAAGGTGAAAAATTTCTCAAAAAAGTATCAAAACAAACAGAGCCTTAATCTTCAATTTTTTTTTTCCTATTTGAGTTAATATTGGGGCATGTTAATTGCAGGACCCATTTTACTAAACACATGACACTTTTTAAAATTTTAAGTGGTGAAAAGACAAATATACCCTTGATAGTTTCTAACTTTATAAAAAAAAATTTACCAAACTTTTTTAATTCAGGGAAAATCGCCTGGCCTGGGCGATTTTCTCTGGGAAAATCATGCCCAGACCAAGCGATTTTCTCAGGGAAAATTGCTTGGGCTGGGCGATTTTCCCTGGGAAAATCGCGCCCAGGCCAGGCGATTTTCCCAGAGACAATTGCCCAGGCTAGGTGATTTTCCCTGAGAAAATCGCCGTCCTGTGGCAATTTTTCCTAAAAAATGCCTGTATAAGGCGATTATTTGGGAAAGAATCGCCCCCCCGGAGTGATTAAATAGGAATATATTGGTGTCCTGTGGCGATTCTATTGAAAAGAATCACCTGGGTGAGGCAATTCTTTTGAAAAGAATTGCCCGGTCAATAGAATCACCCCAACCGGGCGATTCTTTTTTCAAAGTTGTTTTTTTCTTATTAGTTCACCTAGAGAGAGGTGATTCTTTTAGGAAGAATTGCTCTGTCCAAACGATTTTCTTGAGAGTTCGGCTAACTAATTCATAATTTGACATAAAATTTACGCAAAAAAGCCGGAAACCCCACGAAACAACCAAAAACATTGCTAAACACATTACTAATTCGGAATGGAGATGGAGAAGGAAGTTGAAAAATGGAAAGGGCAAAAAAGTAATTTTAAGTGTATAATTTTTAAAAAGTGTTATGTGTTTAGTAAAAAATGTCCTTCAATTAATAATTCCGTTAATATTTTAACATGGCCTTAATGTCACGTGCCCAATTTGCCCAAGAGCACATTTCTTATACGCGTCGACTACAGTACAGATTGAAAACCGGTTCATACCCGGCAGAACCGGTCCACTATATTGATTTTTGAATCTTTATTCTGCTTTCATCCTAGATTCGTGTCCGCTCCCCCACCCTATTCCAAAACCCCTCCCAAAAGCTTTTCAGTTGAATTCGCATCTTTTTCAATTTCTACTCAAATTCGAGCTAGGGTTTATGCACATTACAGGCGCGCTTTCAACTTGAAGGATTCTCCTCTCGCTCTTGGTTCGTTGATTCCGTAACGCAGCTCCGGTGACTGTCCGGGGAGACTCTCGATCCGGTGAGCTTCCGAGTCTTCTCTTAAAGCACAATTTTGTTTTTGTTTTTTTGTTGTCTTTTGATTTTCTGTGATTTTTGTTGGACATTTCTAGCGCATTTTCATTTTCTGACTGCGTTTTTTGAACTCAAAATCAGTGCTTTTTTTTGTTTTTGTTTTTTCTTTTTCCGATGTGGAACCTGCATTAGCGTTGTAAATTTGGCCGGAAAGTAGCTATATTAAGGATGATTTGACGTGCTCATGAAAATATAGTAAAATATGGATATTGCACTTTCATTCCTGGAGCATTTCCTGTTGGTTTGTCCCGAGTTTGTGTAGGTTAAAGGAAATTACACATAATGTCTTTCTTTACCCAAACAAGTTACTTGGTATTGCTGATGTGTATGACTAACTTTTAGCTTGTGTCAAGGTGATGAGGGAAGTAATGATTCTTTGTAAGTCTCAATACAGTCTGTTTGTATCTGTGCTGGGCTATTAGAAGAAGTTTTCGTATTTCCTTGAAAATTTATCTCACAATTTCTTATTTATCGGTAAACAGGAGATGTCTCGAGCTGAGGAGTTGTGGGAGCGTTTGGTGCGTGCAGCTCTACGGAGACAAAGACGAAGTGCAGATGTGTATGGTCGAGTTGATGGTGGCATTGCTGCTAATGTCCCGTCTTCTCTTTCAAACAACAGAGACATAGATGATATTTTGAGGGCTGCTGATGAGATTCAGGATGAAGATCCATCTGTTTCGAGAATCTGTAAGTGGGTTTCTTATCTATGTTCTTGTTTGTTTGTCTGGTTCCCCTTTGCTAAGAAGGCAATAGTAATGAGTAATTGATGTATAAAATGGGTTGGGAAATAATCGCTAGTGTTAAACAGTAATAAGCTGTGCATAGGCCAATAGATGTCAGAATTTTGTCTTTGAGTAAATTGCAAAAGTCGCATCTTATTGCTGTTTGATCTTTTTTTGTCCCTTACAACTGAAAGTCAACGTTTTAGTACCTCACTATCTATTTATTAATTTTTTCAATCCTTGACTGGTTTCTATAACAAATTATGCTAAAAATTATCACGTCCATTATCTGAAGTTAGTTTTGGAGGGTAAACTTGTCATTACAACTGTACATTGCGCATTTTAACTCTTCATTAAATAAATTAAATTGGATCGTTTTACATAAATGTATCATTATAATGACATTTAACCTTTTGAAATAATTTCACTTGTAATTATATAGAGCAAAATTTTTCACAAAAACCAGTCAAGGTGAATGACTAAAGAGAGCTTATTTAATTGTGATGAGCAAAGAAGATTGAACAGCAAAATGAAATGAACTATTTTTGTGATTCACTCTTTTTCTTTCTCCATTTGGACTTGGCTTTTGGTTTATGATTGTTTTGTGTGTTAAGTGTATGGATAGAATTTTGAATGTTGAATATGAGGTATGTGCTGGGGGATTGTGTGCTTACTTTGACATGTATAAAGTAGAAGAAGGAAAGAGTGTGGTGTAGCTGTTTTCTTTTTGCCTTTGATTTCCCATTGTTACCCTCCTCTTAACACTTTGTGTTTTGAAGCTGAGAACTTGACTACCACCAACAAATTCCTCCCTCCTCTTCTATTGCTTGTAGTTTATATTTTTTCAATCTTTTAGGCCCTGTTTGTTCTGGACAGTTTGTTTTTAACAATTGGTTTTGGAAATTATTTGTAAGTGTAAAAAGGGTATTGGAAATATTAAAAGGTGTATTGAGAATGATGAGAAATTAGTATAAAATTCAAAGTTTCAAAAACAGGTAACAAACATGGCCTGACTGATTAGATACATTTGTTTACTCATCAACTAGTTCTTATCTAACAGATCTATGATAGTTTTAAAATCCCCTAATGTTCTGAAATTTGACAATAATAACAAAAAATAATATGAGATGCTTAGAGATGCCTTTGTATAGATGATCATCTTGTATTTTTTGAATTTATTCTCTGCAGTGTGTGAGCATGCCTATTCGCTGACTACCACTTTTAGTGTTTGAAGCTGAGAACTTGACTACCACCAACAAATTCCTCCCTCCTCTTCTATTGCTTGTAGTTTATATTTTATCAATCTTTTAGGCCCTGTTCGTTCTGGACAGTTTGTTTTTAAAAATTGGTTTTGGAAATTATTTGTAAGTGTAAAAAGGGTATTGGAAACATTAAAAGGTGTATATCAATAGTAAAAAGGTGTATTGAGAATGATGAGAAATTAGTATAAAATTCAAAGTTTCAAAAACATGGTAACAAACATGGCCTGACTGATTAGATACATTTGTTTACTCATCAGCTAGTTCTTATCTAACAGATCTATGATAGTTTTAAAATCTCCTAATGTTCTGGAATTTGACAATAACAACAAAAAAATAATATGAGATGATTAGAGATGCCTTTGTATAGATGATCATCTTGTATTTTATGAATTAATTTTCTGCAGTGTGTGAGCATGCCTATTCGCTGGCGCAAAATTTAGATCCCAATAGTGAGGGAAGAGGTGTGTTGCAGTTCAAGACTGGTTTGATGTCTGTTATCAAGGTATCTTCTTCTCGACATGATAATTGTAATGTTTCCTGTCAAGTTCATTTGGTATCAAGTGATATGTCATTTTTAGCATTTGATGTTTTTTTTCCCAATTCCACTAAGCATTTCTTGGTCTCGTAATTATTTGATAAAAAGGGGTAAAAATGTGGTTGATTATGTCTACCGCAGCTGTCCTTTAGTTCCTATTCTGTTACGCTCATTCTTTTGGTATTATCCACCTGCCACTACTTCTGAGATTGTCTTACCTGTTACATATGGAATATTAGCTAAGAAACAATGATGTTATTTGTATGTTTGGTTGTGTTGGGGGAATCATTTGGATATACACACACATTTATTAAATTTTTTTAAAGAGAGTGTACTTCACAGCCATATTAACTACCAGTTCTAAAAGCCCGCTAGCTTTGGTGCACAGGACCTTATTTTTCCCTCTCGTGATTTTCTTTTACATTGCCAGGTTAAAAGCTTTGGGAGAGGCGTTAATATCCAAATGTTTTACCATAAGTAGTCTTAAAAGTGAATGTATGGAGTGCCACTTCAGTAATTGCAGAAGTAGCAATAGAATAAATGTGAAACTTGGTTGGCATGAATTAAATGCATCTGGAAGTTTTAAATATTTAGACTCCATCATTGAAGAAAATGGGGGAATTGATAAAGATGTTAGACATAGCATTCAAGTAGGTTGGACAAATGGATAAGTGTGTTCTGTATGCTCTGTGATTGTAAAGTATTACTGTAATTGGAAAGAAAATTCTATAAAATAGTCATAAGACTAGAAAGGCCTTTTGGAATGTGAAAAAAAAGGGTTTAGCAGAAATGGGAATATAGAGATGGATGTGCAGATATGTTAGATTAGATAGAATTAGTGAAAAATGCTTTAGCAATAAAGTAGGGGTAGCCCCAATAGATGAGAAAGTTACTGGCTCATCTTTAGGATGTCATGGACGTATATGATACTTTTAGGTGCCCTAGTATGGTGTATAAAAAATTGAGAATCATGAACTCAAATTAAAAGGGGAAGGGGTTGATCTGAAAGAATTGTAAAGTAACTATTATAAAAGACATAACTTAAATATAAATGAGAACATGTGTTTTGACCGAACACCAAGGTGAATATGATCCATATAGTTGACACCAAATAGCGGGAAAAATGTTTAGTTTTTGTTGTTGAATAGTGCTAAGTCTAATGAAGACATAAAGTTTGGGACTGAATTTTATGTTTGACTGATTTTCACTCATCAATTGAAGGTTTATATCATGCTTGATAAAGTCTTCATTACGTGTTGGATGTGTTTGCGTAGCAGTGGTTTTGCCAGTGATAATAAACTTGTGCACCCTTAAATTTATGGTGTTGCATATTCTAAATATGACTTGTGCTACTGCTGACTAATTATGCAGCAAAAGTTAGCAAAACGGGAAGGTGGAGCCATTGATAGAAGCCAAGACATTGCTCGCTTGCAGGAGTTCTACAAGAGATACCGAGAGAAACATGATGCAGACAAGCTGCGGGAAGAGGAAATGAAGCTGAGGGAGTCTGGCATTTTTAGCGGCAACCTTGGAGAGTATGTTAATATTGGCTGAAAATTTTCTTACCTGCAAGGACTTGGTGCTAGATATCAGAGTCTATGAATAATTTTTATGCCCTACTGCTTTTAGAATCTGCTTGTTGTTACTGCTTTTCACTGAAGCTATCTTCATCCCCTACTATGCCTGGTATCATATCTTAGTATTCTCCCTTTGTAACTTAAGGCCCTAAACTGAGGTTAGGTTCCTGCTGCTACTGTTTTATTAATTTATAATAAATATTTAAAAATAACAATTTTTGTTGAATACTGTAATAATAGAGCTCTGGGAAAACTATTTTTATAAATTATTTCATGAAGTTAATAATAATGAAATTACATTAGGAGAGTTAGCTCATTCCAAGAAATATAAGAATTTTACATATTTATGCAAAATTCAACCTTTGGAAGTAGAAAAAGCACTAAGAAAAATGAAAAATGGTGAGACATTGGGCTCGATGATGTTCTAATTGAGGCATGGAAGTGCCTTGGAAAAGTTGGGATTACATGGCTTACAAACGTATTTAATATTATTATTTGAACTGAAAAGATGCCTAATCAATGAAGAAAAAGTGTATTAATCCCGTTATATACAAATAAAGGGATATACAAAATTGTGCAGACTATAGAGGTATTGAAATGAGTAATACTATGAAATTATGGGAAAGAGTAATAGAATATTGAAGATAATCAATTTGGTTTTATACCAGCAAGATCTATAATGCCAGCAAGAGTTACATATAGTATTTATTGACTTACAAAAAGCATATGAGAGTAAATAAAGACATAATGCGGTGGGTTTTAGAAAAGAAAGGAATAAAAACACGAGCTATGCATAAAGCTATAACAACATGTGTAAGGACAATGGTAGAAATATCTGGTGAATTTCCAAATAATATAGGTCTGCATCAAATATCAACTTTAACCGTATATCTCTTTGCTTTAGTAATTAATGAGGTTACTATACATTTGCAGAAAACCATCCATGAATGTATTTCATTTGCAAATATAAATTCTAAGTTAGAAGCGTGGAGGGCATTAGAATCAAAATGTTTTACTAAGGCGTTTGGCAATGAAGTAACGGAATGATAGAAAATATGGGTGTTTGGTTGGTGGGTTTAGGAATGAGTTTTTTGGAATTATACCCAAATAATTAGACTTGAGTGAAACCTACCGGGGGTGGGTGGGTTTCAATTTGATTCCAATTCCCATTCCACCCTACTATCAAACCCATTCCCATTCCCATTCCCATTCCCATCCCCAACGATTAACCAAATGCCCCCTTAAGTATGTTGAAACTGAGTATATGCAATGCCATTTTAGTATTCATGTAGATAGGAATACGATAAAATTTAACATTGGTGAACATAGATTAATGAATCGAAAAGTTTCAAATACTTAGGGTCTATAATAGAAGAAAAATGGAGCAAATGATACAGAGGTATCACATAGGATTCAAGTAGGGTGGAATAAATGGAGAAGTGCGTCATCTATACTTTGTGACCACGAAGTGCCACAAAAACTAAAAGGAAAATTTTATGAAACAACTAGAAGACTGGCGATGCTTAATGGTTCGGAGCGTTAGGCCACGAAATATGAACATGAACAAAAATTTGTGGACAGCAAAAATGAGAATGTTGAGATCGATGTGTGGGCATACTAGGTTAGATGAAATAAGTAATTCAAGTATTAGAATGAAAGTAGTAGTAGTTCCAATAGATCGAAAAAAAAAAGAGAGACAAAATGCTGCCTATGATGGTTTGGACATGTACGTAAGAGACCCCTAGATGCCCCAGTACGACGGGTAGAAAACAAAGACGCATAATGTTAAAAGGGGTAGAAGAATGCCTAAAAAGAATGGGAAAACAACTTGAAAACATGACATGTTATATTTAAGTATAAAGGAACCAATATGTCTCGACCGTACACGATTGTGAGATATGATGCTTATACCCGATCCCATGCAGTAGGACAAAGGCTTAGCTGTTGTTGTATTTAATAGATTGATTAAATATTGGTTTTACATTTTGATGTTTGTCTTGTTACAGCCCTATGGATGGCTTGTCTTTTATAAGTTGAATTCCACAACCACCTTCCCCCCCCCCCCCCCCCCCCCCCCCCCCAACCGCCACCACACACGCACCCAAAAAAAAAAAAAAAAAAAATCACATTGTTGGAGGTATGCTTTGAGGGTACATGTTGGATGCTTTGGATTTATTTTGTGTCATCAATGATGATTAGGCTGGAGCGTAGAACTGTCAAAAGGAGAAGGGTGTTTGCAACCCTTAAAGTGTTGGGGACTGTTCTAGATCAGCTGATGAAGGAAGTTTCTCCTGAAGAAGCAGGCAGATTGATTTCTGAAGAGGTTTGAGACATTGGTCCTCTGCATTTTTGTTTTTTTATTTTGCACTTGGAATTATCTTTCCATTTATATACTTTTATGATCACCGGGTACTGTGTTTTGAAACATGGTCTTAACAAGAGTTTGCAAAACATGACATCAGTGGATATGGAATTCCGTGATTGTGGATAACGCTGGGTTGTCTATTTCTATATAGGAAATGATTTTAGTTGAGGGGAGAGCTCCTTGAGTGTTTAAATCACATAGATGACCACATAAATTCATTTCAAGGAGTAAAAGTTTTCAGATATGATATGACCCAGTTTAACCTTTTTCTATTATGATTGCTACATGCATATGCAAAGTATCATGCTCACATATGGAATAATATTATATTTCTGGAAATGACTTTGCTCTCTCTCTTCCTCTCTCTCTCTCTCTCTCTTTCTCTCTCTCTTATTCTGTTCACATGCACACTCTGATGACTTTCTCTGTGAAATACTTCTGGTACATTTAACTCTTCCTTGGACATACCATCACCCATAGGAATAATCAGATGCATACACATGGACATAAACTCGCTGCCTTGTATATGCACCCTCATATTTTTTCACATCATGCTGTCATATACTCTCAAACACTATCTTCATGTTACGGAATATCCTTTTTTGTTTTTCTTTTGGAGGCATGCAATGCCTTCTCCTTCCTGAACAAAAAGGGGTCAGAAACTTAGATAAAATAGTAAGTTTTCCATGTAAATAGTTAAGGTTTTAGTTTTTGTTTTAGGATCATAAATAGTTCGATAGTTAGAATCTCTTACAAAATACTGTTTGACCCCTAGTAGAGAAGTTTGCAACCATTATGAAGAGTGTTTTCCACCCAAGCCCCTCTGCACTTGGAGCCCGAATTTCAGTCGCTATTTTTACCTTAAAAGTTTTTGTTAAGTCTTAAATGGAAACTCGGGATTAACCTTTTATGATTTCTGAAAACTTGAACTTATTGTTACTAATGGTTGCCTGTGATGTTTTAGAATTTTTATGTAGTCCATGGTGAAATTCCTCCGCGGCATTTCTTTTCCAGTTATTTTATATGTTTATGAAAATGATTTATTTTTATCATGTCCTTGTTTAGTATGCTTGCCTAGTCTCTCTCATGCAGGCTGACTTGGTTCTTTCCTTTTTTTTGTTTAAAATAAACATGCCTAAGATGGTTTAAACATGTACGTAGGAGACCCCTAGATGCCTTAGTAAGACGGGTAGAAAACAACTTTAAAATATGACATGACTTATTTGAATATAAATGGATCAATGTGTCTTGACTATACACAATGATGAGATATGATCCATATAGCCGACCTCACGTAGTGGGATAGAGACTTAGGCTCTGTTCTTTTAGTGACCTATTTGAGAAATTTTTGTTTTAGGGAATGAATATTTGTAGGGAGGAAATTTCTTTTGGGGATTTGTGTAGGAAAGAGAAAAAGTGTAATAATTATGTTATTTTTTGAATTTTTGTGAGTGAAGATTAAGAGGTTGAATTTTGAATTGAGTAGAAAATGAGGTTGTTTCTTTGTGTAAAATTTTGGAGGAAAAAATGATGATTTTTCTGAAATGAAATGGAAAAAGAGCAGAGCCTTAGTTGTTGTTATTTAAAAGCATTACTTTTTCATAGAGAACTTATAGTTCTGGAAGTAATACTGGTAGTTATGATATTGGAAAATAGTAGTTTTGATAAAGAAATAATTCCTTGTATACAAGTGATGCTTTTGTCAGGAAAATTAATACTCATATACATAAAAGCAATACTTTGTAGAAAAAGTGATTCTTTCGATAGAACAAAATCTCTTGTTATAACTTATACTTTAGGAGGTAAAAGTGGTACTTCCAGAAACGTTTGTACTTTTGGTTGAAAAAGTAATAATTTTTGCGTTGGTCCAGGTATGCTACAATTATAAAAGCTTCATTTTTCTGTACATAAGTATCAGTTTCTTATATGAAATTATCACTGTTCTCTTCAAAAGTATATTTTCTTTGAATAAAAATATCACTTCTTTCTTTATAAATTTACTACTTTTATGTATAGAAGTATAACTTTTCAATATTAAAGTATATAAGCATAAAATTTTCCTCTAAAAGTTTTGCTTCTATTTTTATTTTTTATAAAGGCAAGTGCCTGCGCATTGCACGCATAGAGCATTGCATGATGGCTTCTCAAGAGACCACCACAAGCTTTTATAACATACGAGCCCAATTGAAGTGGGAGACCTTGCTGTGTGTTCTTGGATTTGGTTACAAATTAATGCTTCATGTTGTTAGATTGTGATCTGATGGCTTCAGTATAAATGGCAGTTATGATAGGAGTAATATTTGTTGATTTAGGAATCCTTCTGTACACATCGAGGGAGGGTTTTGGTTTGGTGATTACATCGTGTGATAAAGGCTTAGTTGCTGTTGTACATATGGGAGCTTAACAATAGTTAGTTAAGGCCAGAGAACTGGCAGTAACTGTTCTTTATAGTTGTAACATTCTTTTCATTGACAGTGTAATTATTTTGCTCTGTGAAAGGTTGTGGAACTTTAAAATACTCCTCATTTTGCAAATGTTTACTACCTATTTTTTGAATCACTTAATGAGGGAACAGTTACTCTGACATTCCCTTCACTTGGAGGTTTGTAGAGTCTTCTTTAATTAAAGAATTTCGCAAAACAAATTCTCCTTCCTCTCATATCATTTTGAACTGATTGCCATTTTAATCATGGGAACAAAGAAATCCGTATAATGTCTCTAAGTTACATTAGTAATTGACCTTAACATAATGAGATTGCACCTGAAAGTCTTCGAAATATCTTTTGATACTTGTATTTTAACTTAATGAGATTGCACCGGAAAGTCTTGGAAATATCTTTTGATGCTTGTATTTGTTCCCTATTTCCAGATGAAACGTGTTATGGAATCAGATGCAGCTATGACCGAGGATCTTGTTTCATATAATATCATCCCCTTGGATGCTTCTACTACAACGAATGCTATTATGTATCTGCCTGAGGTTATGCTAGTTTCTGTTTCTACATAATTTCCCACCCTGGTTGGTATTAGTAGTATTTATTGGTCTTATTTTCATACAGATACGTGCAGCAGCTTCTGCCATAAAGTATTTCAGGGGTCTACCAAAATTGCCCGTGGGTTTTGCCATACCTTCTACAAGGAGCGCAGACATATTTGATTTCTTGCACTATACTTTCGGATTTCAGGTGCCGTTGATCTCTTTTAGGCTCCGTATCTTCTTGTGTGTTGTAGTGATCATATTATTTTTTAATTTTTATTTTACATTTTTTGTTTGTTTGTTTGAGAGAAAATTTTATGAAGTTACCTTTTTGAGAACATTTTATAAATTTTCTGAACACCCTTTGTGGTGTGTGTATTGATCATTGCTTACAACTGTGATTTGACATCAAACATACTTGTGCCCTCGATTACGTTGTCAGATCTGTTCATTTATCATTCGTTATCAGAAAGTTGTTGCTTTCATTTTCTATGGAGCAATGAATTTAGTTTCCCGTTGCAGAGGAAGTATTAATCAATAACTTTGCTGTATGATACTTCCTCTATTTCACAATAAGTGTCATTTTGGACATTTGCACAACTATTGAGAAATAGTTAAAAATGACCATTTGACCCTTAATTAATGTTGATTATAGGCAAATGGGTTAAGTAGTGATTTGAGAAAGACAACCATATGATTAATGACGTGGTCTATTAAATGATTGAAAAGAGGAGGGTAGGATTCCCAATTTTTGTAAAGTGTGACTTTTGTTTGATACCTTTGTAGAATTTACTGATTAAACAGATACAATACATCACAGCTCTTTGGTCTCTTATATAGCCAAAGAGTTGAACCTACACAAACTAGGAAAAGGTTAGAATAACGATGGAAACCAATTCAGAACAGGACTGATTGGTTTCCTAATTCCCCTTGGTCTCCTAATCCTAGACAATTATTGGAAACCATATTTATCTACAAATGGTTTAAGGTAATGTTTCTGGAGTCCTAATTACACTAGGTTATTACCTATTAACTCACGGTTTTCAACACTCCCCCTCAAGTTGGTGCAAAGATGTCTATCATGCCCAACTTGCCAATCTGAACCTCAAATGATTTCTTCACAAGCCCTTTAGTCAACACATTTGCAATTTGTTGTGTGGATGGTACAAAGGGAGTGCAAATTATCCCTGCCTCGATCTTCTCTTTGATGAAGTTCCGATCTATCTCAATGTGCTTCGTCCTATCATGCTGTACTGGATTGTGTGCAATACTTATTACTGATTTATTGTCACAATACAGCATTATAGGAAGTTGAGCTTTTAGGTGTAGATCCTTTAGAACCCGTCTCAGCCATAAGGCCTCTTTAATTCCAAGTGCCATTGCCCTGAATTCAGCTTCTGCACTGCTTCTAGCAACCACATCTTGTTTCTTGCTTCTCCAAGTGATGAGATTCCCCCACAGATATGAACAATACCCTGAGGTAGACCTTCTATGAACAACATTTCCAGCCCAGTCAGCATTAGTGTATACCTCCATCTTTCTGTCTTCATTTTTTCTGAAAAATATCCCTTTTCCTGGAGCTCCTTTGAGATACCTCAGGACTCTGTATGCAGCCTCCATGTGTTCCCCTTTTGGAGAGTGCATGAATTGGCTGATCAAGCTAACAACAAAAGAAATATCTGGTCTAGTGTGAGCCAAGTAGATCAATGTGCCGACCAGCCGTTGATACCTTCCTGTGTCTGCTGGGATTCCATCTTTAAACTCCCCCAGTTTGACATTCACATCAGTTGGAGTGTCACAAGGCTTGCAGCCAGTCATTCCAGTTTCAGCTAATAGGTCGAGAGTTTACTTCCTCTGTGACACCATGATCCCTTCTTTTGATCTAGCTATCTCCATCCCAGGAAACTATTGCAGCTATCCCAAGTCTTTAATTTCAAATTCCTTGGCAAGGCTGTTTTTCAATTTCTGCATCCCCTCAACATCATCACCAGTGACAATAATGTCATAAACATACATAATCAGTACTGATATTTTCCCTTTATTTCTTCGGACAAACAAGGTGTGATCAGATTGGCCTTGTGTATAGCCCTGAGTCTTGACAAACTTGGTGAACCTGTCAAACCATGCTCTCGGAGATTGCTTAAGCCCGTATATGGATTTTTTCAGTTTGCACACGTTACCTCCAGCCTTTTCAGAGAATCTTGGAGGAGGATCCATATACACCTCTTCCTTCAGATCTCCATGAAGGAATGCATTCTTCACATCTAACTGCATTAGTGGCCAGTCGAGGTTGGCTGCAATTGATAAGAGGATCCTTATGGTGTTGGCGTTAGCTACCGGTGAGAAAGTTTCTGAGTAGTCAACACCATATGTTTGAGTGAACCCCTTAGCTACCAGCCGGGCTTTATATCTTTCTAGAGACCCATCTGAATGGCATTTAACAGTGAAGACCCATTTGCAGCCCATAGTTCTCTTCCCTTGGGGTAATTCTACCATCTCCCATGTAAAATTCTTATCCAAAGCTCTCATTTCTTCCAATATTGCATCCCTCCAATTTGGAACCTTTAGTGCCTCATGAATGTTGTTAGGAACAGTTATGGATGATATTTGTGAGACCAAGGCAGAAAACCTAGGGGATAGGTTAGTATAAGAAACAAACTGAGCTAAAGGGTGGTTTGTGGTACATGAGCTTACTCCCATGGGTAATGGGTAAGTGCAGGTCATCATCACCGGAAGGTTCTGGGTTAGCTAGATTAGGTGTAGCTAAACTAAGAGATTCAGGCTTACCTGTAGGAGCAGATTGCTCAGAATTGGTGTTCTGATCTCCATGATCTACCCTCTGAGAAGATGTTTGCTGATGCGAATTAGGTGGTAGGTGACTGTCCTTCCTCCTTGTGTACACAAATCCTTTATAGCGTTTCTCATCTATTGTAGGTTCAAATGATTTTGAAAAAACTTGTTTTGACCCTAATCACTTCTATTTGATCTGTCCTCCACTACGAGTGGTGCAGGTGGATCAAACAGAAGTAATTCAGGTACAACATCTTCACCTTCACCTTTTCTTGGTTCAGGTTGAGACTCCCCCTGAAGTGGAGGATTGCTGTAATAGGATGTGCCTTCTAGGAAGGTTACATCCATAGACACAAAAACTCTTTTTAACACAGGATCAAAACATTTATAACCTTTTTGGTTCATTGCATATCCAATAAAAATACATTTATGGGCTTTCGGATCATGTTTGGATTTTGTTGGACTGAAATTGTGAACAAATACTGTACCGCCAAAAATTTTCAAAGGAAGTGACTGTAGTAACCGTGAGTTTGGATAAATTTTGTTTAAAACCTGAATTGGAGTTTTGAAAGCTAGGGTTCTGGTTGGCAGCCTATTGATCAAATAGGCTGCTTTTAACACAGCTTCTCCCCATAAAAATTGAGGTACTTTGGTTGTAAACCTAAGTGCTCTAGCCATTTCTAAAAGATCTATTTTTCCGCTCGGCTACTCCATTTTGTTGGGGGGTATAGTTACGAGAACTTTGGTGAATAATACCGTTCAGAGAAAAAATCCCCCAATACTTTGTTAAAAAATTCTTTTCCATTATCACTTGTGAAAATCTTGATTTTTGTTTGAAATTGGTTTTGAATCATTGCACAAAAATTTTTGAACATCGTGGCAACTTCAGATTTATCTTTTAACAAGAAAACCCGAGTTACACGTGTGTGATCATCAGTGAATGTTACAAACCACCTTTTTCCTGACAAAGTAGCAATTTTAGAGGGTCCCCAAACATCACTATGAACTAATGTGAAGGGAGCCGACTGTTTATAGGGTTGGGGTGAAAACTTGGATGTATGATGTTTGGCCAATTCACAAATCTCACAGTTAAAATCAGAAACTGCTTTATTATAATATAAATCTGGAAACAACTTCTTTAAATATTGAAAACTTGGATGACCTAATCTATAGTGCCATAACAAAGGTTTATCATCTAAAGCCTTAATAGATTTGAAACACCTTTTTTGGTCTAGTGAACTCAAAGATTTGGTGTTTAGGAGGTACAATCCACCATCCTCATCAGCATCCCCAATTATCTTCCCCGAGGTGAGATCCTGAAAAATGCATTTAGAGGAACAGAAATTAGCAGAACAATGATCTTTAGTGAATTTGCTAATGGACAAAAGATTATATGACAAGGAAGGAACATGGAAGGCATCTTTAAGAGTTATATTGGGAGACAACGAAACAGGCCCGGTTCCAGCCACTGTGGCATAAGAACCATGAGCAATCCTAACTTTGGTGTTTCCTGCATAAGGTCTATAAGATAGGAAAAAACTTGAAGTGCCAGTCATGTGATCAGAGGCTTCTGAATCTAATATCCAAGAGCCATTGGATTTGGTACAAGCAATTGTCCCAATTGGAATTTTACCTGACTTGGCCAAAGCATTAGAAGGGTTAGACTGACTTCCTATGGATTGGGATTGGAGCATCTTCTGAAGTTGTTCGAATTGCTCTTTGGGGAAAGTAAGAGGTGTTGTGTGGGTTCCTGAGTCAACATTGAGGACTTGGAGAGCATGCCCTTCACCCCCTGGCTTTGATCCCTGCTTCTTCTTCAAATTCGCAGGTTTTCCATGGATTTTCCAGCAAGTTTCTTTGGTGTGCCAGGCCTTTTTACAATGGTCACACCAAGGTCTTTCACTTCCTTGTTTCTCCTCAGTTTTGTGGACCACTAGGGAAGATCCTTCTACTTCAGTTTTGTGCTCACTGGGAAGCATGACCCTCTTTCGAGCTTCTTCCCTCCGCCAGAAAAGACCTCTCGCAGTGATGATAGAGGTTTGCGGCCCAAAATCCTACCTCTAACTTCATCCAGTTCTGGATTAAGTCCATTCAAAAAACAATAGACCCTGAATCAATTAACTTTGGACTTGTACAAAATACTATCTTGAGGGTCAGTCTTTCCAGGTTTCGATTTCAAATAGATCTAATTCCTGGAAGATGGCCATCATCTCATTGTAGTATATTGTAACCTCCTTGCTTCATATTCCACAAGCGATTATTCAACTCGAACAATTGGGAATCATCCTCCAAGTCTGAATAAGTGTCTCGAATTGCTTCCCACATATCCCGGGCTGTGGGAAGGAACATAAAGGATTTAGCAATATTGGCTTCCATGGCATTGATTAACCACCCTGTTACCATGCAATTTTCCTGATACCAAGACGTAAACTTGGGATCAGTGTCTGCCAGTGTTGGTATTGCTCCATTGAGATATCCCAACATCCCTTTCCCACCGATAACCATCCTAATTGTCTGGGCCCATTTAGGGTAATTTTTTCCAGTCAATTTATGAGGGGTGATTGGAGGTTGGTTTGGGATTCAGCAGTGGTAGTGGATGAATTGGTACCAGTTTCTCCAGACTTTGTTCTTGAATATTCTGAGATTGACCCTGACTCCACCATCGTAATTTTCTTGGGTTAAAACCTAGGCTTTGATACCATGTAGAATTTACTGATTAAACAGATACAATACATCACAGCTCTTTGGTCTCTTATATAGCCAAAGAGCTGAATCTACACAAACTAGGAAAAGGAAAGAAATAACGATGGAAACCAATTCAGAACAGGACTGATTGGTTTCCTAATTCCCCTTGGTCTCCTAATCCTAGACAATTACTGGAAACCATATTTATCTACAAATGGTTTAAGGTAATGTTTCTGGAGTCCTAATTACACTAGGTTATTACCTATTAACTCACGGTTTTCAACAACCTTCTTTCAAAACATGTTTTTGGGAGGAAAAAAGTGGGCCCTACACTCAAAATGTGTTTGGATATTTCCAAACACATTTTGAGTGTAGGGCCCACTTTTTTCCTCCCAAAAATATGTTTTGAGAGTAGGTACCAAACAGGGCCTAAAACTCTCCAAAGTGACGCTTTGTAAGTATTTTTTGGGGATCCATTACTTGATCTAATTAGCACTGCAGTTGGGGGGTATTTTGCAATTGATATAGTCATTATGTTTGAGGTTTTTCATAGGTGGTCAAAGATGTTGTGTGAAAAATTTGTTCCTTTCTGACTTTATGATCATCTTTAAGTTGTCTGCCTATTTGTACTATGTTAGCTTCTCCAGCCAATGTACATTTTCTCGTGATTGGCCTTTAGGATGAGGGCGGAAGGTACGGAGAAATATGATTTTTTTTCCTTGTGTTTAACTTCAAATGTGACGATAAGACTAATCAAGGTTGTATCTAAATTGAATCACATAGAAGAGAACAAATGCAACTCCAAAGATTTGAATTGCTCTCTCCTGATTGGCTGTGAAATGATTTTCTTTTTCCTTAAATACTGCTTAAAGATAGTGCTGTCACTAAACATATAATCTTGTTAAACAATTGAGGAAAAAAGTATTTTAGTCTGTAGAGAGATGCATTAAAGCATGCTTTGCTGCTCTAAACTAAATGGGCTCAAGCATATTAGGAGCTGAGCTCTGGGTCGGATTGTTGTGCAAGGTAGTTGTTTAATCTTCATATTTCTGCTTGCTTGTATTATATAAGTTGTATGCTCTAGCTCCATACTGCATCTGTAGTGGTTATTTGAACATTTGAAAATTTTCTGTCGTTGGATTAACTTGTACGATTTTAGTAGGTTCTCACTGTCCTTTATATTCTGTTCTCCTAAAAAAATTACAAGCTTTCCTTGAGGGGTGATATTTATCTATCCAATTTGTGGTGATATCTGGGGGCAGTTATATAGGTTCAAGGTTTATGATTGTGGTCACATGTGTCTTGTCTTCTAAATTTTGACTGTTTAAACTTATACTGAAAGTTTGTGTTTTAATCTTACTGTATTTTACTTCCTGTTTTTTGTTTTGATTGACGTGTTAAGACTAGCTGTTGCATTATCTTGGCAGAAAGAGAATGTTTCTAACCAACGTGAACATGTGGTGCATCTTCTTGCAAATGAGCAAAGTGGACTTCGTGTTCTTGAAGAGCCTGAGCCGGTAAGATTGATTTAAGCTTTTTTGTTTGGTGAGTAGATTAGTTATTTGGCGTGATTTGTTCCATTGAAAGTTTAATATTTCAAAATGATTCTATAGAAATATTAAAACCTTCCTTCCCCAACGAGCCAAGCAAAATAATTTGTGGGGATATCTGGTTGTGCCTATTATTGTTTCAAAAAACTTAGTGGCATGCCTCAGTCCACTGTTTGAGAACATAAGGCTGGCTTCACGAACTAAATAAAAGTTAGAATGAAGAAAAACCATGGATGATTCAATATCAGCAGTCTCTTAAGCCTCTTCAAGAATGAACCAGTATCCTTGAGACAGTTGGTGATCATTCTTCTTTAAACTATCTGCAAATTGATGTTTAACTAGCTTATTCATTTTCTTGGTTTGAGTGGGCTTTTTGTGTGCCCCCCCCCCCCCCCCCCAACAACCACAGTTTGTCTCCGCCACTTGAGACTATAATGGGTTGGGAATAAAGGACACTGGCAAACTTTCTGAAACTATCTCTTGTTGTAGTTTGCTAATGTTACGTATATTCATCTAATTCTTCTGTTGGTTGGCTGGTGTTTTTTTCTCTGTTTATTTCATTATATATTTGTATTGACTTTGTCTTTGATTTCTTTTGTCTCAGGTCAGGAATTTTTTATTTTAAAACTGAAATATGAAGGTGTTGAATTAGGTTGACAGCTAGATTAAAATTTTGTCAAACTCCATAATATGGGTCATATAAGGAATCGTGTAAAGGCTATGACGCTCCAAAAAATGTGTCTCGACCATGTAGGATGACGAGATGTGATCCATGCGTCCAACCTCACGTTGTGATTGACTCAGTTTATTCTTGTTGTTGTATTTATTTTGTTTTGTTTCTTTCTCATCTGTTTATGGTTAATTTTCTATTTTATGTTGAACATTATTCTATATTTGTGTGATAATTGTGTTTTTTAATTTTACTTTTACGTGATATTTTCTCTTGTGGAGAAAGTTTATGAGAACAGTGAGAGGGTGAAAACATTCTATAATTACATCAACCCTTCTTCCAGCTGTGCTTCTTTTTTAGAAAACTGTTTTTCGGAATTTTGTTAATCCTCAAATGCTTGATACAATTCTCTCAGATATTGGATGAAGCTGCAGTCCACGGTGTGTTTCTAAAGTCCCTTGAGAATTACATTAACTGGAGTAAATATCTTGCCATTTTACCAGTATGGAGCAAGTAAGTTGAAATTCACATGCACTTTTCACAACTTTAGAATAGTCTTGTGTATCAAAGGTCTGGAATGTGTTGAATGCATGTAAGAAAATATACCTAACGCTGGGTGTTTGTTAATTTCTGTTTTGGCAGTCTAGAAGCTGTGACCAAGGAGAAGAAGTTGTTGTTCATTTCTCTGTATTTTCTGATATGGGGTGAAGCTGCCAATATTCGATTCCTTCCAGAATGCTTATGCTATATATTCCATCATGTAAGTTAACTTGAAACTGGAAGGTGTCATTGACTTGAGCTATGGATTTTCTTCCACTTAGTGTTTTTTTTACTACATCCTGTGAGCCGTAGAATTAGTGTATCCTGATTGTCTAGTTTTAGTTTCTAATTTTAGCTTCTTTTTTTTAATTTATTCATTTGATTGTGATTCTTAGGATTTTTAGCAGTTTGTATGTAGTTTATGACATCTTTGGTCCCTTTCCATAGGCGAAAGAGTTCTATTCTAACTGAAAGAAGTAGCATGGAATGTCTATTTCATACTCTAATTTGTCAGAACTGATGAATAAGTCCTATCAACTGTGCCTATTCCTTATTTTGCTCTTTGGTCTGAGGAGGAAAATGTCTTTTTTATTTTATTTTGGTTTGGGTTGGTGTTCATGATGGAAGGAAGGGGTAGGTATCTGGGTTTCTTTTGGCTTGCCTGTTGCTTAGTGGCCTGATATTTACCTTTGATGTTCCTTTTATATGACTGATTTAGATTCCCTGTATCCTGCTGAAGGTATTTTTTTTATTGTTTATTTTTGTCCTTTATTTTCCTTCTTTCCAATTGTTACTGATTAAACAGATGGGACGGGAACTAGAAGAAATATTACGTCAGCAGGTTGCACAGCCTGCAAATAGTTGTATTTCTGATGATGGTGTTTCATTTCTGGATCAAGTAATTCGTCCTCTGTATGATGTTGTTGCTGCGGTATGTCCTAGTATTTCATTCCTTTCCCCTGTCAGTCTCTGTGCTTCTCTCTCTCTCTCTCTCTCTCTCTCACACACACACACACACACACACACAGAGTTACCCAAAGTTAAACATGATTAATAAAAAGCTTCATGGTAATTGAATCATTGCTGTGCCAGAGGTGAAACAAATGATTATCAGAAAAAAAAGCTTTTTCTGAGGGGTTACTGTTCACTAATTGTTTTAAGGTTTGACCTTTCTGGTCTAGCTTTGTGTGAAAGGTAGGTGGAAAACCTTGAAAGGATGGCTGAAGTAGAGACTCTGTATGGACACTCATTTCATTCCAGCTCATTTTACATTTTTCATCTTACCACCTATTTTAAAATATTATTTTTACGTTCCCCAGGCACTGTTTACGTTTTCAATTTAATACAAATATTTTAACAACAAAACCCAGACACTTTTTGACACAAAAATGGGTGTCCATACACACCAGTCAACTCCAGTCTCCAGCTTTCTGTTTCACCAACAGCAGCAGTGCTAGCTAACTTCAAAAACAGCAATTTCTGTCCCAAATGGGGAAAACTGTCTTAACGTATCATATAGTCTCACTTTAGGGCCTTTAGTGTGTAAAACCAGACGTTTGATCTAATCAAGAACCATTTGAACCAACTAAATGCAAAGCAAATGAAGATTATTATTATTTTTGTATTTATTGAATCTAAACCGAAATGAAAGGAAAGCATTTGGGTTGGGGAAGGTGGTGGGTGCTTGTTTCTTGTAACCTGCATGCCTAGATGGTTGCATTTCTTGATTATGTTCAGGTTTGCCCTCATTTTCGCTATGTAGCACTGTATTCTTGGAGGTGTAGTTATGTGCCGGAATATATTTTGTTCAACTAGTATAACTGACGATTAGTGAGGCTCATTAAGTCTGGAAATATAAACATTAGTTGCTGGATGCATGTTTATGTATAGGAAGCTCAGAACAATAACAATGGACGAGCACCCCATTCTGCCTGGAGAAATTATGACGATTTTAACGAATATTTCTGGTAAGCTTGACAATTGCATGCTTCAGTAAGTAGGCTTTTTCTCACAGCTAAATTTCTCTTTTGAAATTTTAATATTTTTTATTCCCTTGTTTTGGTGATTGTTTTTCAAGGTCCCTCCGTTGCTTTGAACTTAGCTGGCCATGGCGCAAGAGTTCTTCATTCTTCCTAGCGCCCACCCCCCTGCATCAAAGGTGTGTGGCACTCTTGTTGGATAATTGAATATTTCCATTCTTCTTTAGCATTATGGAGGTTCAAATTGATACTGACAAAATCATAGTGACTTTGTATGGTGAATGGTGGGGCATTCAATTAGGCTAGATTTTCATAAAACTTTTGTTAACACTGCATTAACAATTAATGAAAATATACCACATTAGTTACTACACAAGGTCACTAAGATTTTGTCAATATGAATATATTTACTCTTTCAGGATATTGGATTCCTACTGTTGTCAGTCATGTCAGTGACATCATTATGTCTGGAAGGCTTGGCCATATGTAGCTTTAGCACCATTGTGGTTTCCTGGTTGCAAATTCTTTCTGCCATTGACTAAGTTGATTCGAATTAATCTGCAGCATTTGCTTTCTGTGATCACTTCTTTCCAATTTATTGTAATCAAATGTGTTTTGTTAGCTATTGGTTGAATAATTGTCTTCTAATTGGATTACTTTGCAAAGTTTATAAAATTAGATCCGAATTCATTTATATAATAGGCCTCTAGTGAATAATCCTTTCTAGTTCAAAGATTTTGTTTAGCAGGGCTTGTTATAAATTTTATTTACATTCGTTATTTTACTTAATTATGAGTGATTACAGGTTATTCTTTACATCTCATGTAGCCTTTTTTTCCTTCTTTCCCATTAAATTCATTTTGGTTGTTTCAGTTAATTGACAACAATTTGCAAAAAAAAAATAGTTAGTATGTGTGTTATTACTGTGTGTTTTATATACTCATTGATATTGTTTTATCTTAAACTTACCCACTAAATACGTTCTGGAATGCGAAATTTTGTAATCTAGTTTGAAGACCGTGAGAAGGAAACAGAGAAGCCAACCCTTTGAGCCTAACTAGTGTTGAAGGAGTACACATTGGCTGATAAAATTAGAGTTTTGGAAGTTGGTTCAATCGATCTGAAGTTATCTAACTATATCCAGCCATATCAGGGCTAGCTTTGATATGTTCAGAATTTTTCCCGAAGAAGATGGATCTTATGAAAAGGGAACTGTTTATGAGGATTTTGATTCTGATATAGATGTATTATTTGACACTTTACATTAATGTAGCATATTTTAGTTGGCTCTCTCTGAAGTTTGTTTGTAGTTGGGATATGCTTGTTTTTTCATGGTCTAAAGTTATGCCTTTGGTTGCAATGGAAAAAGTTTCTCTATTGAAATTCCTCTGTTGCCCTTCAGTTTAGGCTTTAAGAAAGTGAAAGGGTTCTGGAAAGGTTTCCTGTTTAAGGATGGCTAAGCTTATTTTGTCTGACAGATATACTTTGTAGCAACATGGGCAAGAACTCTTGCTTGTATAGATTAAAATTGGCTTTGTGTTTTATGTAATTTGGTATTAACTCAAACTTGTATACTATGCTTTAAAATTGTTGCAACCCACTTTTGTGTGGTCTCTGTTGGTGCAGGGTGTTATAAAATCGAGCGGAAGTAAACGTCAGGGAAAAACTTCTTTTGTGGAGCACAGGAGTTTTCTTCATCTTTATCACAGTTTCCACCGCCTCTGGATTTTTCTTATTATGATGTTTCAGGTGAATAAAATACTCAAGTTTCTGTTTATGAATAAAATACTCAAGTTTCTGTTTATCGGCTGATTGGGAATTTGCTTCGCTCTTTGATTGACATTGGTCATTTCTATGTGATTGAGGCTTTTTTCTAAATTAGTATTTTTTTTTCAATTTTTTTTACTATTTATTATTATTTTCAGTTTCTTTCTGTCAAAAATATTCTCAAAATTCTATTGCCTTCTTTACATTGGGTTTTGTACATGTATGCAGTAGATTTGTTGCTTTTTTCTGGTATCCAAGTTTCTGTCTTTTGCTGATCACTAATGTGTTTCTGGTTTCATCCTTTGAAAGTGTTCTTACTTATTCCCTGGTTGTCTATTTTTCCCTGTGAGTTGAACATACATGTGGAAGCTTCTATGCACTTGTCTGTTGATCTATATTTTCTTCTGCATATGCCGTTTTGAGTGATTTTGAACAAGATCATAAGATATGATCTATATAGCTGACCTGACAGTGGAATAAGGGGTTCAATTGTAGTTGTATACGCCATTTCGAGTCTGAAAATATCTGTACAAGGCGTTAAGTCTGGGTTTATTTGGTTCATCCTTCTTAAAGAAATCAGAAAAATGAGATTTTAAGAATTAGAATGGCACTTTTTGTCTAAATTCTCACACACACGTGTGTGTGTATATATATATGTGTGTGTGCACGTGTCTGTATGTATATATGGACACACCAGTAAATATTTTTGGAAAAGTGATTCTGTGTGAATGGTTTGTCTCCTTGGTATTTTCCAAAACATCCTAAGAAATGAATGAGAACATCCAGGTAGTTTTTCGGGCCCAGCTTAGAATGACTCATACATCCATATGAAAATTGAATCAACCTTCTTAAGCATTAAAAACTAGAATTAGCCTCATGAGCGGATAAAAAAATTCTTGTTATCCACGGGGAGCTTCTCTTTTGTGGTCTTGTGTTAGGCAATAGCCATTGGGTAAATTATATACCATCTCTCTCTCTAATGCAAGGTAATAACCATCAAGTAATTGCATATGGTATCCCTTCTCTCTCTCTCTCTCTCCCCATTGCAGGGTCTTGCCGTTATTGGATTTAACAATGGGAGCCTTGGCTCCAAGACCATACGGGAGCTTCTCAGTTTGGGACCAACATATGTTGTGATGAAGTTTATTCAGAGTTAGTTTTTCTACCCTTCTAGGTTTGCACTTGATGTTGTTTAAAGTTTGTTGTGCTTTGAAAACAATTCTTAATGGTGGAGTAGGTTCGTACATTTTAGCAGCCTCCTATGGGTTTATATATATATATATATATATTTATTTATTTACCCTGAATTTTTATTATCATTGCAGGTGTCTTGGACATTCTCATGATGTATGGTGCATATTCCACATCAAGGCGCTTAGCTGTGTCACGGATTTTTCTCCGCTTTGTCTGCTTTAGTTTAGCTTCAGTTTTCATATGCTTTCTCTACATGTATGTCTCTCACTTGCCCATTGTTCTTACTTCCAATCGCCTTACTCCACGCCATTATTCAATTCTACATCTTCTCTGTATTTATTTTAAACTTTTGTGTTTTTATGGCAGTAAGGCTCTTCAAGATGAGAGTAGACCCAATTCTGAGTCAATTCTGTTTAAAGTTTATGTTGTTGTTCTTGCGATTTATGCTGGACTCCGTGTGTCTTTGGGTATTGTCATGAGAATACCTGCTTGTCATCATTTAGGCAATCTATTTGACAATTGGTCATTGGTCCGTCTCATTAAATGGATGCACCAGGTTTGATCTCGTTTTCTTTCAATTCTTTTATTCCATTGAAGGTGTTATTGTTTGTATTAATAATTCTCTTACAATTTTTTAAGGAACATTATTATGTTGGGCGCGGCATGTTTGAGAAAACATCAGACTTTATTAAGTAAGTACTTCAATTTTGCTGTCTTGTAAGGGTTAACTATGTTCAATACATTATTATATTAGTTAAGAATATGTTATGTAAACAAATTAAAACCGGACTCTTTTAATGGGACAAATTTTTTTTGAGACTGGACTCTTTGTATGGGGCGGAGGGAGTAATAAATAAAAAAAAAAATATATATATATATTTCTTTCTTTCTAAATACAAAAGTTCCACTTTTTAACCAAAGAGTATTCAGTTTTTTGTAGAAAAATATCAATTTTCTATTTAAAAGCATTATTTTTCTGTATTAAAATATCACTTTTCTATACAAAGGCATTTTTCCCCAAGGTTTGGTCGAAGTACAAAATTAACCCCTTGATTTTTAACAATTTCAATACCCAGAGTTTGGCTCTCCCACAGAGTTCACCCCATAAATTCATTTAAACTACAAAACAAACCCTCAGAATTTCGAAAACAAAAAATCCTTGCGTTTCTGAGTCATCCATAACTGCTCGAGGGGGGGTTGAAATTGTTGAAACCACGGGGTACGTTTTGTATTTTGACCAAGCCTCAGGGGGACAATTAAACTACCCCTTACCATAAGTTTTCACTGTTCTACATCAAAGTATCATATTTCTGTATAAAAATATTGTATTCTGTATAAAATTATTACTTTCCCTACAAAACTGTAGTTTTTCTGTGTAACAGTATCATTTTTCTGTAGAAAAGTACCACTTCATATGTACGTGTAAAAGTATCATTTTTCTGCATAAAACTATATAGAACTATGATTTTTCTACATCAAAGTATCAATTATAGTTGGTGTAAAAAAACAAAAGAAAAGAAAAATAAGACCATACGTGTTGCGGCAGCCTCATAAGAGACCTCCTCATAGTAGTTCAGGTGGATAATCAAAAAGATATTGACATTATCCAAAGCTTTATTTTTATTAAGTTTATGATAGGGGTTGTGTACATGATTTGCTCTCTACCCCGGCAGTGCCCGATCTGTCTTAGGTTCTTCCAAATTCAGAAAAGAATATGTGGTGTGGCTGTGTGGGTATTCCTGCTCCTTGTTTTCTCTTTTCCTACTATGAGTGTGGTTTGGGCTTTGATTCTTGCCGTTGCTTGGAAATTAGACTTAATTTATTAGGTTGTGGGTATAGTTTACATTATGATCTGTAATTATTTTCGAAATGGTTCTCATTTTTTTGAGGGGCTTTCTGGAATATCTAATTTCCTTGCTACTTTTTGAGCATTTTCATTTCCGTGGTGCATCATTTATCTTTATCTTATTTGAAATATTCCCACATCTATCTGAATCATTTTGTCTTTATCATTTTATAACATCTTATATATTTAATTATGGATTTATTTTTTTGGAGTCCTTTTCATTTTTATTTCTAGATATTTTACTGTTTAAACTGTGATCATAACTCCTAGTTCGGCCCCTGGAAAATTCAACAAATTTTTGTAGGAGTGTTAAGCATATAGAGTAGTGTTATTTTATTTTTTAAATTTAAAGGTTATGAGACAAATAAATTATGTGGCCTCGGAAAATTAACATAGATTAATGTGAATATGCATGGCTGGATTTTGTTATTTTAATTAACAGGACGGTGTTTTTTTTCAGGTTTTCCCGGTCATTTGTCGGAAAATCGTTTTTCCGGCGAAAATTTACCAAACCTTTTAACTCTGGGGAAAATCGCCGCAGGACGGTCTTTTTTTCAGGTTTTCCCAGTCATTCGTCGGAAAATCGTTTTTCCGGCGAATGACCACTGAATTTATCCTAAAATTATCACTACGCAGCCGGAAAACGCGTCATAAACACTAATACATCCCTAAACACAGCCGGAAAACGCATCATAAACACTAATAAAAACGGTTCATAAACATTAATAATTCAATTTTACTGAATAAAGGTAGAAGAGAATGGAGGGGCAAAAATATAAATTCACGTCTAAATTTTTAAAAAGTGTCCTACGTTTAGTAAACGGTGTCCTGCAAATAACAATTCCGTTAATTTTCTGGCCGCTTTTCTTGTGGCATTTCTCATTATTTATTCACATTGTTTAATTTGTTTTGCTGTTGGGATCTGTGCAAGTGATTACTTGCACTTCTGATGTTAAAATATTTTTCTTGACAAAGCGTTCCTTGTTGGTTTTGTTTATTCGTGATCACATACTTTTCTTCTTCTGTTTCTTTCTTTATTATTCTTTTTCGGAGAATGACGATTGATGGATAATGGAGATTAGTAGTCCATTTCTTTTTGGCTAATCAATGGCTTAAAATTCAGGTACATGATTTTCTGGCTGCTCGTCCTCGGGTGCAAATTTTCTTTTGCCTATTTTGTACAAGTAATTTTCAGTTTTCCCTTTGGTGTTCTTTTATAAATTGCTTTTGGGGTTGATTCCTATTTTTATTTAGTTATCACATTGCAGATCAGGCCCTTAGTTGATCCAACAAGGCTTATCATAAAGATGGATATTACGGCCTACTCTTGGCATGATCTTGTGTCTCAACGTAAGTGGCTCGCTTTTTCTCTTCTATTAAAAAATATTTGTTTAAATACAAACAGAACAATATTCTGAACCGAGCTTGATAGCAAGATATAATTCATATAGCTGACCTTGTAGAGTGAGATACATGCTTGGTTGTTGTAGTTCTTAATATATCAATTGTTTGGCTTTGAGAGAATGATTATACTTATTTAATCACCCTGCTAATTGTTTTCTTATGTTAAGTAGTAAGTTTTTCTGATTTGTTTTATGTGATTCAATCAGTATTTCTTTGCTTTCCATTCATTGTTGTTTCTTTTCATGAAAGTTGCTGATTTCCATACTTTGGGTTTGTTTTGTTAATGTAGATTAACTATAACTCCCTCTGATCCTTCAGTATTCTTTATTTTAATGTGGATAATGTTCCTGCAGACAATCATAATGCTCTTACAGTTGCAAGCTTATGGGCACCTGTATTTATTGTAAGTACTCTTCTGATTGCACTATTTTCTCAGCTGACGCAATAGAAAACCTTAGAATATCAGATACAATAGTCAGATGGAAGAACTGAAATCTGAATTTTGAAGCAAATATGGCTATTTTGCAAGATTCCAATGTAGATTTAATTTAGAATTTATCTTAAGTTATGCTGTGCTGTTTTCAGTGCCTTCAGTGTTGTAAAATGTATTGTGGTTTCACTGTTGGGTTTGTACTTTTGTGGCTTTGTTTACTTGATTAATGTAAACTGAACTAGGATTAGAGGAAAGACTTATATTTCATATACCATTTGTACATGGATATATATACATCAAACAAACTCACCAACTACACTCACCAACCACACTCACCACTCACCAACTACACTCACCAACCACACTCACTACTCACCAACTACACTCACCAACTATACTTATTATTCTATAACACTCCCCCTCAAGCTGGATCATAGATATCAATCATGCCCAGCTTGTTACAAATGTAGGTAACCCGAGCTCCATTGAGAGCTTTTGTGAAGATGTCCCCTAACTGTTCTCCAGTCTTCACGTATGCTGTATCAATCAAGTTTTGCTGGATCTTCTCTCGAACGAAATGGCAGTCAATTTCTATGTGCTTAGTTCGTTCGTGGAAGACAGGATTTGAGGCAATATGAATTGCTGCTTGATTGTCGCACCAAAGTTTTGTTGGTCCTGAGGCTTTGAAGCCCAGTTCACCTAGAAGTTGAGAAATCCACACTACTTCTGCTGAAGCATGCGCCATTGCTCGATACTCAGACTCTGCACTTGATCGAGATACCACATCTTGTTTCTTGCTCTTCCATGAGACTAAATTACCACCAACAAACACACAGTACCCAGTATTGGATCTTCGATCAATCTTAGAGCTTGCCCAATCAGCATCTGAGAAACATTCAACATGATTCTGCCCATGATTCTGATATAGAATTCCTCGTCCAGGGGCTCCTTTTAGATAACACAAAATCTGTTCCAAAGCTGACCAATGATGGACTGTAGGAGAAGACATGAATTGGCTTACAATGCTGACTGAGAAAGCAATGTCAGGACGAGTTACTGTGAGATAATTCAGTTTGCCCACTAGTCTTCTGTATCTCTCCGGATCTTCAAAGGCTTCTCCATCCTTAGTAAGTTGATGATTAGGAAGCATAGGAGTACTGCATGGCTTAGCTCCTAGCTTCCCAGTATCTGCCAACAAGTCCAAAACATATTTCCGCTGGGATAGAAAGATCCCCTGTTTGCTCCTTGATACCTCAATTCCCAAGAAATATTTTAGAGGCCCCAAATCTTTAGTATTGAATTGACATTGAAGAAATGATTTTAATGACGAAATCCCCTGCACATCATTTCCAGTGATAACAATGTCATCAACATATACGACCAGCAAAATGACTCTTGAATCAGAGTGCCTATAGAAAACAGTAGGATCACTCTTACTCTTCTGCATCCCAAATTCCTCCACTGCATTGCTAAATTTTCCAAACCAAGCACGAGGACTCTGTTTCAGCCCATACAATGACTTCCGAAGACGACACACCTTCCCACACTCCCCCTGAGCAACAAAACCAGGAGGTTGCTCCATATACACCTCCTCTACAAGATCACCATGTAGAAAAGCATTTTTCACATCTAGCTGGTGCAAAGGCCAATTCCTTACGGCAGCCAATGAAATAAATAGGCGAACAGAAGTCAATTTGGCTACCGGAGAGAACGTGTCTAGATAATCAATACCATAAGTCTGAGCATAGCCTTTAGCAACCAACCTTGCTTTGAGACGAGCTATAGACCCATCAGAGTGAAACTTGACAGTAAACACCCACTTACACCCAACAGCTTTCTTCCCATATGGTAACTCAACCAAGTCCCACGTGCCATTTTCAGTTAGGGCATTCATTTCATCAATCATGGCTGCCCGCCACCCAGAGTGGGATAGGGCCTGTTGTACTGACTTGGGTACTTCAACTGAGTCAAGAGAGGCAATAAAGGCACAAGAAGCAGAGGATAACTTGTTATAGGTAACCAAAGAAGAGATAGGATAGGTACATTGGCGTTTACCTTTGCGAAGGGCGATAGGTAGATCAATGTCACAAGGGGGAGGATCCGATGAAGAAGAGGGAGGATCCGATGAAGAAGAGGGAGAATCCGATGAAGAAGAGGATACCAGTTCCGGACTTGAATCAGGAGGACAAGGACGTCTCGAATACACCTGAGTGATGGGGGGTCGAGGTGGAGGGAGTTCTTGAACAGGCTCTGGACTAGAGATATGATAGATTAACATTTCATCATGTTCCTTTGGAGAGGCTGGTTGTGAAGACTCACTAAAGAAAGGAATCCGTTCATGGAATGTGACATCAGTTGAGACCAAGTATCTTTTTAACAGAGGAGAATAACACCTATACCTTTTTGTAAACGAGAGTATCCCAGAAAAACACACCGTAGGGACTTAGGATCCAGTTTTGAAACTTGTGGACGGACATCACGGACAAAACAAGTACACCCAAAGATACGAGGCTCAAGGGGAAAAACAGGTTTTCTGGGAAACAGAGTCTGATAGGGTGTCCGATGTAGTAAGACAGTAGAGGGCATTCGATTGATCAAAAAACATGCAGTAGAGACTGCATCAACCCAAAAATGTTTAGGGATATGAGCTTGAAACATGAGGGCTCTAGCTGTCTCTAATAGGTGTCTGTTTTTTCTTTCAGCAACTCCATTTTGAGATGGAGTATCAACACAGGAGGATTGGTGAAGAATCCCATTTTGGGTCATATATGTTTGAAAGGGTCCAGAGAAATACTCTTTGGCATTGTCACTGCGCAAGATTTTAACTGAACATTGAACTGTGTTCTAATTTCAGCACAGAAAGATTGAAAATGAGTGAGTATTCAGCACGGGATTTCATGAAATAAAGCCAAGTCATACGGGAAAAGTCATCCACGAACGTAACAAAATATCGAAAACCATTTGATAAGACTGAACAAGGTCCCCAAACATCAGAATGAACTAGATCAAAGCTATGACTAGCCCTTTTATTGATTCGCGGGACAGAGGACAACCTATGATGCTTAGCAAATTGACACGACTCACAATCTAGAAAGGACATATGCTGAAACTGCGGGTATAACCTTTTTAGGGAGGTTAGGGACGGGTGACCTAACCGACAATGAATTTCAAAAGGAGATAGAGTGCTGGCACAGGCTACAGGTCGAGGTATTTGGGTATCCAAGATGTATAGCCCTCCTGACTCGCGCCCTTTACCAATAATCTGCTTCGTCATAAGATCCTGGAAAAGGCAGTAATCAGGAAAAAATGAGACAAAACAATTGAGAGCTCGTGTGATCTTGCTAATAGATACAAGATTAAACGCAAATTTAGGTAAACAGAGAACAGATTGCAAGGGCAAAGTGGGTGTAACATTAACTGTGCCAGAGCCAAGAACATTAGAGATCGACCCATCTGCTAAGGTGACTGAAGAGCGATGTGTATGAAAGGTGGAAAGAAGGTTTGGATTACCCGTCATGTGGTCTGAGGCACCAGAATCAATAACCCACTGAGAAGATGAGAGAAGACATGTCTTATTGTTACCTGACTCAGCAAGGACAGTGATAGATTGAGGCCTTTTTGATGCCTCCTGAAACTGGATGAATTTGGCATATTCATCTGCAGATACTACATGAGTCACCCCTTGTTTTTGTTGAGCCATAATAATTTTCCAGAAATCAGAGTATGAGCCAACCAAACCGACTGCACAAGACAGAGAAGAAGACCAAGACTGCACACTTGGGCAGAGAAACACAAGAAAAATAGGACTGCACACTTGGGCAGAGAAACAAAAGGGAAACAGCACTGCTCACTTGGGCAGAGAAACAAAAGGAAAACAGCACTGCTCACTTGGGCAGAGAAACAAAAGGAAAACAGCACTGCTCACTTGGGCAGCAAACTGAACGAGAACTGAATTGAAAGATTCTGAGTTGCACTGCTCACTTGGGCAGCAAACTGAACGAGAACTGAATTAAAAGATTCTAAGTTGCACTGCTCACTTGGACAGTAAACTGACAGAAAAATTCCTAAGCTCTGATACCATGTAAACTGAACTAGGATTAGAGGAAAGACTTATATTTCATATACCATTTGTACATGGATATATATACATCAAACAAACTCACCAACTACACTCACCAACCACACTCACCACTCACCAACTACACTCACCAACCACACTCACTACTCACCAACTACACTCACCAACTATACTTATTATTCTATAACAATTAAGAACATGGAGACTATGGAACAGCCTTGCTGACCTTGGCATTTTTTATTGGAGCGAGATTTATCCCGGCTTTGTCTAATTTGAAAGTGTTCAAAGTGTCATCAATGCTGATAACAAAATTATTTGAATTATTTTTTGTAGAAGCGTGGATGCATTCATTTGCCTCTTTTTTCTGAATTAGTATTTTTCTTGCTTTTTGTTCTCTTCTTATTATTGACTGTCACAAGCATAATTTTAGATATCATGCAAGATATACAGGGTTGGTTTCTTTGAGTTTCTAATTTATGTTAAAGTATGTGTATATTGAAGAACGCTTAGAGAGCTTCAACTTTGTGTTTTCTTTAAATTTACTGGTTCAGTATACTCTTCTGTGATCTTTTGCTAATTTATTTATTTATTTTCTTGGGTTAGTAACTGAAGCTGTGAAGCTTCTGGTTAGCTTCATTTAGGAGTGAAAGTTTTGATTGATTACAGCTGTGTGGTAATTGCAGATGTACCTTTTGGATATTTACATATTTTACACAATTATGTCAGCGGTGTTGGGCTTCTTGCTGGGTGCTAGAGACCGCCTGGGGGAGGTAATTGCTGATATATTTAATTGTACACTTTGGTGTGGTTGCACATAATCACTTTTGTTATTTGGTGTACTTTTGCTCTATCTAGTCTGGCTGGTCCATATATAATTCGTAGGGATTTCATTTTTTTGGGTTAATGGTTGAGCTCATTATTTAAATAAAAATACTTCATGATACTCATCAGATTCGATCTTTGGAGTCTGTTCATAAACTTTTCGAAGGGTTTCCTGAAGCCTTCATGGCTACTCTTCATGTTCCTATTCCGAACAGGTACACCTCGTGGTTTTGAGCTAAATTTGAATTCAGTTGTTTGTTTATTTCGTATGAAGCATGAGTTCTTGTTTTGCAGGGTTTCTCTCCAGTCATCTGGTGAGGTGAGCCTTTTTATGTTTATATCCTACGACCCCTCTTACTTTTGAGGCTTGATAAGTTAGATTTACCGCTAAGCCACAGAACCATTGCTCAGTACTAATTGTCAACTTTGAAATTATAGAAAAATCATTTCCGATATGATTTGGAATTTTGAAGGAATGCTGCATGTAATGTCACAAAATCAAATCCAACTTTAAATATTCAAAAAGTAAATGTTTGCAACATCAAACAAAGAAAGATACTAATGTACTACAGCTTATTGAAGATTAAATATAGCAATCCCAATCCCATTCCATGACACTTAGAAACTTGCAGTTGTAAGTAGAAAAGTATGTGCATGGTTATGCTATTCAAACAAAGCAAATTAAAAAAAGCAACGATTTAACACTGGCTCCACTGATATATGGATGAATGTAATGTAACAGTTGACTATTTTTAATAACTTTTTAGTTGACACATCTAGTGATTAATAAAGACAGTTTCTTGAATGCTTGTATCTTGACCTCATCTCCTATGTGTGCGTGTTGAAAATTCTAGTACTTACGGTTGTTAAAGGTTTGAGCATTTTCTGAAAACCTGTTCATTGTAAATTGTATGTTTCATTTTTTGTTTTGTTTTGTCTTGGCTCCTTGGGTTCATACTTAACATTTACCCCTTGCAAGGATCAAACTCAAAATGTTTGAAATGTTGATGCGGTTTTTCATAAATGTGGTTTATACGTGTCAACATCATGTTAAGCAAGGGTATCTCATGTAAATTATTGTTTCTGGGCTCTGGAGTGGAAGAATTGGTTCAGCAATAACCGTACGGGCATTGAATTGTTAGTGTCAGCAGTGACAAGTTATATTAAAATTGATATAGCTTTCTGATGCAACCTCATCTTCCCTTTTTGAGAATCGATTAGTTTTCAAGAGGATTTACACTAAGCTTGCCCTATTTTTAGCACATTCAAAGTAGTTTGTCTTGTGCAGTTTCTATGATTTGAGAAATTGCATTTTCAGCTTGTCCTTTGTGCATATTGGCCATTTTATAATTGTTGCTACTTTAGCTACGTGTTTGGTAACCTGTTCTGTGTGGTAAAAGTTTAATGTATATTTTTTATTACCCCCATGATTTTATGAATATAAGATGCCTTCCCGAATAATCTGCATCAAGGATTAGCTTTAAGCCAATACCTCTTTACTTTAGTAATTGATGTGATCACTATATTTTTGCTGAAAGAAATCCTAGAATGTAGGCTATTTGCAGATGATATAGTTTTAATAGATGGTACGAGAGAGTGCGTAAATGCTAAGTTAGAAGCTTGGAGGGAAGCATTAGAATGTAAATGTTTTACTATAAGTACAATTAAAATGGAATATATCCAATGTCACCTTTAATCACAAGGTAACGATAGAAGAAAAGTTAAAATTGACGAACATAAATTAAATGGATCTAAAAGTTTGAAATATTTTTGGGTCTATAATTGAATCAAATAGAAGAAGTATTGGTGAAGATGTAACAAATAGGATTCAAGTAGAGTGGAACAATGCTCTATGCTCTGTGATTGTTAAGTGCCGCAAAAACTAAAAGGAAAATGATATAAAATAGCTATAAAACCACCGATGCTTTACGGTTCAAATATTGGGTGACTATGAATATGAACATGAGCAAAAATGAGGGTAACGGAAATGAGAATGTTCAGATGGATGTGTGAACTTACTTTCTTTTTTCTCTAGAAATAAGTAGATTATATTGATAATAAGTTTGATAGATCAAATGATTCTACAAAATGTTCAAAATAGACCATTGACGTACTTCAACTTTTAAAGTTGAAGGAAGACACGATCTTCATCTTTAGCCCGATTACAATTGGCATTATACATTGCCAGTAAAGTTTAAACAAACTCATAAATATAAACTACTGGTAATCATAGGAAATTGTTACAACTGATTAAAGTTAAAAGTGAACAAAACATTCATTAAAACTTGGGGCATGTTAATTGCAGGACACGTTTTACTAAACACAGGACACTTTTTAAAATTTTAAGTGGCGAAAAGACAAAAATATCCTTGTAACTTTCTACCCTCATAAAAAATTTTACCTACCCTTTTACCTACACCCTCCACCCTCATTAACTCTTTACATGCAACCTCCACATTTCTACTCAAATTCTTTCAAAATATTCTTTCAATCATCTCCATTTTTTGTTACTGAGCCAAGAATCGCCCACAACAGGCGATTTTATTAGATAAAATCTTGCCACCGCAAGGCGATTTTATCTAATAAAATCGCCTGTTGTGGGCGATTCTATTGGATAAAATTGCCTCCGCCTGAAAATTCGCCCCCACAAAGCGATTATATGGGAAAACATTGGTGTCCTATGGCGATTATATTTTTCCTAGTAGGATCGCCTCGCCTGGCCTAGGCGATTGTTTCGGCAAAAATCGCCTAGGCCAGGCGTTTTTCTGAAACCGAATCGTCTTGGCCATGGAAATTTTTCGAGGAACATTCACCGTCTTCGCCCAAGCGATTTTACCAATATTTCGCCCGAAATCCGTTTTTCCGGCGAACTAATGCATAAAGTACCCTAAAGTTTGCAAAAAACAACCTTAAAAACGCACGAAACACCCAAAAAACTTCCTAAACACAATACCCATACAATTTATAACACCAACAACATTGTAATTTCAGTTTTATTACAAAAACCAAAAAAGGGACTAATGGAGATAGAGATGGAGCTGTGCGTCTGGAATGGAATGGAATCGGTGATGGAGCCGATGGAGACCGTCCCGACGTGGAGATGGAATGGAATCGCCAATTGTGCCGAGACTGGAATCGCTGAGGCGCGGAGATTGCGCCGATGGAATGGAATCGGAGAGGCGTGAATGGAATGGAGATGGAGTTTTGCTTCTGCAGTAAAGTAATTTTACTGTAGAAAGAAGTATAAAATGGAAAAGGCAAAAAAGTAATTTCAATGATAGAATTTTTAAGATGTGTCCTGTGTTTAGTGAAAAGTGTGTTCCAATTTACAATTCTGTAAAACTTCATCCTCATAACAACATCCCACTTTGGGTACTAGATCTAACTCACCTTTTTTTTCTCTTCAAAATTGAGGTAACCCCAAACTGATTGGCATGAACTAATCTCAAACTTCTGTCGGATATCTGGCTATGAAATTTGTCCCTCAACCGGTGTGAGTCTACTATCCACTATGTTTTTTCTGGTTCTTCACCTTCAACTTTATCATCAACTTCCCAGAGCAGATTTGTATTATATCTGAAGCTAATGACTTGAAAAGTGATGGAAAACAAACGCTCCAACTATGGAGACCAAACACCCTCATGTAGAGAGGCAAAACACTCACGAAGAGAGACAAAACGCTTCCACTATAGAAGACTGCATCCTACTTAATAGAAAGTCACTGAAAATATTAATATTGAACCTCCCCCATCCTCCATTGAAGGAAGGTGAGGGAGAAGATAAAGAAATTGATGGGTTTCTAAAGAGAAGGGAGAGGAAAATTTGAAATAGAGATAGAAAGGATGTGATTTTACTTGGTTAGATAGAATAAGTAATGCAAGTATTAGATAAAAAATTGGAGTAGGTCCAATAGATAAAAGTTATGAGAGCAACATGCCTAATATGATTTGGACACGTGCGTCGGAGACCCTTAGATGCCCCAGTACGAGGGATAAAAAGTAGAGAGGCATGAACTAATCTTCAGGGAAAGAGGAAGACCTAAAAAAGACTTACAAGACAACTATTGAAAATGACATGTTATATTTAAATATAAATTAATCAAGGTATGATCCATATAACTGACCCCCACATAGTGAGATAAATGCTTAGTTGTTGTTTGTTAGTTCCCATAATATTCAAGTGCCGGAAGTGTTGATGTCAGACACAAACTGTTATCTACCTTGAGAGTGTAGTTCTTCATTACTTGGCTCTAGAATAGAAGCTAATTACATCTATCAATTGAAGGCTGTGGATAAAAATAAAGCAGATGCTGCTCATTTTGCTCCCTTTTGGAATGAAATTATAAAGAATCTGAGAGAAGAAGACTATGTTACATCTTTGTGAGTATCCAGTTTGGGTTTTTGTTGAATCTTTGTTTATTTGGCAATATAAGATTTCTAATTGTTGAATTGATGTTTCATTATTTTCAGGGAAATGGAGTTGCTTCTAATGCCCAAAAATTCCGGGAATCTTCCATTTGTTCAGTGGCCCCTATTTCTGTTAGCCAGCAAGGTTTGGTTATTGAATATTTTCACTGTGATTCAGCAGTTGTATTCCTTCAATCATGTTTTATAACACATTCTCTCTCTCTCTCTCTCTCTCTCTCTGTGTTTTAGATATTCCTTGCCAAAGATATTGCTGCTGAGAGTGATAGAGATTCGCAAGAGGAGTTATGGGATAGGATCTCAAGGGATGATTACATGAAGTATGCTGTTCAAGAGTGCTACCACTCTATCAAGCTCATACTAACTGCGATATTAGATGATGAAGGGAATGATGAAGGAAAGAAGTGGTAATTTATGCTAAGCCTTCAAATTATTTGTTGATTTTTATTTAGTGAAAGTTGGCTCCAGTCTGTCCTGTTTTATCTTTCGGCGAGACCTTGGGGATGGAAAGGTTTGACCTAAATTTTCACCTCCACTCCTGGAGCAATTTGTCACATGACACTGTAATTAGCAATAGAGGAACATGAATTCATTGGTTACGTTCTATGTCAGGTTGGAACATAACATGATTGGTTATACCAGTATGTAGGCCAAATTGTATCAAAAACTATGAAATCCATGTAATTTGATTTGTATAGTAACTGTTGGATTGATTAGAAACAGGTGAACAATCTAAACCAGACATTGACTGTTTGTATGATTTATTCTTCCAGGTTGTGATCTTTGCGTCATTCCTTGTTGTAATACTTTGAGATTGACCTGGGATAGTTCTTTTCATGGGTGTCTAGGGCAGAGTTCTGATGGGAAATGTTATGACTATGTAGCTGACATATGTCATTTGTTCATATTCTTATATTCTTGATGCAGTTCGTTGTCATTTGTGTGCCTGATATTGACAGGGTTGAGAGGATATATGAAGACAGTCATGGAAGCATTGTCAATAGGAGTATCCATGTGGACTTTAAGCTGGATAAGCTGTCATTACTTATTCAGAAAGTTATTGGTCTTATGGGAATTCTGGTACGCATCATTTGGTTTAAAATTGCTTGGAATTGGCAGATACGGGCTTAGTTATCTTTATTTTTAAGGGCAGTTTTTCCTAAAAAAGTGTATCATATAAGCATGATTGATGTATAAGTAAATCTTTATGACTTGATTCCAGTTTGGAATATGGCCTGCAGTTTCCATGTTTATACATTTTGTGGTATGTTAACTGCTCTTTGTTGTAGAGGGAGGAATATGCACCAGAACTGGAGAGTGGAGCTATCAAAGCAATTCAAGATATTTATGATGTTATGCGGCTTGATGTTCTTAACTATAACTTGAGGTTTGCTTCATGTTTACAGTGGAACTGTCTTGTAGTATGTGCTGAATATTCTAAATTTTGTCCGTATTTTATTCTCAGAGACCACTACGACACGTGGAATGTTCTGTCAAGAGCTAGGAATCAGGGTCGCCTCTTTCAGAAGCTGAAGTGGCCCCGGGATGCTGAGTTGGTAAGTTTTTCAATATGATATGGATCACCAACCACTCAACTTGCATATCTCCATCAGATTGTGATTAGTGAGGATTCTGCCCACTTCTTTTCTCCCTCTAACCCCATTTGTTTGGTTATGTAAATTAGATTGTGGATTGGATGTTTCAAGCGTGAGCCTTACAAGTCTTGATTATTTGCAGAAAACGCAAATTCGAAGGTTGCATTCCCTGCTAACAATAAAAGATTCGGCCGCAAATATCCCAATAAACCTTGAAGCAAGGCGCAGATTGGAGTTCTTCACAAATTCTCTTTTTATGGAAATGCCAACTGCTAAGCCTGTCCGTGAAATGTTATCCTTCAGGTAGTATCAAGGTTTTTTTTTTTTTTGGTTGCCTTTGTTGGTGTAACATTTGCATGTACTGACAAAATCCCCTGGGTTATATTACATGCAGTGTGTTCACACCTTATTATTCCGAGATTGTGCTTTACAGCATGTCTGATCTTCTAAAGAAGAATGAAGATGGGATTTCTACTTTGTTTTACCTTCAGAAGATATTTCCAGGTATTTTCCATTCTTTAGCAGCTAAGCCTGCTACTGATATTATAACTCTTTGAAATGTTTTAAATTTGTGCTAGAGAATACCATTGATTCAATTAGTGTGGATTCTCAGAAAGCACAAATCCTTGAATATTCCTTGTCGTCTGGCATATGAATGAAGCATATTTGTGGTGTACTTGTGTAGGGTAGAAAATTTAATAGGGTTGTCTTTGCATACAGGTGTAGTAGCTGGATTGTACCGTGTAATTTTGTGTAGGTAGGAAAATATTCATACTAACATACATGAAAAGGAAGAATAAACCACTAAAACTGTATGCATAACTTCTGTGAAGAGGAATGCATCTTTGCACTCATTCAGTTTGCTTCCATTCTAGTGAATAAATTTTCTAATTTGTTACCTGTATATGAGTTGAAAATGATGAGATATAAATGTTGGTGTGTTATTGCTGGCTGTTAAATGCAAAGCCGGTTGTAAAACTGGTTAAGTTGTTGAATTTTAAGTTTATAATTTGCTATTGCTGACAAGCTTTCTGGCTCAAATTTTTAAGCCATGTCTCTTATTTTGGTTTCCCTTTGCTTCTGCATGAATTCTCCATACTCCTTGTATTATCTTCCTTGATTTTATCTTTTGTTCTTGAAATTATTTTAATTCTGTTTGATCTTCTGTTTAGATTAGGCTCTTGTTTTCTGCTTGTTTTATGAGGATCTGTTTCTTCTTATATATGTGCTTACCTTTCTGATTCCTTAATGCAGATGAATGGAAAAACTTTCTAGCAAGGATTGGCCGTGATGAGAATATAACAGAGGCTGAACTTAATGATAACCCAAATGACATCCTTGAACTTCGATTTTGGGCTTCCTACAGAGGACAGACATTGGCTAGAACTGGTACTTTCTCCATTAAATCTTTGGACCTTTTTCTTTCTTTTAGGTTTCTTCCCCAGACTCTCTGAATTTTTATTTTTTCTGTATTTCTTTTCTCAGTAGCTTTTTGGGCATCCATTTGTTCTTTCCGTATGGGATTTATGTTTCCATATTGATTGCTGTTAACATTTTGGCTCTTAATAAACTCCATTTTGGATTGTTTTTTCTTCTTTTTAATGCAAAAGGATGTTCTCTGTTCCTATTTCATTTTGCAGGAAGATTTTATAAATTTTGAATATCTATTAAATAGTTTTGTTGATGATGTGAATAAAAGAAAGGGTACTATTTCTGCATGATGAGTTTCAAGGCACAACTTTTAAAAGTAAGTTATTGTGAAACCACAATGTAATTTTGCTAGGAAAGGTATTAAATAAAAAGAAGTATAAATATGATTCATTTTTTTGGAGAACGAGGAAATGTTTAGAAACTGGACTCTTTTTTTGACAATGTGAGTATGAGATTACCTTTAGTTAGTAACCAAATCCCTAAGGAGACATTAAAAATGAGGCTGATTGTTGGTAGCATGGAGCATTAATTTAGAGCACATAAAATATACCATAGGATCAAAAGGATTAAACAAAATTTGGCAATTTGAGTGTTTTTGGTAGAAATTGTAGAACTTTAAGGGAAAAACTGATTCTTTTATTTCTTACGTTCAACTAGGAGGAGACTAGATTAAATAGAGAACCTATTCTAGTTTCCTACCATAACAGACCCATCTCAATTATAGTAACTCCTATCAATCAGGGCTACCATAATTAAGATTGATTCTACTTTCCTTACTAATCAAATAAGGTAATTATTGTAATTAGCAACTAATCAGGAATCAATCCTTATCCTTTAACTTTCAACACTCCCCCTCAAGTTGGAGCAAAAATGTCTAACATGCCCAACTTGCTTATATGACGATCAAATGGTAGTCGTAGTAGCCCCTTGGTTAGGACATCTGCCACTTGTTGAGCTGAAGGTACAAACGGGGTGCAAATTATTCCCTTCTCTAGCTTCTCCCTTATGAAATGCTTATCAATTTCAACATGCTTGGTCCTCTCATGTTGAACAGGATTTTGAGCGATGCTAATAGCCGCCTGCTTATCACAATACAACTTCATAGGTAGAAGAACAGGTCTGTTCAGGTCTTGCATCAACATCTTGAGCCATAAAACTTCTTTAATTCCATGGCTCATTGCCCGAAATTCAGCTTCTGCACTACTAGTGCTACCACTTTTTGCTTCTTACTCTTACAAGACACCAAATTGCCCCAGAGAAAGGTACAATAGCCTGTGGTAGATCTCCTATCTGAGACAGAACCAGCCCAATCAGCATCTGTAAACACCTCAATGCCCCTCTTCTCACTTTTACCAAAAAACAGTCCTTTCCCGGGGGTCCCTTTCAGATATCTCAGAATCCTATAAGCAGCTTCTAGGTGTTCTTCATAAGGAGAATGCATGAATCGTGAAACCAAACTCACAGCAAATGCAATGTCAGGTCGAGTGTGGGACAAGTAAATTAATTTTCCCACCAACCTTTGATATCTTCCCTTCTCAGTGGGAACTCCATCCTTGATATCTCCTAGTTTGATGCTCACATCAACTGGAGTGTCTGAAGGTTTGCAGCCACTCATTCCAGTCTCTTTCAAGAGATCTAGAATGTATTTTCTTTGAGATACTGTGATACCTTTCTTGGACCTAGCGACCTCCATTCCAAGGAAGTATTTCAATTGTCCCAGATCTTTGATCTCAAATTCTGTAGCCAGATTCTGCTTTAGTCTCCCCATTTCTTCAAAATCATCACCAGTTAAGATTATGTCATCGACGTAAACAATCAGGACTGAAACTCTCCCTTTGGAATGTTTTGTAAACAAGGTATCATCTGAGTGCCGCTGTTTATATCCTTGACCTTTAACAAATTTGGTGAATCTGTCGAACCAAGCTCGGGGGGATTGTTTCAGTCCATAAATGGACCTTTTCGGCCGGCACACCTTCTTCCCAAACTTCTCAACGAACCCAAGCGGTGGTTCCATATATACCTCTTCTTGCAAATCACCATTTAGGAAAGCATTTTTGACATCTAGCTGGAACAATGGTCAATCAAGATTAGCAGCCACAGATAGTAATACCCGAATTGAGTTTACCTTAGCTACTGGTGAGAAAGTTTCAGAATAGTCCACACCATAAGTTTGAGTAAATCCTTTTGCTACAAGGCGAACCTTGTATCTTTCTAAGGATCCATCCGAGTGGTATTTCACATTGAATACCCACTTGCATCCAACTAGCTTCTTCCCATGGGGTAGGTCCACTGTCTCCCAAGTATAATTCTTTTCCAAAGCACTCATCTCTTCGAACACAGCTTCCCTCCAATTTTTATCATGTAGGGCCTCCTGAATAGTGTTAGGAATGCACACACTAGACCATTGTGAAATAAATGAGCAATGGTGAGGTGAAATGTTCTCATAGGACACAAAATTAGATAGTGGATGCTGTGTGCATGATCTTACTCCTTTTCTAAGTGCAATAGGAAGCTCCAAGTGATTAGAAGAACCTGAATTTTCTGAAGGAGTAGTTGCAGGACTTTGTGATTCAATGTCATGACCTTGGAGTTCAGGATCCAACCTTGGCGGAGATGATTGATGATGCTGAGGATTGGTGCTCTTTCTCCTGGAGTAGACCAGACCTTTGAATCTGTTCTGATCAGTTGTTGGTAGTTCTACCTCTAACTGGTGTTGCTGGGATGGCATTTTTTGTGGTTCAGGTTCAAAGCTTTCAGGCTGTGTGACAGTGGTTGGTTCAGGGATCAGAATTTTTGGTGGCCAGAAAACCTCATCTTCACTTTGATTCTCCCCCTGAAGATGAGGGGGACTGTGGGAAGATGTACCTTCAAGAAAGGTAACATCTATAGACACATACATTTTCTTAGAAGTAGGGTCATAGCATTTGTATCCCTTTTGATGGGCTGCATATCCTACAAATATACAACGGTGTGCCTGAGGGTCAAGTTTGGATTTGTGGGGATGGAAGTTGTGGACAAAAGCAACACAGCCAAAGATTTTTAAAGGGAGATCGGTGGTTAACCGAGAGTTGGGGAATAGTGTATTGAGCTGTTGAATGGGAGTACAGAATTTTAAGGTACGAGTAGGCAACCTATTTATTAGATATGCTGCAATTAATACAGCTTCCCCCCACAAAAATTTTGGGACCTTAGTCGTAAGGATTAAGGCCCGAGCTGTTTCAAGAAGATGGCGGTTCTTCCGTTCTGCTACCCCATTTTGTTGAGGTGTATAACTACAAGAACTTTGATGCACAATGCCATTGGTAGAGAAGAACTGCCCTAACACATGATTAAAGAATTCTTTCCCATTGTCACTTCTAAAAATTTTTATGGGAGTTTGAAATTGAGTTAGGATCATGGCATAAGCGTGTTTAAACACTAGTGCAACATCAGATTTGTCTTTTAATAAGAACACCCAAGATACTCTAGTATGGTCATCAATAAAAGTGACAAACCAACGTTTCCCGGATAGGGTGGATACTCTGGAGGGTCCCCAAACATCACTGTGAATCATAGAAAATGGTGCAGATGGTTTGTATGGTTGATATGAAAAAGTAGCACGATAATGCTTTGCCAATTCACAAGACTCACATTTCAGGAGTGAAAATTGTTTATTCATAAACAACTTAGGAAACAGTAGCTTTAAGTAGCTGAAACTAAGGTGCCCTAACCTATAATGCCAAAGGATAATTTCATTATTTTCAGAAACTGAAGTTGAAGCAACACATGTTCTCCTATCTAGCATACCCATAGGTCTTGTATTTAAGAGATATAAGCCACCAGCTTGTTCAGCATCCCCAATCATCTCCCCCGAGGTTAAATCCTGAAAAACACAACGAGAGGAGCAAAAATTAGCCGTGCAATGGTGGTCATGTGTGAATTTGCTGATAGATACCAAATTATAAGGGAGAGAGGGGATATGAAGAACATCTTTCAGAGTCAGGTTGGAAGACATGGGTATAGGCCCTTTGCCGGCAACATTGGCAAATGAACGATCAGCAATTTTTACTTTGAAATTACCAGCAACAGGTGTGTAAGAAGAAAAATATTTCGAAGACCCAGTCATGTGGTCTGTGGCTCCTGAATCTAAAATCCAGTAGTCATTAGATTTGGTACAAGCAATTGTACCAACAAGGACTGTACCTGATTGTGCTAAGGAAGCTGAGGTTGAGTTGTTTCCCATAGATTGGGACTGAAATAACTTTTGAAGATGTTCCATTTGCTCCTTAGTGAAGGGGGAAGACTCATGAATCTGCTGGCCAGAATCTAAGGCACCAATAACAAGTGCCTGCGGATCTCCCCGAAGTTTTGGACCTCCCTGTTTCTTCTTGGAATTCCCTGTTGCTGGTTTTCCATGTAATTTCCAGCAAGTGTCACGAGTATGCCATGCCCTTTTCCAATAGTCACACCAAGGCCTTTGCTTGCCTGGTCTTCCTCCTTCAAACATTGGACTTTTAACCACAAGTGCTGAACTTTCTACTTCAGTTTTTGGTTCATGGCTATGCCTCAACATCACCAATTTTCTGGCCTCTTCTCTACGCACCTCTAAAAAAACTTCTCGGACTGAGGGTAGAGGGTTTTTCCCCAGAATTCTGCCTCTAACCTCATCGAGATTCTGATCCAGTCCAGCCAAGAAAACAAAGACTCTTCCTCTCTCTATCTTTTTCTTGTATCTGGCACTATCATTCTGACATTCCCATGTCTCTTCTTCAAAGAGATCTAGCTCCTGCCACAGAGTTATCATCTCATTGTAGTAACTGGTTACATCACGATTCTCTTGCTGCAATTTCCAAACCTTAGAATTCAGTTCAAACAACTGAGAGTGGTTGTCCAAGTCTGAGTAGGTTTCTCTGATTGCCTCCCAGACGTCACGTGCAGTTGGCAGGAAGATGAAGGCCTTTCCGATCAAGGGATCCATGGAGTTGATCAGCCATGATGTGACCATGGAATTTTCAGATCTCCACTGTTGAAACTTTGGATCCGATGAACTCAGCGGTTGGATCTCCCCATTCAGGTAGCCAAGTTTCCCTTTGCCGTCAATTGCCAGACGGACTGTTTGAGACCATTCTAAGTAATTCTTCCCATTCAGTTTGTGAGGAGTGATCTGTAAGGTATTGTCTGAACCCGTCTGTGAAACAGATCCACTCACAGCCCAAGCGGCTGTGGATGTTGTTGTGGGTTGACTTGCGCTACTAGTGGCTCCGGAAGTAGCTGCTGATGAACCCACCATGGCTGCCTTAAAGTTCATGTCTGAACCCTAGCTCTGATACCATGTAGAACTTTAAGGGAAAAACTGATTCTTTTATTTCTTACGTTCAACTAGGAGGAGACTAGATTAAATAGAGAACCTATTCTAGTTTCCTACCATAACAGACTCATCTCAATTATAGTAACTCCTATCAATCAGGGCTACCATAATTAAGATTGATTCTACTTTCCTTACTAATCAAATAAGGTAATTATTGTAATTAGCAACTAATCAGGAATCAATCCTTATCCTTTAACTTTCAACAGAAATAAAGACTATTTATAGTTGGGAGCTAAATAATTTTCTAATGAATGGATAAATCATAGAAGAAATGGAAGAAAGGAAGAGATTGAGGATTATAAGCTAACTTTTGAAAAGAAAAAAAAGAAGTGTTTGCATGTTGTGAACTAGCCTAGATTATAGGTATCCATCAGTAAAGTGGCTATTTAAGTCAGCATTGATTTCCATTGATACTGTTAAACTGAACTAGAATGAGAAGAAAGACTTATATCTCATATACCATTTGTACATGGATATATATGCATTAAACAAACTCACCAACTACACTCACCAACCACACTCAACAACCACACTTACCAACCACACTCACCAACTATAGGAATCAATTCTTATTCTTTTAACTTTTCTAGATTCCCTCCTATAATCATAATTATGTACTAAGAAAGCCAACAACACTTCTTATTCTATAACATTAACTTTCAACACTCCCCCTCAAGTTGGAGCAAAAATGTCTAACATGCCCAACTTGCTTATATGACGATCAAATGGTAGTCGTAGTAGCCCCTTTGTTAGAACATCTGCCACTTGTTGAGTTGAAGGTACAAACGGGGTGCAAATTATTCCCTTTTCTAGCTTCTCCCTTATGAAATGCTTATCAATTTCAACATGCTTGGTCCTCTCATGTTGAACAGGATTTTGAGCAATGCTAATAGCCGCCTGGTTATCACAATACAACTTCATAGGTAGAAGAACAGGTCTGTTCAGGTCTTGCATCAACATCTTGAGCCATAAAACTTCTTTAATTCCATGGCTCATTGCCCGAAATTCAGCTTCTGCACTACTAGTTGCTACCACTTTTTGCTTCTTACTTTTCCAAGACACCAAATTGCCCCAGAGAAAGGTACAATAGCCTGTGGTAGATCTCCTATCTGAGACAGAACCAGCCCAATCAGCATCTGTAAACACCTCAATGCCCCTCTTCTCACCTTTACAAAAAACAGTCCTTTCCCGGGGGTCCCTTTCAGATATCTCAGAATCCTATAAGCAACTTCTAGGTGTTCTTCATAAGGAGAATGCATGAATCGTGAAACCAAACTCACAGCAAATGCAATGTCAGGTCGAGTGTGGGACAAGTAAATTAATTTTCCCACCAACCTTTGATATCTTCCCTTCTCAGTAGGAACTCCATCCTTGATATCTCCTAGTTTGAAGCTCACATCAACTGGAGTGTCTGAAGGTTTGCAGCCACTCATTCCAGTCTCTTTCAAGAGATCTAGAATGTATTTTCTTTGAGATACTGTGATACCTTTCTTGGACCTAGCGACCTCCATTCCAAGGAAGTATTTCAATTGTCCCAGATCTTTGATCTCAAATTCTGTAGCCAGATTCTGCTTTAGTCTCCCCATTTCTTCAAAATCATCACCAGTTAAGATTATGTCATCCACGTAAACAATCAGGACTGAAACTCTCCCTTTGGAATGTTTTGTAAACAAGGTATCATCTGAGTGCCCTTGTTTATATCCTTGACCTTTAACAAATTTGGTGAATCTGTCGAACCAAGCTCGGGGGGATTGTTTCAGTCCATAAATGGACCTTTTCAGCCTGCACACCTTCTTCCCAAACTTCTCAACGAACCCAGGCGGTGGTTCCATATATACCTCTTCTTGCAAATCACCATTTAGGAAAGCATTTTTGACATCTAGCTGGAACAAAGGCCAATCAAGATTAGCAGCCACAGATAGTAATACCCGAATTGAGTTTACCTTAGCTACTGGTGAGAAAGTTTCAGAATAGTCCACACCATAAGTTTGAGTAAATCCTTTTGCTACAAGGCGAGCCTTGTATCTTTCTAAGGATCCATCCGAGTGGTATTTCACAGTGAATACCCACTTGCATCCAACTGGCTTCTTCCCATAGGGTAGATCCACTCTCTCCCAAGTATAATTCTTTTCCAAAGCACTCATCTCTTTGAACACAGCTTCCCTCCAATTTTTATCATGTAGGGCCTCCTGAATAGTGTTAGGAATGTACACACTAGACAATTGTGAAATAAATGAGCAATGGTGAGGTGAAATGTTTTCATAAGACACAAAATTAGATAGTGGATGTTGTGTGCATGATCTTACTCCTTTTCTAAGTGCAATAGGAAGCTCCAAGTGATTAGAAGAACCTGAATTTTCTGAAGGAGTAGTTGCAGGACTTTGCAAGTCAATGTCATGACCTTGGAGTTCAGGATCCAACCTTGGCGGAGATGATTGATGATGCTGAGGATTGGTGCTCTTTCTCCTGGAGTAGACCAGACCTTTGAATCTGTTCTGATCAGTTGTTGGTAGTTCTACCTCTAACTGGTGTTGCTGGGATGTCACTTTTTGTAGTTCAGGTTCAAAGCTTTCAGGCTGTGTGACAGTGGTTGGTTCAGGGATCAGAATTTTTTGTGGCCAGAAAACCTCATCTTGACTTTGATTCTCCCCCTGAAGATGAGGGGGACTGTGGGAAGATGTACCTTCAAGAAAGGTAACATCCATAGACACATACATTTTCTTAGAAGTAGGATCATAGCATTTGTATCCCTTTTGATGGGTTGAGTATCCTACAAATATACAACGGTGTGCCTGAGGGTCAAGTTTGGATTTGTGGGGATGGAAGTTATGGACAAAAGCAACACAGCCAAAGATTTTTAAAGGGAGATCGGTGGTTAACCGAGAGTTGGGAAATAGTGTATTGAGCTGTTGAATGGGAATACTGAATTTTAAGGTACGAGTAGGCAACCTATTTATTAGATATGCTGCAGTTAATACAGCTTCCCCCCACAAAAATTTTGGAACCTTAGTTGTAAGAATTAAGGCCCGAGCTGTTTCAAGAAGATGACGGTTCTTCCGTTCTGCTACCCCATTTTGTTGAGGTGTATAACTACAAGAACTTTGATGCACAATGCCATTGGTAGAGAAGAACTGCCCTAACACATGATTAAAGAATTCTTTCCCATTGTCACTTCTAAAAATCTTTATGGGAGTTTGAAATTGAGTTAGGATCATGGCATAAAAGTGTTTAAACACTAGTGCAACATCAGATTTATCTTTTAATAAGAACACCCAAGATACTCTAGTGTGGTCATCAATAAAAGTGACAAACCAACGTTTCCCGGATAGGGTGGATACTCTAGAGGGTCCCCAAACATCACTGTGAATCATAGAAAATGGTGCAGATGGTTTGTATGGTTGAGATGAAAATGTAGCACGATGATGCTTTGTCAATTCACAAGACTCACATTTTAGGAGTGAAAATTGTTTATTCATAAACAACTTAGGAAACAGTAGTTTTAAGTAGCTGAAACTAGGGTGGCCTAACCTATAATGCCAAATCATCATTTCATTATTTTCAGAAACTGAAGTTGAAGCAACACATGTTCTCCTATCTAGCATACCCATAGGTTTTGTGTTTAGGAGATATAAGCCACCAGTTTGTTCAGCATCCCCAATCATCTCCCCCGAGGTTAAATCCTGAAAAACACAACGAGAGGAGCAAAAATTAGCTGTGCAATGGTGGTCATGTGTGAATTTGCTGATAGATACCAAATTATAAGAGAGAGAGGGGATATGAAGAACATCTTTCAGAGTCAGGTTGGAAGACATGGGTATAGGCCCTTTGCCGGCAACAGTGGCAAATGAACCATCAGCAATTTTTACTTTGAAATTACCTGCAACAGGTGTGTAAGAAGAAAAATATTTCGAAGACCCAGTCATGTGGTCTGTGGCTCCTGAATCTAAAATCCAGTAGTCATTAGATTTGGTACAAGCAATTGTACCAACAAGGACTGTACCTGATTGTGCTAAGGAAGCTGAGGCTGAGTTGTTTCCCATAAATTGGGACTGAAATAACTTTTGAAGATGTTCCATCTGCTCCTTAGTGAAGGGGGAAGACTCATGAATCTGCTGGCCAGAATCTGAGGCACCAATAACAAGTGCCTGCGGATCTCCCCCAAGTTTTGGACCTCCCTGTTTCTTCTTGGAATTCCCTGTTGCTGGTTTTCCATGTAATTTCCAGCAAGTGTCACGAGTATGCCATGCCCTTTTGCAATAGTCACACCAAGGCCTTTGCTTGCCTTGTCTTTCTCCTTCAAACATTGGACTTTTAACCACAAGTGCTGAACTTTCTACTTCAGTTTTTGGTTCATGGCTATGCCTCAACATCACCAATTTTCTGGCCTCTTCTCTACGCACCTCTGAAAAAACTTCTCGGACTGAGGGTAGAGGGTTTTTCCCCAGAATTCTGCCTCTAACCTCATCGAGGTTCTGATTCAGTCCAGCCAAGAAAACAAAGACTCTTCCTCTCTCGATCTTTTTCTTGTATCTGGCACTATCATTCTGACATTTCCATGTCTCTTCTTCAAAGAGATCTAGCTCCTGCCACAGAGTTATCATCTCATTGTAGTAACTGGTTACATCACGATCGCCTTGCTGCAACTTCCAAACCTTAGAATTCAGTTCAAACAACTGAGAGTGGTTGTCCAAGTCTGAGTAGGTTTCTCTGATTGCCTCCCAGACGTCACGTGCAGTTGGCAGGAAGATGAAGGCCTTTCCGATCAAGGGATCCATGGAGTTGATCAACCATGATGTGACCATGGAATTTTCAGATCTCCACTGTTGAAACTTTGGATCTGATGAACTCAGCGGTGGGATCTCCCCATTCAGGTAGCCAAGTTTCCCTTTGCCGTCAATTGCCAGACGGACTGTTTGAGACCATTCTAAGTAATTCTTCCCATTCAGTTTGTGAGGAGTGATCTGTAGGGTATTGTCTGAACCCGTCACAGATCCACTCACAGCCCAAGCGGCTGTGGATGTTGTTGTGGGTTGACTTGCGCTACTAGTGTCTCCGGAAGTAGCTGCTGATGAACCCACCATGGCTGCCTTAAAGTTCATGTCTGAACCACTGCTCTGATACCATGTTAAACTGAACTAGAATGAGAGGAAAGACTTATATCTCATATACCATTTGTACATGGATATATATACATTAAACAAACTCACCAACTACACTCACCAACCACACTCAACAACCACACTTACCAACCACACTCACCAACTATAGGAATCAATTCTTATTCTTTTAACTTTCCTAGATTCCCTCCTATAATCATAATTATGTACTAAGAAAGCCAACAACACTTCTTATTCTATAACATTAACTTTCAACAGATACTTGTGATTTTTCGGCAATTATGTGCTTTATTTATTCCATTTGCATGATGCTAGAAATGTGTTGTCGGAGTTCATGGTTATGATTGATCTTCACAAATTGGTCCAGCCGATGCTTGCATAATTTTATAGATAATGCATTCCTTTTATAATTTCGATTTATTGTTATTCTCACATACTGTTATAATGTTTCCAATTTCAGTTCGTGGGATGATGTACTACCGAAAAGCTCTTATGCTTCAAGCTTATTTAGAACATATTACCATGGGAGGTCAGTGAATCTGAAAATGTTTTGTTGGCTTCTATTTATCTAGTGTCTTAATGTGTTAGCTATTTTTGACACAGGAGCTGCAATCTCCCTAACTCAAGTAACAGATGTTGAAGGTTTTGAGTTATCTCCTGAGGCCAGAGCTCAGGCTGATCTGAAGTTCACATATGTGGTTACATGTCAAATATATGGGAAGCAGAAAGAAGGTCGAAAGCCTGAGGCTACAGATATTGCTTTATTAATGCAGAGGTGGAGTACTATGTCTACAGATGATCCATTAATTGCTCACTAAATTCAGGGTTTGTTACTCTTCAGAAGTTGGTTTTGAACATTTCCTCCATCATGTACATGATGTAGAATGGACTTGAAAACATATACTTCAGCTGGTGGAAGAGTATGAAGAAGAGAAATTTGGTGAAAATATTGAAGAAAAAGTTTCAAGAAATAAACCAAAAGAGTAAAAAGAAAAAGAAGATAAAAGATAAATAAATAATAAACAACGGAACTGATTTCTGCGTTGAACGAATAATCTGCATTTTTTTGGCCTTTGGTCTTGAATGCAGCCATTGTAGCATTTGGATAATTGCAAAGTTCCCTTTCTGTTTTCTTCACACCCGTGCACTCCCTCCCAATTTCATATGTTTTTCTCTGTCATTTGTTTTTCCATACTAATTCATGTTATCATTAATATACTGTACAACAGGAATGAAGCTCTTCGAGTTGCTTTTATTGATGAGGTTGAGACTTTGAAGGATGGAAAAGTGCATACAGAATATTACTCAAAACTTGTAAAGGCTGACATCAATGGGAAAGATAAGGTTAAGTATTCATTTATTACCTTTCTTGGTGGATGCTTTCTTATTGATTTATTTTTATTATTATTATTATTATTATTATTATTATTAGAATATTTCTTGTTTGAATGAAGGGGAAGATGAATATGTTCATGAAAATTAAGGGAAAAAAAAAATGACAAAAGTACATGCTATATCAGCAAGTGAATCCAGCAGCTGATTAACAGTTGGATTACTTTTGTCTGCTACCAGGGCCTACCATGACACCACTGTAGTTTAAGTCTGCTTTCTGCATTACTTCTGCGGTCTCTCTTGGAGGCCAATAATTTCATCTGTTAGTGTTTCTCGGCCGTGTGGTTGATCATATTAAATGTTTACTACAGAGTTTGTTCCTCGCATTCAGAGTTTTCCTTATCTTATACTCACAGGAATATCGAATAGAAAGACATTTTCTTTCCTCATAATTCAAAGTTTTCCTTATCTTATACTCACAGGAAATCTATTCGATAAAATTGCCGGGGAATCCAAAACTTGGTGAAGGGAAGCCTGAAAATCAAAATCATGCTGTTGTCTTTACACGTGGAAATGCTATGCAGACAATTGATATGAATCAGGTAAATAGATGCCTTTGGAATTCTTTTCTATCCCCAAATTTGCATATTTACGTATTTATCTGCTTAGAAGCATAAGCCATAGGTACAATTGAATATAGTCTGCGGCAAATTGCTAGGACCAGGTCAAAGCTTTACATGTATAAACTTGTAAGGGACTATAACTATTTAAGCATCGTTTGCTTCATTAAGGAGAATCCCAGCTTGCTCATGATTCTTTTGTGTTTTGTGGATATCATTTGAATCACAGAAGTGGAAGGTCTCGAGAATTGGGAGAACTGGCATGATCTGATGCAAGTTATTTCTGTCCCATGTACACCATTGTAAACAGTTATGAAAGGGCCCAAGCTGATTTTTCATTAACCGGTTTCCCTTTGGTGGTTTAAATTCCCTTTAGTTTTTGCCGACTTATGATAGAGATGGGGATTGCAGCTGTCATGCTTAGAAATTTTTAAATGGCCACTTCTATAGATTTTCCCTTTGGCTTATTTTTCTGGGTTTGTTATCCTCTCCTTATCTCTCAAAATTTTCTACTGATTCAGCTATTATTGACAGGATAATTATTTTGAGGAAGCTTTGAAAATGAGAAATCTTCTGGAAGAATTTCATCTTGATCATGGGATTCGTCCCCCAACTATTCTTGGGGTGAGGGAGCATGTGTTTACTGGAAGGTATTCACTGTTCAGTATTTGTGTTTTATTTTTTTTGTTCTGATAGAAGTTCGTGACTAACCATTCTGATGGTGCAGTGTTTCTTCTCTGGCATCATTCATGTCTAATCAAGAAACCAGCTTTGTAACACTTGGTCAGCGTGTTCTAGCAAAGCCATTAAAGTGAGTTTTTGCTTCTGGACATTGTTTACTCTTGATAGAAAGTCACATAAGTAGTGTTTAAATATTTAAGTCAACTAAAATTGCTGTCAATCTTTGTAGGGTCCGTATGCATTATGGTCATCCCGACGTTTTTGACAGAGTTTTCCATATAACTCGAGGTGGCATAAGCAAAGCCTCTCGGGTTATTAACATCAGTGAAGATATTTTTGCAGGTATCATGGCTAAACTCTATTACTTGCTGTTGGAGAAACTACCTTTTACTTATATCTATCACTCTTCTTTTTTTTTCCTAACTAGTTATCAGTACAGCTAAGAAGCCAAAGTTTGATTATCAGCATACAATCTTCCGTTAGATACTTCAGTTTATCCAAAATATTAGCCTCTTAATTCTCTAATTTTAAGAGTTTGAGATAGTATATGCTTCAGGCATCCTTTGTGCCTCTTGTGGAAAGGTTGTAAATTATATCATGCCTATTTGTTGAGCTGATTGTTGTGCATGATTTAGTCAGTTGGATGCATAATGTTGACCCTTGTCGCTGGAATTCAACCAAAATTTCATGCTCTTCTATCCTGAGCGTTTATGTTTTTCTTTAGAGCACATCTAATTGTTGGAACTTATAATATTGGTTTTTCACAAATTTTAGTTAACACTAACCAGAATATATTTGAATTGCTCTGCGTGTTCTGGACTAACAAATTACAGCAACTCAATAGCGGGTAGTTGTGTTATATCTGTTGGCCTTGTCAAAATGTTATATTATATTCGTATTTTCATTTGGGGGTGTGATTGTCATGATTCACCATACAGCTATTGCGAATGCTTTTATACGATGGATAGGAAATAGACAAGTTAACTGTTATTAAAAGAGTAAAGGGTAGACCTGAAAAGAAATGGAAGACAACTATAAAAAATGACATGTTATATTTGAATATAAATGGAACAATTTGTCTCGACCGAACACAATGGCGAGATACGATCCATACAGCTGACTCGCAGAGAGTTGAAGGCTTAGTTGTTTTCTGAAGCATAGGAGATTAGTGTCATTCTTCATGAAAAAGCACAGTATTTGACTCTTTCTGTTTGTCTTTGGATTTATGCTATCAGAACTTTCAATTTAGCTATTTGTATGTTCTTGTATGGAAAAGCTAGGCTACAGAACGGTCTTTTTGCCAAATGTTTGACGCTTAAGAAATATGCAGGGTTCAATTCAACCTTGCGTCAAGGAAATATCACCCACCATGAATACATACAGGTAAATCTTGTGCTTGTTTGTGCGATGCTTGTTTGTGCGAACTGTTAAATATAGAATAATCATGTCATACAAGTGTGATTTAATTAGGTTGGCAAGGGAAGAGATGTGGGGCTCAATCAGATTGCCGTATTTGAAGGCAAGGTTGCTGGCGGTAATGGTGAACAAGTACTTAGTAGGGATGTGTACAGACTTGGTCAACTCTTTGATTTCTTCAGAATGCTGTCATTCTTTTTCACAACTGTTGGGTACTATTTTTGTACCATGGTAAGTCATTATGAATTCTGGATGTAATGTGCTTGCTTCTTTTAGATATTGTTTCAAGTCTTGTTATGTGTTTTTGTGTCAAGTTCAGATAGAACGGTACACTCCTGGATCAAGCTCCGGTTTGCAGGTTGCATGTTTTGATGTATCTAACCATACCATACCATTGCATGGCACATTTTGGCGCAGTTTGCATTGAGGCCCAAATGTTTGAAGTTCATTATTTCTTATTCAACTTGAGTTTTGATGCAGGACAAGTGTGTTTTCAGTCTAAACAGATTCTTAGGTGTAGAAATGTTGAAAAATAAAACTATTAGATGAACTATGATAAAATTACTGAAAATAATGAAAGTTACTATAGTAGTCCCTGCTCAAATTCTTAGGCATCACCCCCATGGGGATGTTGCATCTCACAATCCTCGAAGAAGACAACAGTGTCTTCAGAATTTTTGTTGAATTGAATCTGTAGTCTCCAATATCTACATTATTCAAAACCATGGCCTACTTAAATATGTTCCTGAATTATCGATACCGTATCTAGACACAATTACCAAAAGTAAAACTTAATTTACCTTGTAAATAAAGACTCAATTCGAAAATCTAGAATGTAGAAGATGCTTGTGAATGAAAGAAATGTACTGACATGCCCTTGACAGCTAAATTCCAGGATTTACTAAAAACAAACAAATGAATTAGTGTGCTCCAAATCCTCTTTAGCTCACGTCTTGTAAACTTTAGTATCCTTTTGTAGAACTTTAGAAGGGAAAAACTGATCTTTTTATTTCTTACGTTCAACTAGGAGGAGACTAGATTAAATAGAGAACCTATTCTAGTTTCCTACCATAACAGACCCTTCTCAACTAGAGTAACTCCTATCAATCAGGGCTACCATAATTAAGATTGATTCTACCTTCCTTACTAATCAAATAAGGTAATTATTGTAATTAGCAACTAATCAGGAATCAATCCTTATCCTTTAACTTTCAACACTCCCCTTCAAGTTGGAGCAAAAATGTCTTAACATGCCCAACTTGCTTATGTGACAATCAAATGGTAGTCGTAGTAGCCCCTTGGTTAGGACATCTGCCACTTGTTGAGCTGAAGGTACAAACGGGGTGCAAATTATTCCCTTCTCTAGCTTCTCCCTTATGAAATGCTTATCAATTTCAACATGCTTGGTCCTCTCATGTTGAACAGGATTTTGAGCAATGCTAATAGCTGCCTGGTTATCACAATACAACTTCATAGGTAGAAGAACAGGTCTGTTCAGGTCTTGCATCAACATCTTGAGCCATAAAACTTCTTTAATTCCATGGCTCATTGCCCGAAATTCAGCTTCTGCACTACTAGTTGCTACCACTTTTTGCTTCTTACTTTTCCAAGACACCAAATTGCCCCAGAGAAAGGTACAATAGCCTGTGGTAGATCTCCTATATGAGACAGAACCAGCCCAATCAGCATCTGTAAACACCTCAATGCCCCTCTTCTCACCTTTACAAAAAAACAGTCCTTTCCCGGGGGTCCCTTTCAGATATCTCAGAATCCTATAAGCAACTTCTAGGTGTTCTTCATAAGGAGAATGCATGAATCGTGAAACCAAACTCACAGCAAATGCAATGTCAGGTCGAGTGTGGGACAAGTAAATTAATTTTCCCACCAACCTTTGATATCTTCCCTTCTCAGTGGAAACTCCATCCTTGATATCTCCTAGTTTGATGCTCACATCAACTGGAGTGTCTGAAGGTTTGCAGCCACTCATTCCAGTCTCTTTCAAGAGATCTAGAATGTATTTTCTTTGAGATACTGTGATACCTTTCTTGGACCTAGCGACCTCCATTCCAAGGAAGTATTTCAATTGTCCCAGATCTTTGATCTCAAATTCTGTAGCCAGATTCTGCTTTAGTCTCCCCATTTCTTCAAAATCATCACCAGTTAAGATTATGTCATCCACGTAAACAATCAGGACTGAAACTCTCCCTTTGGAATGTTTTGTAAACAAGGTATCATCTGAGTGCCCCTGTTTATATCCTTGACCTTTAACAAATTTGGTGAATCTGTCGAACCAAGCTCGGGGGGATTGTTTCAGTCCATAAATGGACCTTTTCAGCCTGCACACCTTCTTCCCAAACTTCTCAACGAACCCAGGCGGTGGTTCCATATATACCTCTTCTTGCAAATCACCATTTAGGAAAGCATTTTTGACATCTAGCTGGAACAATGGCCAATCAAGATTAGCAGCCACAGATAGTAATATCCGAATTGAGTTTACCTTAGCTACTGGTGAGAAAGTTTCAGAATAGTCCACTCCATAAGTTTGAGTAAATCCTTTTGCTACAAGGCGAGCCTTGTATCTTTCTAAGGATCCATCCGAGTGGTATTTCACAGTGAATACCCACTTGCATCCAACTGGCTTCTTCCCATGGGGTAGGTCCACTGTCTCCCAAGTATAATTCTTTTCCAAAGCACTCATCTCTTTGAACACAGTTTCCCTACAATTTTTATCATGTAGGGCCTCCTGAATAGTGTTAGGAATGTACACACTAGACAGTTGTGAAATAAATGAGCAATGGTGAGGTCTCATAAGACACAAAATTAGATAGTGGATGTTGTGTGCATGATCTTACTCCTTTTCTAAGTGCAATAGGAAGCTCCAAGTGATTAGAAGAATCTGAATTTTCTGAAGGAGTAGTTGCAGGACTTTGTGAGTCAATATCATGACCTTGGAGTTTAGGATCCAACCTTGGCGGAGATGATTGATGATGCTGAGGATTGGTGCTCTTTCTCCTGGAGTAGACCAGACCTTTGAATCTGTTCTGATCAGTTGTTGGTAGTTCTACCTCTAACTGGTGTTGCTGGGATGGCATTTTTTGTGGTTCAGGTTCAAAGCTTTCAGGCTGTGTGACAGTGGTTGGTTCAGGGATCAGAATTTTTGGTGGCCAGAAAACCTCATCTTCACTTTGATTCTCCCCCTGAAGATGAGGGGGACTGTGGGAAGATGTACCTTCAAGAAAGGTAACATCTATAGACACATACATTTTCTTAGAAGTAGGGTCATAGAATTTGTATCCCTTTTGATGGGCTGCGTATCCTACAAATATACAACAGTGTGCCTGAGGGTCAAGTTTGGATTTGTGGGGATGGAAGTTGTGGACAAAAGCAACACAGCCAAAGATTTTTAAAGGGAGATCGGTGGTTAACCGAGAGTTGGGGAATAGTGTATTGAGCTGTTGAATGGGAGTACTGAATTTTAAGGTACGAGTAGGCAACCTATTTATTAGATATGCTGCAATTAATACAGCTTCCCCCCACAAAAATTTTGGGACCTTAGTTGTAAGAATTAAGGCCCGAGCTGTTTCAAGAAGATGGCGGTTCTTCCGTTCTGCTACCCCATTTTGTTGAGGTGTATAACTACAATAATTTTGATGCACAATGCCATTGGTAGAGAAGAACTGCCCTAACACATGATTAAAGAATTCTTTCCCATTGTCACTTCTAAAAATCTTTATCGGAGTTTGAAATTGAGTTAGGATCATGGCATAAAAGTGTTTAAACACTAGTGCAACATCAGATTTGTCTTTCAATAAGAACACCCAAGATACTCTTGTATGGTCATCAATGAAAGTGACAAACCAACGTTTCCTGGATAGGGTGGATACTCTAGAGGGTCCCCAAACATCACTGTGAATCATAGAAAATGGTGCAAATGGTTTGTATGGTTGAGATGAAAATGTAGCACAATGATGATTTGCCAATTCACAAGACTCACATTTCAAGAGTGAAAATTTTTATTCATAAACAACTTAGGAAACAATAGCTTTAAGTAGGGGTGCCCTAACCTATAATGCCAAAGTATAATTTCATTATTTTCATAAACTAAAGTTGAAGCAACACATGTTCTCCTATCTAGCATACCCATAGGTCTTGTGTTTAGGAGATATAAGCCACCAGCCTGTTCAGCATCCCCAATCATCTCCCCCGAGGTTAAATCCTGAAAAAAACACAACGAGAGGAGCAAAAATTAGCCGTGCAATGGTGGTCATGTGTGAATTTGCTGATAGATGCCAAATTATAAGAGAGAGGGGATATGAAGAACATCTTTCAGAGTTAGGTTGGAAGACATTGGTATAGGCCCTTTGCCGACAACAGTGGCAAATGAACCATCAGCAATTTTTACTTTGAAATTACCTGCAACAGGTGTATAAGAAGAAAAAATTTTCGAAGACCCAGTCATGTGGTCTGATGCTCTTGAATCTAAAATCCAGTAGTCATTAGATTTGGTACAAGCAATTGTACCAACAAGGACTGTACCTGATTGTGCTAAGGAAGCTGAGGCTGAGTTGTTTCCCATAGATTGGGACTGAAATAACTTTTGAAGATGTTCCATCTGCTCCTTAGTGAAGGGGGAAGACTCATGAATCTGCTGGCCAGAATCTAAGGCACCAATAACAAGTGCCTGCGGATCTCCCCCAAGTTTTGGACCTCCCTGTTTCTTCTTGGAATTCCCTGTTGCTAGTTTTCCATGTAATTTCCAGCAAGTGTCACGAGTATGCCATGCCCTTTTGCAATAGTCACACCAAGGCCTTTGCTTGCCTTGTCTTTCTCCTCTAAACATTGGACTTTTAACCACGAGTGCTGATCTACTTCAGGTTTTGGTTCATGGCTATGCCTCAACATCACCAATTTTCTAGCCTCTTCTCTACGCACCTCTGAAAAAACTTCTCGGACAGAGGGTAGAGGGTTTTTCCCCAGAATTTTGCCTCTAACCTCATCGAGGTTCTGATTCAGTCCAGCCAAGAAAACAAAGACTCTTCCTCTCTATCTTTTTCTTGTATCTGGCACTATCATTCTGACATTCCCATGTCTCTTCTTCAAAGAGATCTAGCTCCTGCCACAGAGTTATCATCTCATTGTAGTAACTGGTTACATCACGATCGCCTTGCTGCAATTTCCAAACCTTAGAATTCAGTTCAAACAATTGAGAGTGGTTGTCCAAGTCTGAGTAGGTTTCTCTGATTGCCTCCCAGACGTCACGTGCAGTTGGCAGGAAGAAGAAGGCCTTTCCGATCAAGGGATCCATGGAGTTGATTAGCCATGATGTGACCATGGAATTTTCAGATCTCCGTTGTTTAAACTTTGGATCCGATGAACTCAGCGGTTGGATCTCCCCATTCAGGTAGCCAAGTTTCCCTTTGCCGTCAATTGCCAGACGGACTGTTTGAGACCATTCTAAGTAATTCTTCCCATTCAGTTTGTGAGGAGTGATCTGTAAGGTATTGTCTGAACCCGTCTGTGAAACAGATCCACTCACAGCCCATGCGGCTGTGGATGTTGTTGTGGGTTGACTTGCGCTACTAGTGGCTCCGGAAGTAGCTGCTGATGAACCCACCATGGCTGCCTTAAAGTTCATGTCTGAACCCTAGCTCTGATACCATGTAGAACTTTAGAAGGGAAAAACTGATCTTTTTATTTCTTACGTTCAACTAGGAGGAGACTAGATTAAATAAAGAACCTATTATAGTTTCCTACCATAACAGACCCTTCTCAACTATAGTAACTCCTATCAATCAGGGCTACCATAATTAAGATTGATTCTACCTTCCTTACTAATCAAATAAGGTAATTATTGTAATTAGCAACTAATCAAGAATCAATCCTTATCCTTTAACTTTCAACACCTTTTGCCTTTTGTGTCCATCTATTTGTTCTTGATCTTTGGCATTTATGGAAGTTTTTCAGCTGGAATGCAATATTATGGTTTTCTTTTTCTTTTTGTGGTTTCTTCATTGTAGCTCACTTAATTTAGCAAATTATTTCGTTTGTAGCTTGTGGCATGTTATGTGAGTTCAGGCAGCCAGAAGCTTAGGAACCATTTAGACTTTAAGTATATTTTGGGGGCTTATGTTTCTCTAGAAGTCTCTGCAACCTCATCCCAGGAAGAAAATTAGCTACCAATTTGTGTTGTACAAGTAATAGAATTTAGCACACTTGGACATTCTTTGTTACACATCTATGGCTAGTTTTTACCAGTCAACTGTTTCATTTGCCTGCCTTGAAGAAGTTTGTAGAATGGATGCCTTGCCTGTTAAGAGGCTCGGGCTTTCATTTGCCCAGCCATTCTTGGTCTCATGAGTTTGACATTTTAGATGCATTCTATACATTTGGCATGACCAGGTCAGACCACATAGAATGTCTTAGTTAATTTGGTTTGATGACTGGGAGTGAAGTTTCTTTCTACCTTGAATTTTCTGTTATTTGAAAAAGGATGATCTTTTTAATTTGGAAGTGCTAATTGAATTAGTAAAATAGGTGTGCCAACAGTGCACCTTTCTTTTTCTCTCTAATGGATGAGTTCGATGCAATAAGATTTTGTGGCCCCGTGTAAATTCTGTTTCTGTTCCCCTTCATCTCAATAAGACAAGGGTTGGGCATGTTCAGGCTCTTGCTTTGTTGTAAATTGAAAGAGCATGAGGGCAGCCCCTAACCCTTTGAATCGAATGCTAAAGTGGTGTGGCAATTATGGATGCCTCTGATGAATGGAAGAAAAGTAGTAGGTTGAAAAAAATAATATTGAAAAGGAAAAAAAGAAAAAGAAAATGGAGACCAAGAGCTTTTTTTTTTTTTTTTCTTTTCTTTCTTTAGTTCAAAAAATTGTGGTTATCAAAGGTACTTTTGGTAGGAAAATTGTCCAAGAAAGCTTCCTCATCTGTTCACACCTTTCCTGTTCTGACCTCACCGTATTTCCTTTGTTAATCTGAAATGCACCTAAGCGGCTTATGTCTATCATGAGTATTCTTTAAACTGCAGTACTGCGCTCAGATTACTTGCAACACTCTTATCTTTTGTTGACTGGCCTTGAAGCTCTTTCTCATCTTATCTAATTTATCATTTTATCTTGCAGTTAACAGTACTGACTGTGTATGCCTTTCTCTATGGGAGAGCGTACTTGGTAAGTTACCCAAGATCTTAAATTGAGTTTGCTTAGCATAAAGCTACAGTCTATTGGAAGTTCTTTTCTATTATGGCATGGTGTGTGCCAGTTTTTTGCCATTCTTTTGGGCTTTTATAGTACACTGGAAACTTTTTTCTCTAGGCTTTCTCTGGACTTGGTGAAACTATCCAAGTGAGAGCGAGGGTACTGGACAATGCTTCCTTGAGTGCTGCACTTAATGCTCAGTTTTTGTTTCAAATCGGTATCTTTACTGCCGTGCCAATGGTTTTGGGCTCCATCTTGGAACAGGGTTTCCTGAGGGTAAGTATATCAAACTTGTGCCTCCTATTGTCTTCTTCTTTTCATTTATTTTTTAGTGTGTGTGTAAATGTAGAGATAATTATATATCTGATCTTCTCATGGACTTTAGTAAGTATGATTATATATCTGGTCTTGTGGACTCTATATTCAATTTAAAGGAATTGGTAGCTTAGCTTCTTTCTTCCCTTGGCATTCCTTGCAGTGTCATATTTGGGAGGATTTTTTAGATCCTGGTCCAAAAATAAAAGTATAGGCGTACCAAACTTTGGGTAGTAAATCTGAGTTTCATGCATCCAGGGATGTTTAAGTTGGCTTGTATTTAAATAATGTATATAAAGGAACAAAAATTATGAATGGTCGGTAGAGTTTTGTGCATCCAGGCAGGTGGAGATCAATGGATGTTGACTTCTGAGTAGCTCTTTTGTTTGGTGCTCTGCCTGATATCAATTATGTTTTCAGCTATCCACTTGGAACACAATGTACCTGTCAGCAAGTTCCTTGAATATTTTTGCCATATTTTATTGAGGCCAGAATCACAGTGAGCGCATTGAATATGTAAACACTACCTTTTTGCGGCTTGAGCATATGGAGTCATGTACAGTGCAGCTTACCCTTTTTGACTTGATGGATCCAATGTCATTGTTTCACCTATTGCTTTGCCTTTGTGCTATTGATTTATTTCAGGACATTATGGCCATAGATTTTAGGGAACCTGTAAAACTTGTAAAATCAATTGTGTAAGCTTTAAACTGGAGGTTGAGCATTCTGCCGAGGAATTATCCACTAAAGAGAAGTTTTTTTTTTTTTTTTTTCTTTTAAGAAAAGAAACTAACTGCAAAGTCTATGAGGAGCCCTTTTTGCAGCTTGTATTTGATGTAAATGCTGTCTCTCTTTATATATACATACACACACACACACACACACACATACTTCCTTCCTTTCTTTACTTTTCTGGTGCGGGGAGGTTCAAATAGAAAATCATATTTTCCATGATAGTGCTATTGTATGTTTTCCTTACTCCACTTTGCTCCTGTTCACTTTTTCATTTGTGTTAAATAATCAGCTGAAAGGTGGAGTATAGTTCCATGTGTTGGTGGTTAGACTTTTTCATTATTGCTTGTGGTGCTTGAAGCACTAGGTCTACTTGCTTTGATGCGTTTGGGTTCAATTTGATCGACCTTATTAGAGTTCAAGAAATATTCCTTTTATTTTTTTGGATTCCCTAAATGCATGCCAGCTGCACTAGTATGTTTGGTTAACAAGCTCAGCTATTAGTCCTTGTTCTTTAATGCAGGCTCTTGTGAGTTTCGTCACTATGCAATTTCAACTTTGTACTATCTTCTTTACATTCTCATTGGGTACGAGAACACATTACTTTGGTCGAACTATTCTCCATGGTGGTGCTAGAGTATGTTTTTCTTTTTATTTATTTGTCTTCACTTAATGTACGCATTACTTCCCTTTTTCTTTTCTTTTTTTTTTTCTTGCTGATATCATCTTGATATATATATATATATATATATATTTGTCAACAGTATCAAGCTACTGGTAGGGGATTTGTGGTGCGACATATCAAGTTCTCGGAAAATTACAGGCTTTACTCCCGCAGTCATTTTGTCAAAGGGTCTCTTTTTCTCACACTATACCTATTCCTTAATAACCTCCCCAGTTTTGTGAATATAAGAATTTGTTGTGTGATTTATTCTGTTTGTGGTCAGTGCTAACCAAGGCATTCCTTGTCTCTTTTAATAAATTTTCAGAATGGAAGTGGTGCTTTTGTTGGTGGTGTATCTTGCGTATGGCTATAATGAAGGGGGTGGTATAGGATACATCCTCCTTACTGTTAGCAGCTGGTTCTTGGCTATTTCATGGCTTTTAGCTCCATATTTATTTAATCCATCTGGATTCGAGTGGCAGAAGTAAGTACTCTTTAGTTTCTTTAATTGTTTTTTATTTCATGCATATGAAACCCTCTACCCTTCATTTTATCTCTAGGACTGTTGAGGACTTCCGGGATTGGACAAATTGGCTTCTTTATAGAGGAGGAATTGGAGTTAAAGGAGAAGAAAGTTGGGAAGCTTGGTGGGATGAAGAGCTGGTATGATATAAATGCTGTTGTTCATATATCTGATCTGTTTCTCGTTATAGTACTTGATGTTGTGAGATAGTGATTCTCAGTTTGGGTTTTCTTAAATAATGCTTTACACTTTTGGTTAAACAGTGTCATTGGAGTCCAGAAACCTTGTGTTATTTTCTTGCTTTGTCTCCTGATTTTGGAAAAATGATGATTTTTGCTTCTGCAGGCTCATATCCGGAATTTGAGGGGCAGGATACTTGAAACACTTCTTAGCTTACGGTTCTTTATTTTCCAGTATGGTATCGTATACAAGTTAGCTGTACAAGGATCAAATACATCACTGACAGTAAGTTGGGATGAAATTGGTTGTCACTGGATTTTAACTTCTACTTATATCCGTCATGAAGTTCTTTTTCCTTAAACAGATAGTAGTTTAATTGAAAATATTTTATACTATGACCAGAGACTGGCCATATGTACTAGTAGCAGCTATGCATTTTTTTCTTTTATCCTGTAGCTGCTTTGAGTGGTTTGGTCATTAACACAGCCACCTAAGTTATTTTGGTGTGCTCGTGCCAGACACATAAATTTCTTAATTTTGGCACACGCATCTCTTGTACATTATCCAAGTCCTAAAACATCTTTCAGATTTATAACAAGTGTGGCCTTCAGTATTGGTTTTTGAGCTTTCTCGTTTAGAAAATTCACCCTGTTTACAGTTTCCTGCTATGATCATTTAAACCTCAATGTTATTATTCGCCTTTCATGCATGTATTATCTCCAAACTACCACTAGAGCGCTGAGTTTTATAAACTGAAAATCAAAGTTCTTTGATCCCTGCCCAGCTCAAGACTAATTGGTTGTATTATTGTAGGAAGTGATTTGGACAAATCTGTAGAATCCATACTTTGACTTTCTTTTTCATGTTGAATTAAATCTCAGGCTGCCTCATTTAGCTGTCTTCCTCTAACCTAAATAAATCTCAACAGAAAATGTCTGTGATTAAGATGAAATATTCTTGTGCAGACAAACATGGCATGCTTAGCTTGCTGTCTCTTTACTCATTCAAGAGGGAAAAGACATGGTTGCGAGTTCCTGCAACTTCTCTTGTTATCTGTATCTTAATGTATTGTTGAATATGTTAGCTCAAAGCTTACTGCCTTGTAGGTTCTTTATTCTTAGAGTGGTTCTCTATTACTGTTTTACCTAGATGTTACATGCAAGAAGTGTACTGCACAAATTTTCCAGTGCTTGACCGCATTATTATTATTGTTTGATTTGTACTATTTAATTCTACATAACTGAAGTGATGATGTGGTTATTAACTCAAATAAAGCTTGTTTTGTGTGGTTCTGTGTCTAATGAAAATGAGTGCAAAGAATTGACTATTTAGATGTTCATAAATGTACTGGTTTTGATGTTATGTTTCGAGTCAATTCAAGTTAGAAACAAAAAGTAACTTGGATATTGTGGACTATCATCCTCGGGTCCATTTAACTTTTTGTGCTTGATTTAATTATTTCCCTTATGTGCTAAATGAATTTTGGTTGTCTGATGTGGAAATGTATTTATGCGTAGGTATATGGATTTTCATGGCTTGTGTTTGCAGCACTGATAATTCTCTTCAAGGTCTGCTCACTTACCGATTTTCTTACTGTTGAACCTGATAAGAAAGTGATGCTCAGAAATGTTGCAGAAATCATGTTAATTTCCTGGATCATGCAGGTTTTCACCTTCAGTCAGAAGATATCAGTGAATTTTCAGCTGCTGTTGCGATTTATCCAAGGTGTTTCCTTTTTGTTCGCCCTGGCTGGCTTAGCTGTTGCAGTTGTATTGACGGACCTGAGTGTGTCGGATATATTTGCTTGCATCTTAGCTTTTCTACCCACTGGGTGGGGAATTCTCTGTGTAAGTATTCTGTCGCACATTTTTAACTGTCCTATGTTTTTAGCTTGAGGCAGTTTTGTGGCTTTATAAATGACTCCTTACAGTTCTTTCTATGCTCTTCATAGACTGAATGCTCAAGAGCTTTGTGTGAGCAAATAAATAATCAAAACGGAAGAACAATGTTTAATTTATGGTTATTCTCGAGCCTACAGGATGTTACAGCTCTCTTGCTTTTTTTCTTGTCAGCCTATAAATTTGCAGTATCAGTGTTCCTCAATTGGACTAGTACTCCCCCATCCCACTTGAAGAGTCTTGTTTCTAATATTGGTTTCAATGCTAAAAACAAGATTCTTTTTGTGGGACGGAATGCATGCATGTGATCCTATTATGTTCCTCTTGCGCTTGTACACGCTATTAGTATATTACTCCCTCTTTCCCACTAAAAGAGTCTTGTTTCAGTGTTAAAAACAAGACTCTTTTAGTGGGACGAAAGGAGTAATAGCATGCACTAGCGCAAGAGGAACATAATAGGATCTCATGCATGCATTCCGTCCCACTAAAAGAGTTTTGTTTTTAACTCTGAAACCAACATTAGAAACAAGACTCCTTTAGTGGGACGGAATGCATGCATGTGATCCTATTATGTTTGTCACAAGCGCTTGTACATGCCGTGAGCTATTAGTCGACTCCAGTATATAGACGGGGGAAAACCGAGATCGATTAGGGGACTGGATATTTATGTTTGTCTATGTTTCAAACAATGAAACGGTACTATTTGCATTCAATATATCATTGTTTGCTTGATGATGGAATTATGTGTTCTCAGATTGCTTCTGCGTGGAAGCCTTTGGTGAAGAAGATGGGGTTGTGGAAGTCCGTTCGATCAATTGGCCGCCTGTATGATGCCGGAATGGGAATGCTGATATTTATTCCGATCGCGCTCTTCTCGTGGTTCCCATTTGTTTCGACTTTCCAAACTCGGCTGATGTTCAACCAGGCTTTCAGTAGAGGGCTGGAAATTTCCCTCATCCTCGCTGGAAACAATCCAAATTCAGGCCTGTAACTGTGAGGCATCCTGTATATACTTTGGAGCTTCTTCTTGGAGGAGAGAGGCTTTATCTTCCTCCCAGATTTGTGCTAGGCTTTTTTGGTTGCATAATCGAACTTCAAGTATGAGCTATCTTTATATGAAAACTTTCTTGTAAATTAGCTATAAGAATAACTTCTCACCGATATTGATTATTCGCATTTCGCAGTTGGGTTTTATAGCAGCTCAGGAGGCTCTTTTTTCTCATCTAATTTTTTTTTTTTTTTTTTAAATCGCACCAGTGGATGAGTGGGAGGTCAGGCCAATTAATGGTTGATAAAAATCTATTTTCATTCATTTTTTTGAAGGCGAATACAAGATATTACATCCAATATGGTTTGAGCACAGATTTTGTGCCCATGGAGTACTATTTGTGGATTGTAATTAAAACGAGGTTGTTTTGAAAAATGAAACTACATGGGTTTTGTTTCAAATTGACATTAAATGATACTCCTGCTTTCTCGTTAAATGAATTCGCTTTGTATTCTTTGAGTGGGATATAGGGAGTACTATTTTGATTAGTGTGATTAATGTTAGAGTAGTTATTAAGATAGAGAGCGATAAAATAAGAGTTATCTTAAAATAAAATTAATCTTTGAATTTAGCATTGTATAAATTAATTATGTGTTGGTGACTTGGTTTTCTCCCATTTCTCTCTCCTCATCCATTTCTCCTCAACTAACAAACACCCACCACTATTCATCTTCATCCTCCCCCATTCTCAAGGTGGAGTCTTAAAATTTTCTTCTATTAGTGTACTAGTGTTCTTATTTTGTTTTATCTTCCTCTATGGAAGTGCTTGTATCTCTTTCATGAGTGTTGTGTTTCTCTTTATGAGAGTGTTTGGTCTCCATTTATGGAGTGTTGTTTTTATTTCACTTTTGAAGATTTCAACTTCAGATCTGTTGTGGGAAGAAGTTGAGGATGAAGATGAAGGTGAAGAAAAAGAAAAGACATAGTGGATGGTAAATGCACACTGGTTGAGGGACAGATTTCTTGCAGGATAAATGATAGGAGTGTGAGAATTAGTTCATGCCCGATAAGTTTGGAATTATCTCCATTTTGGAAAAAAAGTGTTAGATTCAACAGTTGGTGGACATATTTTGTATATGCGAATATATTTTTTAGTTGCTATTAGGGAGATTTATCTTCAGTTTTAACATTAAAATAGTGAATTAGTTTTGCACAAATTTATGGGCTAATATGCCTTTAGTTTTTTGAGCTATAGGCTCATTATTTCCTGCAATATCTTGATATTTGTAGGTGTTCAAGGGTCATTTAACCTGCTTGTAGGATTATTTGATCTATTCAGTTAGTTTATTATCAATGGAACTTACTTATTTTTGGGAAAAAAAAATAACTATGTAATTGCATATTCAATTGTATAGGTCAAATTCAATAGTTAGATAGTCTTTTGAAGGGATTATAATTTTTTCCAAATTAACATATAGTGTTATTTTTAGAAAATAAACTTATAGTTTTGGTTCACAATCTTTGCTTGAGTAGTAAAAAAATTTGGTCCTCATTCTTTGTAATAACTAATTAAGTTTACATTCTTTCAATATTTTTTGGCCATTAGTCACTTTAATAGAAAATTTGGTAGACTAGCCATCAATATTTTATTTCGTTAATCAATATGGACTAAAATTGCAACATAAAAAATATACTGGATTAGAATTAAAATTTTATTCTTATTTATTACTCCCTCCGTCCCACTCAAAGAGTTCACTTTCAAAAAAAATATATTGTCTCATTTAAAGAGTCCACTTTGAATAAATTTATATTACATACTCTTACTAATATAACAATGTGTGATTCACACTTAACCCTTACTCCTAAAGTAAGGATATAAGTGAAAAATATGATGGTAAGTTATTTATTTTAGCTATTATACCTCACAACACATAATAAGTTGTACATATTTCAAAATGGACTATTTGAGTGGGACGGAGGGAGTATTTATTTATATTTTTGAAAATTATATTTATTGAGTTAATCTTATCTAAATTTTTGTATTTGTATTGTAGGTAATAAATGAACAGGTTAGGCTGTGGGTACTATGTAATTTTCACATTAAATAAATAGAATGATGTAGTTTTTATATCATTTTTAATAAGGGAGGTAAATTATTAGTTTTAAAAAATATGGGGCATGTTATTTGCAGGTACCATTTTACTAAACACATGACACTTTTTAAAATTTTAAGTGGTGAAAGGATAAATATACCCTTGATAGTTTATAACTTCATAAAAAAAAATTTACCCAACTTTTTTAACTCAGGGAAAATCGCCCAGACCAGGCGATTTTCCCAGATAAAATCGCCTGGCCTGGGCGATTTTATCTAGGAAAATCGCCCATTCCAGGCGATTTTCCTGAGAAAATCGCTCAGGCCAGGCGATTTTTTCTGGGAAAATCGCTTGGTCTGGGCGATTTTCCTAGATAAAATCGCCCAACCCAGGCGATTTTCCCTAAAAAAAATGTTTCTTAGAAAATTTAGTGGTTGTTCGCCGGAAAAATGATTTTCCGACAACTGATCAGGAAAACCTGAAAAAAAACGCCGTCCTGTGGCCTTTTTTTTATGGAAAATCGCCACAGGACACCAATTTTATTGGGAAAGCTATTTTCCCAGAGAAAATCGCCCAGTCCAGGCGATTTTCCTGGAGTTAAAAAAGTTGGGCAATTTTTTTGTAAAGTTAAAAATTATAAAGGGCAAAAATGTAAATTCACGTATAAAAATTTTAAAAAGTGGCATACGAATAGTAAAAGTGGCCTGCTGATAACAATTCCGAAAAATAATAGAAATATATTTATATGTATACAAATACCTTCAAACTCACTAGGAAAAAAAAAAGGTTTTCTATAATAGATTATCTACCATCAAACAAAAATTTCAAATTCTAAACTTTCTTTATGCTCCTTCGTCACAAATTCACTAGTACTATAACCCTTGTTTTTATCTCTTAATCAAAACCTATCAAATATTGTCATTTGGTTACATGGTATTCTCTCCAAGTCTAGTCTTGGAATACAAATACAAAAGGTGAAAGGTTTATTTGTAATTGATAGAGTAATGTATAATTTATTATAATTTTATTACTTTCTTAATTTTACTAGAAAAGTTTGATTTTTAATACTAAAAAAATACTAATTATTTTAGTGTTAGAAAGTAAATTTTTTTAATGGAATAGAGAAACTATACTTTTTCGTGATTCCTTTTGGATGATTCATTGCTATCTTTGAAAAGTTTTAGCTTTCATATCGCTAATTGTAGTGTGCTTTGAACTTGGTAATGGTGGGGGCAATGGCGGGGGCATGCATGACCATTTGACATCTTCCAATTATTCTTCGGTGGAATGATTGGAACACTTGCATGTACTATAAATATCTTTGCATTTTTTGTAGTATTTGTTTCTATTAGTTTGTTCTATGATTAGGGTTATTGCAATGCATTTTTTGGGATGGAATTGAGTGTATTATGCATACTACATGAGATGAAACATCAATAACGGTCGATATCTTTATGAAAATTTATTAGTTATTTTCTAAAATAAAATAATAGTAAATGGGATTGTCCCTTAGTAAATGAGATTGTCATAGTAAATGAGATGAATTAGAGATTACTAAAATAAATTAGAATAGCAAATGAGATTGTCTCCATAGAAAACTATGAATTAATTACTCTCAACAAAATGCAATAAAGAGACCAAAAAAAATTAAAATGGAGATAATAAATTATAGAAAATTAGATTGTGTAAGCGGCAGAACCAATCCCTTTAGAGGGACAATATTTAAGATAATAAAATTTTAATGTATAATATAATACTATAAAAATATTTATAGTAATTAACTTTAGTTTATTATTGACAGTATAGAAAATACTGACTGTGGATTTCTGGTCTAAGATTTAACTCCAAATAGAGTTTTGACAACAACGATAACTTTAATACCTTATTCCCAGTATGGCGTGCTAAGACATTGACATTGATCCTCACCAAATATAATACGGCCGCCGCCATGTATGTGGAAAGGATCTCAACCCTCGTCCAGGGTAAGCCACCTATAAGCGGTGGTTGTTCCGAGGTGATCATTGGGTGAAAAAGTTGAGATATTTACTACGAAGAAGAGTATGAGAGGTGGTAGTGTTGGTGGATGGGAATGTAGAAGATGATGAAAGAGAGGGATGCACAAAGGAGAAAATAATAATAATAATAATAATAAATAATAATAAAGAAAGAAAGAAAGAAGAAATTGGGCATGGAAATAATTGAGTAGCCAATATTTTCCTTAAATGTAATTGTGACGTGAGACTAACATGTGCTTATTTAACGCATCTAGTAATTTATACGGCAAAGTGATTTTTCACTTTATAAGAGTTGGGATCACAGAAGTCATTTTTGAATATCAAAGACTAAAAATATTAAATTCGAATATATAACGGATTGAAATTAGAATTTACTCTTTTCTAATTTTCTATTTTGGTTAGGGTCTAATGAAGGAAATTTCTTTGAATGTATCACCAATAGCAGATAGAAAATGTAGCAAGAACATCTTTGCCAACTAAAGAAAAAATTCCCACCCCCCTCTTCCTCCTCCTACTCCTCCCCACCACCCCAACCCAATCATTTCCTATAATGCTAAAAAGCCTAAGTTGGAGAGCTGATAGAAAATATAGTGATTTTTTTTTTTAGGAAGAAATGAGATTTATAAGAGAGCTTAATCCAAAAAACTAACAATGGTAATTCAGTGAGATAGTTGGTAACTTTATGGCATGGTAAGTCTTTTCCCAAGCTTATTGCCTAGACCTTTTTAGGACTTTTGCTCACTCTAACTCTAGATAAGAACTTCCTTAGCCTTCTTAAATCTAAATTAGGACTTCACCCCTTTGCCTAAGTCAGTTAGGTTTATCCTTCTAATGCCTACGCTCACCTTCTAAATTAGAACTTTTACACTTGCCTAATCCAAACTTTTGGAGTTTGGACTTTCCCCAATGCCTAACTCAAAATCTTCAGTAGAATTTTTACAATTTGCTTCACTCAAATTCTTCAATATAACTTCTAAAATTTCCTAATCCAAACTCTTGGATTTAGAACTATTCTATTTGCCTAACTCAAACTTTTGAGTGGGACTTTTAAAGCTCTCCCTTACAAATTGTTCAACTCACTTCTCAAGTGTTTAGTACTTCCTTCCATTTACAATTTTCCTAACACACTTCTCTAGATTTTTTGTGTGAAATAAACAAGCCTAGCAGTGAATTTTTTTTTCTTCTCAGATCTATAATCTCCGCCTCCTCAACTTTTAAGTCAAGGAATTGTATATTTGGAGTGGTATGCCGAGGTTGTAGATCTGTGGAAAAAAAAAATCACCTTCTCTGTTCTTCACTATGATCCTAGTTCAAATCCCTTGATTCTCTCTCCAACGACATTTCGTCAGGAGTTCTAGCGCCATTCCGAGCACAACTGCACCACTTAGCGTTCTCCATTTTCTATTCCTGGCTAACCAATTTCCCTCTATGGTTTCCCATTTTGAGTTTCAAGCTCGTATTGCTCATGTCTTTCGGTACTTAAACCTTGCTTGCCGCTGCCAATAAAGCATTCTCTTGAGCTATCTGTGAATTTTTCTCGCGTACTTCTGGAATCAGTTTAGGGGGGTTGCATTGTGTGAGTTCATTCATATTGTTGTGGAACCATTTTCTTCTTCTTAGAGAGCTTTGTTGTTCCAGATTTCAGCTCAAAAGTATTCCACTCTCTTCACTTAGCTTGCTATAGTCGAGATCAATTACCCAATGACCGTTTTGATTAATCCTTTTGAATTATCATCATCTTGACAATCATTTGGCATAACATCATTGTTGCCACCTAAAATAAGTTAAAAAATTATAAACATAAACAAATTACATGTTACCAACTCAAGATGAAAACAAAATCAAAAACAAATATATTAATCATAACTCAAAATGAAGATCATCAAAATCCTCTAGTTTAGAGGTTCTTTCACTTCTTTAGAATATTCCTCTTCTAATATACCCTTTAGTTCATCTAAATGAAGTTTCCTCTCGGGTTACTCTTCAATTACCCAAAAGTATGTTCTATCAATAGACTCGTAATTAATTATAGTTCATAAGATCTCCTCTTATAATTGAGTGTTACAAAACAAATTATATATACGAAAAAATGAATCAAAATAAATTGAATCACAATAAAAATTATAAAGAAAGATAGTTTAGTACCAATTTTGTAAACATGTGTTATAATGAACACAAACACTGTCAGTACACTGTGATGCTCCAATTTATTCCTTTTCTATTTATGGATGGGTTCAAACCCACTCTATTTGTGCTCACACCTTGAAGGTGTTGTTTGGACCAAAAGTCTGATTCCCAACTTGTGTAATTTTGGAGCATCACCTCCAAAAGCTTTCCACTATTAATCTATACGAAATTCATCAATAATGCATCACAAAATAGAATGCAAATAAATTATTTACATGAGTATTAAATAATAATAAAATAGAAACAACGAGCATTATAAAATTTCAAACCCAGATTGTTAGTTATAACAGATCTTTTACCATAAGAGTATCCAAAATTACGAGTCATTTTTGTAAATGCTGTTATTTCATCCATTATAGAACCACCCTTATCATCAATATTGAGTCTTTCCATCACTTGTAACAAATTATTCATAATTTTAGACCTATTAGTACGCATCTTTTTTTTTCCATATTATTAAGCTGGATTCAACCAAAATGTTGTAACATGAAAAACCTTTTTCAACATAGTATCCCACATTTTGTCAATAATTTTAATGTATGGGCTCATGCAACTTCTTTCTGTGGTTTAGAAATTGTTTGATGCCATTAATCACCCTTCACATACCATCATACACATATTCCAAAGAGGTTTCTCATCAAAATCAAAATCACAAACCCCATACTCTTCACAGTTTTCCTTTATCATTTTTAAACTCTTTCTTAAACTGTGTTGGTGATTAAACCATCTAATGCTCTCTTCGTTATCATAAAAACTATTCAATGCAATTAATGTGTTGCTTCATCCTTTTAATCCCTCCACTAAGAAGTTTACAATTGCAAAAAGAGCAAATTATGCACTTTGCACCTTTATTATCAATTCTTTCTGTAGGCTATCTCCATGTTTCATCTCTTTCCACAAATGATACTGAGAAGAAGATTCTTGAGTTTGTTGGTTAGTAGATAACTAATTGCACTTGAGTTTGTGGTGCCAAATCAAGTCTCAGCAGGACGAATAATTTTTGTCCAATCGAGCTTTTGTCTCAACTAACTAAGGATTGACCCAACCAAAGCAGCAATCTCATGAAATAAATTACACAATACCTCAGCACATTTCGCATTTGAACCATCAACATATTTGATAAACGCAATTCCTTTTGGACAATAAACACGAAAATTAATCAAATTTATTTGTCTAGTGTCTTTCCATCGATCACCCATGATTGTTCAACTCGTTGCAACCCATTTCTCACAAAAGCTATCAACAGTCAACTCAACATGGTTTTTTGCATCTTTTAACAAATTGACCGCAAGTGTATGATAAGATGGAATTTATATCTCAAACCCATTGCAGCTTCTCTTGAAATTGCATATTGATAATACGGAGAATTAGCAGCATTAAGTGGAATGCAAGCATCATAAAACCACAAAGCAAAAGCCATATTAGTATCATGTTATTTTTTTCTTACTTTTCATACAATATTTTGTGCTTGGCTGAAAGGAATCTAAACCCTTACTTGACATGGAAGCTATGATACCATGTGCTAGCTTTTTTCTTTTACTACTAATTTGTTTCCCTTTAAGATTTGATACCTTTAAAACTTTATCACTTTGATAACATGGACCTTCTTTATTTCCACCTTGCAATTTTTCAAAATGCCCTTCGTCTCTACCAATAATCTTTTAGACAATAAGGGGAATTCAGCCAGCAGTTTCTTACAAGAAACTACATTACCCGTTACTCTAGAAATGTGATGCTTCATCCTTTTAATCACTCCATTAAAAAGTTTACAATTGTAGAAAGAGCAAATTATGCACTTTGCACCATTATCACCAACTTCTTTTGTAGGATACCTCCACGTTTCATCTCTTTTTCAACAAATGATATTAAGAAGAAGATTATTGAGTTTGTTGGTTAGTAGATGGCGTGGAATATGGTGTGGATGGTGAACCAATTCTTTCCATTGTTGGCATTCTAAAATGTTACAAAAATGTTCAAGATCGGTAAACTAATAAATGCACCAGAAAATAAAGTCTTCAATCATTAATTCTTAATATACTAATTCAAAATATATCATAAGTCATAATTAACTCATAATCTCAATTTACCTAAACTTAAACTATTCTGAAAAATAGTAAATGCAACCTATAAAATTCAAGGCAAACTATTAGAATGCAATCATTCCACTTACATACATACATTATGATATAAACTTTATTGAAACAGATTGATATACAAGGTAACAATTTGATGCAATTTTGGACTACTGATGGAGTTTATGATGGATGCACTTTGGTCGGAAATCATTTGTGACGATGACTGATTTTGACAGCTGCTGAAGTATCTTAAGAAAATGAGGGAGTTTGGAAGGAAGTTATCTTGGATGTCAAATGCAAATGAGAGGATGGTAGAGCACTACAGGAGATCAGCAGGTAGAGAACACTCCAGTCTAGAAAGTTTTAGGTACTCACTTCCATTAACATTTGTTAATGCATTCTGTTTAGTGACATTTGCACATTCTATTTATACATTCTTTTGACAATTCTATAAGTTTATAGGTTTTTATTTACATATATAGAAGATCCAATACAACATCTCTAACTCTACATGACTTTTCGGTTGTCCGTTGAATAATTAAACGTTTGTTATACCTGTCATTTATTTGTGTTATTGGGAACACTTTACTATGGTAGAAGCATTATTACGTATTTGGCATTCCAAGGGGAATACTGGGTGAAAAGTTGGGATATTTACGATGAAAAAGAGGTGGTAGAGTGGCGACGAATGGGAATGTAGGAGGCTGAAAGAGAGGGATGTACTAAGGAGGGGAAAAAAAAAGAGATGGACATACAAATAAATGTGTAATCAATATTTCCTCAGACGCAATGTAACTATGACGTGGACCTAACATGTGCTTATTTAAACACATTCTAGTAATTTAGATGGCAAAAGTATTAAAATGTTCACTTTATGAGAGTTGGAACAAGAAAAGTCATTTTTGAATATTAGAGACTAAAAAAATTAAATGTCGTATGTAGCAGATTGAAATTAGAATTACTCTTTTCTAATTTTCTATTTTGGTTAGGGTCCAATGAAGGAAATTTCTTTAAACGTGTCACATACAACAGATAGAAAATATTGCGAGGACATCTTTGTAAATTAAAGAAACAATTCCCACCCTCCTCTTCCACCCTAATCCCATTATACTAAATAACCTAGTTTGAAGAGCTGTTAGGGAATATAGTGAACGAGACTTTAAGGAAGAAATGAGATTTACAAGAGAGTTTAATCCAAAGATTAACGATGGTTAGTGATATTGGTGGTAAACTTATCGGCATCCAAAGATTAATGATGGTTAGTGAGATTGGTGGTAAACTTATTGGCATGGTAAATCTTTTTTCAAACTTTACAATGTGATAACGTGGCAATGCAGCTAAGTGATAAATATGTATTTTGTTATTTTACTAGAAGTTTGTTTATACTAAAATTGGATATTTTCTACCCTTAAAAAGTTTTTCTTTTGCAATATTTTTACTGAGGTGCAAAAGAGACCTCTTTGAAGAAAAAGATATAATTTTTGCAATTAAAAGAAGGTAATAACATAGTTGATTTCAAAATTACTTCAAACTATTTCATGTTTGAAGTTAGCATTGTCAACCCACGTTTGAGTCATAATTTCAGTGTTGAATATCTCTTCTTTCACCTATTCAACGTCTAGATTTTTATTTGTAAAAATTATAGTATGTTTATCTTGTAATGAGACTATTTTTGTATACCCCAAAACTCTTTAGTAGTTACCCACTTTGGTTTTTATTTTATTATGATCATGTTGATTATTATGAATTCTGTTTTATTTAGTTGATTGAAATAACCTAAATGCATAATAAGGGGGTGAAGAAATAGATTCTTGACCCTTTGAAAAACTGTCTTAAACAATTTGAAAAACTCTTTTCTAATGCCAAGTTAAATTCCCCAACAAGTTGTATATGCTTAATATGAATTTAGTACATATGACAACAATGAGTCACAAACCTATTTCTACTGATGAATGTTACCATATGTGCAAGTAATATACGCAAAACAAAGAAAATAAACAAATATACAAAGCATACCAAAATTTATAGTGGTTCAAGTTCCCATTGGAAACTCTAATCCACTAGCCAAGTTATATAATTGGGAGTATCATAATCCACTAGACACTCACACAAGAATTTCTTAAAGACGGAATTCAAACCCCTACACTTGCATAAACTCAATTACCATTAGAGTTTGAATGTCTTTTCCCAATTTAATTCCCCTTAATAAGTAGGACTTTTTTTCCTAGACCTATTTAGAACTTTTGTTCAATCTAATTCTAGATAAGGACTTCATTAGCCAAACTTAAATCTAAGTTAGGACTTTACTCATTTGTCTAATTCGATTATGTTTTTTCCTCTAATGCCTACACTCAACCTTGGTTCATAAAAATTTGATTTATTTTTCACTCATTTTGATGCCACATTTGTTCAAATATGTTAAAATTAAATTTGTACCCCTATTGAAGCTCATTAACACAGTATATACGAACAAAAACAACTTGCATTACATTTCAAATAATTGCTCATTACTAACTTTCATTACATATAGATCAAACCAAACAAACTCCTACTTAACATCCAAGTATGGCTTTTTTAATATTGACATTACAGACATTCTAAAATAGCAAAAAATTTAAATTCGTTTGTGTTTTAAACATGTATTGCACTACATTATGATCTTATCGCCCATATAAGCAAACCAAGTAAGTTTACATCCAATAGACCCAATTTCACAACCCCCTTACAATTACTTGATGGATTCTTCTCCAAGTGCACCCTTAGTGCATTCACATGTTCATTGTATACATCTCTAACTTCTTCCTTTGATATGGGTTGAAGCTGGTTCGGGCATTGATAATAAAGCCTTCTAAGGTTTTTTGTAGTACTAGCCATTAGCACCTTGCCATTCCTCCCATACTCTCTGCATGCTATGCGCTATTACCTCATGTTATTCATGCGAATGCTACAACTTGAAGGATCCATTCCAAATCAAATATGGTAGATGGTTGCATATAAGGGTAAGCACATTCATCACAACAATAACTACCAACATTGACAACTTAAGCGTTTTTCTTTTTTATAGAGAACAACTAATTAAGTGGTTAGGGAACATGAAAATCCTTTATTATAATTTCACGTAAAAAGGACAGAGAGGGACATAATGGGCCTTACCCCAGTGTACAAACTATGCATATTCATGAATGTAGATGAAAAATCAAATACCAATTAAATACAACCTCAGGGGACTGCGACTAACCTAAGAATTGGGATAGCATACTGGTCTAGCTGAACTAGGCTAGTGATGTTCCGAGGAAGATCCACCGCAGTGTAACGTTGCTAGTACCTTTCACAGCAGGCTTGACGGGCAATGGCGCGTACTAAGGAGTTTGTCTCTCTGTAGATATGTCGGGTACTATAAGTACCATAAATTATTATAAGTGCTAAAAATATCTCTAAACTAGTTTGTGAGATTCCATGGGATCTTGAAGAGGCGGCACACCATATTCACAAGGACCTGGGAGTCTGATTCAATCTCAACCTTCGAAACACTAAGGCGACTACATTCTTTCAAACCGTGCAATAGCAATATGCAATCTTCCTGTATATTTGTGCCAAATCCTAAAAAAACTAAACCTGCAGGATAACATTTTTATTGCATTGCATATGTTGCGTATCTGATTTTAGCTGGCAAAACAAGTTCTCGATAGCTAGCCTTCACCTTTTCCTTTAAGTTTTGAGAGCTAAATATAGACTTCATGCTAAATCTGGGAGTCGATGCATGTGTTTTAATATAAAGTGTCTAGGGTTGTATTGTTTGGGGGGAAAATTAATCCAATGTAACCAAGGGTAATGTTGTCTACATACATTAGTTTTTAATACTTGAAGAATCTATTGTCCACATACCCCCCTAAAGTTTGGACTAAATTGAGAAATTAATAGAATTTTGGTTAACTAACAGAAAATTAATTGAGTTCCCAAATTGCCCTTCAAATCTTATTGGAAGTAGATGAAGTTCATGTTCTTATTGGAAAAAAAAAATGAAGAAGAAAAGATTACGGCCAGAAAATGCTCTTTTGCCATCAAAGGTCAATAACTTTCAAAAATGACCGCCGGAGTTCAATTCTTGCATTCATAGAAAGACTTTGGGACAAAACCCTTCATTGTTCACATCTTTAGCATTTTTCATGTTTCAAAAGTCGAGCATTTCTCATAGGCAAATAAACTATAGAATACAAAAATTCTGCAATAAATTAATATTCACCTAAATTAAGGTGAAGGGAATGAGTCTTCCTTTTGCTCCAAGTTTCAGTTATTTGTCGGCCAAGACCATGAAGTACCATGATATTATGGAAGATCAACAGATTGTACCAATTGTGGAGCATGTTCGGAGTATGTTGCTAAGTTGAATGTGTTGGATTGTACTGTGTAAATCGCCGACATAATCAAAAGCCCACACTGTGTCAGAATTTGCAAAATTCAGATGAGGATACCAATTTGTATCAATCCCTTCCAGATTTTCTGTACTATTTTAGTTTGCGATATAAAATCATCTAGGTTTTGGTTCCAAAAAGAAAATTAGTTTGGCAGCCTACATTTTCTTTTTCCCATTTTTACTTTCGCCGACCAACAAGAAAACAAGAAGAAATGAGTTTTAGTGGTAGTTCAAAAGTACAACTCTTTCAAGGATATTTTGGTCATAAAAATATTGAGGATTAACTACTGAATTCAAATTATATTAGTCCATCCAAATTCGGTTAGTTTCTCAATCTAGTCCATACTTTAGGGGAGAATGTGGGAGGTTTAAAACCACAAGAGAGGTACTTGTCTTATAACTAAATCACAAGAGAGGTATTTGTCTTTTGCCTTTTTCAAAATTGTAGAGCATGTATGGTTCCACATTTTAAGGATGCATTAAAAATATATTAGTTGCCAAAAAATTTTGTTTACCAAAATGTTACAGTATAAGAAGTTTACAAACATATTTTCCAAAATGATGTATGGTTAGAAAATTTCCAGACATGATTATTTATAATACTTTTATGATAATCAATATAATTTTGGTTTAAAAATGTGTAAGGGAAAAAAAGTTTCCAAAGTACATTTTTTAAATATGGTTTGGATCAAAACAATGTTTCAAACTTCAATTTAGAAATATGTTTTCTGATGCCCTAACCAAACATCATTTGGGTATAAAATATGAGTTTGAAAATAAAATCCAAAACAAAGTAGCCCACACTCATTTTATGATATGCAGACTTTAGAATTTATTTTGTATTCTCGTCAACCACGTTAAAAGCCCAAACTATTTCATACTCCCGTCATAATCAAAGAGTCCACTTTCAAAATTACTTTAAATTTATTTACATTACATACTCTTACTAATATTACAATGTGTGATTATCAATTAACCCTTACTTTTAAAGTAAGGATCTAAGAGAAAAATATGATGGTAAATTACTTATTTTGGGTGTTGTACCTCATAACCTATAATAAGTTGTACACATTTTAAAGTGAACTCTTTGAATAGGACGGAGGGAGTAATAGACATAAATTTATGGTTTATTTTGTACTCCCGCCTTAGGGTTATCTTATACTCTCGTGTGGCACCAACCTTGACGTATTTTAACCCAAAAAACGTACTTTTTTTTTTTTTTTTCTTTCAAAAATTAAATGCGTTACATAAGTTACCCTATAATTTAACCGAAATACGTTTGTCTTTTTTGAAAATTAAATACGCTACATACTTTACCCTCCAATTAGATGCCACCCGGAAGAACGCATGATATCCACTCGTTACGGCAATCGTGACCGTCCATTCTCACCTTAAACATCTCAGCCGTCCCCTTCTTTCCTGCTCCGCCTATATATACCCTTCCCTCCGCCCATCGCCACCACAGAAAGTATTCTCTCATATCAAGAGTTTCAAAATTTCTCTAATAGAGACGATAACGAGGTCAATTAACCGTGGGGACGCTTCGAAAATTCTTGAGAATTGTAAATCTTGAACAATTTTTCTAGGTTTTTGCTATCGAATCCTCGGATTTCTATGTTAGTGCCCTTGTTTTCTAACCTAGATTTTGTAAGATTGCGTGTGAATCAATCCTAACGTTCGGATAATTGTAAATCGGGTTTTTGGATCTTTTTACGATCTAATTGACGGTTCGATTTTTTGTTCGGGGTGGGTGATTTGATTATGAACGACCAAGCATCAATGATGAATAAAGCGATGATGAATCCGCCTCCTCCGACGGCGATGATGGGCGCCATGAACCAGCCGCCTCATCAGATGATGAATCCACAAGTATCGCAGCCTCCGGCGCGTCCGCCTCAGGTAATTGTGAACACTTCACCTTATCGCAGTAAGCGAATGTCGATTTTTCCTAATAACAGTAGGATGAAGCGGGAAAAACCCTATCACTTTTCGAATTTGAGTGGTGGTTTTCGTGATTCGCAGATGCTCATGAACCCTCCGCAGCCTCAGCAGCAGCAGCCGCAGATGATGAACCGAGGATATGGAATGTGGGGTCATCCTCCGCCATCGCAGCCGATGGATCTCCAGCTGAAATATCAAAACCCTAACCCCATGAAAACTCAAGGTGGTGGTGGTTTTGGCAAGCCTCCTTCCAAGCATCAGCTGGGCGTGCGTAACAATTGGAAGGGAAAGAAGATGAACAAGCCTGACAAGAGAAATGACTTAGGGAGGAGAATGGACAACCCTATGTCAATGGCTGGTGGAAGCAGTGGTAGTGGCACTATGGGAATGTCTGGAAACATTGTGGGCAGTGCTGGCGGTGGTTTCAACCCGCCTAGTTTAAAGGAATTGCAATATCAGAACAGGGTCAAGACTCGGAGGTACTTCCAGAAGAATTATTATAACAATAATAATAATAAGAACAATAATAACAGGGGAAAATTTGCCCCGAGGAATACAACTTCTTTCATAATTCGTGCAAAGAAGAGTGGTGGGATCGCAGAACTGGTGTCACCTTGTCCTGTAACACCAGCTGTTTTACCTACGCCGGTATTTTCACCTTCGAGGGAGGTGTTGGTTGACATGGCTAAGGAGGAGTGGGGCGTTGATGGCTATGGATCCATGAAGGGTTTGATCAGGCTGAGGTCTCCGGGCGGAGAAGAGGAGGAGGAAGATGAAGGAGGATCGAGTGAAAGTGATGTGGAGGAGCACGTGGAGGTAGAGAGGAGGCTGGATCATGATTTGAGCCGGTTTGAGATGATATATCCTAGCTATGGAACTGTTGGCGGGATGGAACATAATAATGTGTTGGAGAATCGTGTGGATGATCAAGATAGCCACATTGCTCAACTTGAAGAAGAAAACTTGATTTTGAAGGAGAGGCTATTCCTGATGGAGAGGGAGTTGGGGGATTTGAAGAGGAGGTTGCAGTCTTTGGAGAGGCACAGTCATGATGGTGACTATGGTCACGAGGAGGTGGTTGAAAATATGTCTGAGAATGAGAGTGACAGTCGAGAACCGCATTCAATGGAGGACAACAATGAGGAATTGGGTGATGAAAATTTGGATCCTAAAGGCAACAAGGAAGATAATACTCTTGCCCGTGGTGTTAGCAGGGATGCATTATTTGAGGAAAATCATAAGGAAGAACAAGAAAAAATTAGGGATAGTATTGTGAAATTGGATGAACAGAATACTGAAGACGGGAATAAAGATGTTGCTGTTGCTGTAGCTGTAGCTGTAGGAGGAGTTGAAGAAGAAAATAAAGATGAAACCATGTCCATTGATGTGGAACAGAACACACAGATTGGTAATGATGGTAATAATAATGTTGAAGCACTTGAAAAAACTCTTGCAGGAGAAGACGAGGTTTCACAGAATGAAAAAGGAGTCTAAGCCAAAGAAATAACAGAAATTTTGGAAGCTGCTTTTGAGAAGAGCCATTGGCGAAGGTGACTTGACTTGTCCCCTCGTTAATGTAAGTCTCTTATTGGTTTACTTATTTGCTCTGCTTGGAGAACCGTTGAAGTGAATGTACATACTATTATTTTGTGACTGTTTTGTTAATCAGATAGACTTTTGTAGTAGTAGTTTCTAACTCTAGTGCAAAGTCTAATGTCATCTGTAGCATCTATCTTTCTTTTCAGTTCTTGTTGTCCCATCCTTTTTAATAACTTTTAGGTCTTTGTTCTTCGTCCTCCTTGATTTAGGTATAGGTAGATCCTGGTTTGAGTCATCTGAAGTCAAGACATAAATTTGTAATGTTCCATTATGAGATAAGAGTGAACTTTGTATTTGGCTATCTTCATGCTTTGTAATTGTAATAGATCTTATGTTTGACAATCTCTTCATCCCTTTTGTTTGGGTGTAGTAATTCTCTTATTGTAATACCATAAATTTCAGAAACTCATTGATAATTTGTTCGAAAGCTTCATTGATTATCTTAGTTCATGTGGGTTTTGAATGGTTGCATAATTTTGTTGTGTGTTGAATTCAGATACTGATATGCAAAGGGTTCATACATTGATCCAAAAGTTGGATATTATCCGGCATGTATGGCTTGATTGCTTGATTGTGTGTAAGTGTGCTTCCGAGACAGGCAGAGGAAGTTAAGTAATGACATTTTCTGTTTTTTATCCAAGCCATTTCATACTCTATTACTGTTGTTTTGTGTTTCTAGTGTAATGACACAAACAGGAATGAGCTATGGTGGTGTGCTACATGATGCAACATACCTCAGCTGGCCCCGAAAGAACGGAAGCAGCGAATACTTCATTCAATTTCTGGGCTTTCCTGGACAATTGGTGAGTTATTGTTCTTGCTTTCCGCAACTATTCCACCTTAATTATTTCTAAATTTCTATGATGATGTGTGTCCTTTTAGGTTTCTATACTTGACTCCTCGGAATTTGCTTGTCTGATCAGAGTGAATGTTTTATTCAGGTAACTTTGTAATTGAACACTGGTTTCCTTTATTCTAATCCCCATATGTTTTCTTGAGAAGCCATGACCATGATACAAGGCATTCTTCAAAGTGCGAACTGGGCCCAGGCTCATCATTATATGCTCAACGTTCCTTTTTGCCGCTTTTGCTAACAAAATGTAGACCGGACTCATCCAGATTTGTAATGCAGATCGAAGTATTTTCAGTTGCTTTTTCCAGCGTCGTGAATGAATGACCAATTATTACTGTCTATAAATAAATATAAAACGTGGAGATGTTTGAAAATCGTCCAGTAGACTTGCGACGTAGACAGTGAAACACAAATAAACAGCAAGTCTATGGACCCCTTGCGACGGCGGAAGTGCCTTCGCAAGTTAGAAACTGCAGAAGACAGTTATGCTGTTTCTTTTTGTGTTATCCAAGTCCCAACCAATGTGTCTCTTCTCTTCTCTTCTCTTCTCCTCTCCAACAATGAGATATGACTCTTAATAATGTAATCGCATCCTATCGATTAGTACAAATTATGCCATGGTGGCAAAGCTTATCCAGAGGATGTTTGTTATTTGCGCGAAGTTCACTTTTTTTGAAAAGAGTTGCTATAGTTTAGGGAAAGGTAGTATGACAGCCTTACCACCATGGTTAAGCCCCCTTCCCTCCCACATATGCGCCTTTATTTTATTTAGACTATTTCTATTTTTGAATTACCAAAATGGAAAATCTTTTATAAAAAAAATTCTCACGAAACATAATTCGTCAAAGGGATTAAAAAAAAAAAAAAAAAAAAAACGACAACTGGAAACACTCTATTCATCATGGTTTATGGAGTTTCAGCTCTCAATCCCGAATCCTGTGTCTACGATGGGAGACAAAGAAAGCGATCGTCTACACAAATTGATCCATCCCGAGGAAGATGACAACAAGTTTTAATTAAATCTGCAAGGAATTTTTTATTTCAGTTATTACTCTCTGAGTATGCCCCGTTCAATCTTTTTAAGTAATTCTATCTACGTAATGTTTTGATGAACGAAAACAATAAGAAGACTCAATTTAATCTCTATAAATAGGTTATAAATATGTCATCATGTGATGTTTACATGAGAACAAAAACAAAAAGAAAACTAGAGAAAATCTCCACTACTTCGTGTATGAAATACAATTAAAAAGAAGACTAAAATTCTAATGTTTGGTTCATATAAGATTTTTATTATTTAAACTATTATATTATCTGAAATACAATATAAAATTTTCAAATATGAGATACCCCAATTTCCATTTTCATTCCCCCACACTAGAGAAAAAGAAAACTCTGTTGCCCTTCCATCTATTGTTTTTGGAATCCATCTAATCTTCAAAAAATATTTGTCCAATGTCACACAAAATTAGACAAATAAAGCCTAAAAGAAAATGTCTTACTCGATTTGGAAGTTTAGTGTTCTTCAAACTTTCCTTTATATTTTATTGTCATTTGTTGTTACCTTGAAAAATCACCAACAGATTTTCTATCTGATAACATTGTAAGTTCCTACAATGCGTATTTCCATAAGCTATTCTTCTCTACTTCATCCCCAGTTGGTCTAATTGTATAAAAACATGCACAATATTAACCTCAGATATCTTTAAATAGTGAAGCCAAGGCGAGTTCAAAGACAGGAAAGCCAAAGAATAAAGCTTTCTTCAAAATTACCTTGTAGGATGTCCAACTTTCCTTTGCAGAACTTGATGCTAGACTCGTTTGGTTCTCCCGATCGATAAAATCATTTATCAAAGGGTTGGTTTTTTTCCTTAGTCAATCCATCCCACTGCCTACTGGACGGCCGGCACGCCAACTCTTGTTTGTTTCCATCCAACAACATAAGTGATATAGAATGACAACTTCGGCTATGGCGAGCCTGAATCTTTTCTTAATCTTCATTCAGTTCTTTCTTTCAAGCAAGAAAGACACAGACAGAGAGGAAACCAAGCTTGAGCAGGGCACAGCAAGAACCAAGCTTAGCTATTTCCTCTTGAACCCTGTGCAGAAAGGTTCAAAAGCCATGCTTTCGTTTCTTATGGCCCTTATAAGCAGAGCAAGAAACTGCAGTGTACCGCGAATTAGCAAGTTCCCGCGGGATTGCTGCACCAGCTGATTTGAGTATTTGCACTAAATCTCTGAATAAGTTCTTATTCTCCTCATTCACAAATACCATTGCTGTACCTTCCTCTCCCAATCGAGATGCTCTTCCAATCTGGTGCACATACTCCTTCATAGAATTTGGCATGTCAAACACAATAACCTGTTTCACAGATATGAGATCAACACCCCGGCCTAATACCCCGGTGGCGACAATCACTGGAACTTCACCAACCAAAAATGATCTCAAAATTTCTCTTCTCTCTTTCATGGATTTCTCTCCATGAATTGATAGAGCTTTCACTCCGGTCTTGATTCCTATTGCTTCAGAGAGGATATCGGCACCAAGTCGTGAACCGACAAACACAACTACCGGTGGCTTAAAATGTTGCTTGCTCATCAATATATCAAAAAGCTTTTGCTTCTTCTTATTTGACTCTACCCATATAGCCACCTGCTTGACAGCCCCAGTCGGCTTGTTCGGCTTGCCAACAGAGATCATGGTCAAATTTTTGACCATTGAGCTTGCCATTTTTTCTACTTCTTTTGGAATAGTAGCAGAGTACATCAATACTTGGGGCTGCGATAGAGCCATAAAAATCTGCATAAGCTGATCATGGAATCCCCTTTCAAGCATACAGTCTACTTCATCAATGACGAGCATTGAGATACTGTCTAATTCGATATCATGCTTAGCTAGAAGATCAATGAGTCTTCCTGGGGTCCCCGCAATCAACGAGACACCCTGCTGGATGCGATAGAGTTGCCCCGCCATGGCATCACCACCAACTACTAATGCAGTTTTAAAGGGTAAGCCTTTCCCAAGCAACTTTGCTTGTTCTTCAACCTGTATGCATAATTCTCTAGTTGGGGTAAGAACCATTGCTAACGGTTTCCTCTGACCATGGGGTTGCTCACTGTTGATTTTTGCACAATAAGAAATTACAGGAACCAGAAATGAACCAGTTTTCCCTGAACCAGTCTCGGCCGAAACTAGCACATTTTGCCCTATCAAAGCTGCTGGGATTGCTTGCATTTGGACTGGAGTAGGCATTTCAAATCCATTTTCTTCCAAATTCTGAAGGAGCTTCTGAGAAAGACTACACGAAGCAAAAGACAGGACAGGTGATGGAACATTCTCCCCTTTGACAGAAATAACAAGTTTTCTCCTCAGTAGTTCAGCTTGGTCACTAGTCAGAGAATCAAAATAAGATGTATCATTATTTTCTTGAACATAATAACACACATCCGTTGCCGGCAACTTCGCATGACATGAACGGGCAACAGGAGGCTGAGATTTTGCAATCCGATCAAGAAGAATGCTTTTGCAGTCGACGCTGCAAATATCATCATCAGTCTGGTCACATATGTATTCACCATATCGACCACATATTACACATCGAGGCTCCCCAAGCAGAGCTTCCCTCTGATCCACACACCGCTGCTTCACATCGTTTTCAGAAGCTGAAACCAACAAATACATGAGAGGTCAGCCCTATCAACCGGATTAAGAATCCCAGCATATGCAAGAGAAACCACAAAGCACATCAAACCGAAAATCTGCAGACCATTAGCAATAATCACTGACAGCCATTCAAGTCCTTATCCCATAATTTTGGCTCGGAACAAATTCGTTGCCTATCCATTAATACAGCAAGCTCCCTAAATCCATGACAAGTTTCTATTTCCTACTTGGGAAGCTCCAGCAAAACCAGCAAAAAGCAACAAGGACATTCACCAGAACCACAAGATTGCATGAGAATATAAATGTTAAAACTAAATCACTAATCTGAGTTAAAAGAGACTCAATTTGCCAATAATAATTCGTCCATTGAGGGCAATTTGCAAAGCCTGGTGCAACACAAGAATTCATAGCTGTTTTACTAGTGATTTTCTTGTAAAGTTATCGTCTTTTCCGAAATCATACAGAGGCGTAATCAGTATTGAAGGAACCTATGCTACAAGGAAACTTTGATTAAAGTAGGGACTGTGTTCAAATTCAAATACCTGAAGCTTCATCGGCATCCGCAGCAGCAATTGAACCTCCACTGTTCTTTTCAACGATTTCTCCATTACCCATCCTTGTTTAGCACTTCAAATTTTCAAAAACCTAACAGAAATACTCCGTTGGATTGAAATTTTCAAACCCAGCCGATTGATCGTAGCAGAGAACAGAAAGACACAGAAACGAGCGCACTAAGAGAGGAAAATCGCGTGGAATGGAATTAGTTCATGAGTAACTATAAGAATCCACATCCGAAAGTTTGATCGTGATAGGGGAGTTCATCCCCTGTCGGCGACGACGCAGCCTCGCTCTCCGCCGGTGGTGACTGCATATGACATCAAACGTCGTCGTATTGTTGACTTCTTCTGACGATATTGGCGCATTTACAACGAAGCTATGTCGTTTTTTCTAAAAATATAATTTTAGTATAATATTTATATGACTTTAAAAAGTTTTTTTTTTTTTTTTTAATGTAAAGATATTAAAACTATAGGGCATGTTCTTTTTGTTTCGTTTTGAAAACGGTTTTGGTTTCAACAGTAAATTTAATATATTTTAATTATATTCCATCATTTCCAATACAATTTTTTACTATTCAGCATCTACTTTTTACATTTTCAATATACTTTTTACATTATAAAACTATTTTCCAAAACTTGTTTTCAAAACCGTTTTCAAAACGTTCAAAAAGAACAGGCCCATAGTCAATATTAGCCTATTTTAAAATAAATTATTATCAAATCTTCACATGGTCAGTTAGTGCACCTATCCAATGTGATGACTTATGCCACCAAAAATTCGTGCCCGCATCGATTTTAACAAGTTGAATAATATCAGATTTAGTCTTTGAAATTTTGCGTTTATACATCAACTCTTAAAATAAAGCTGCAACATTAACCAAAATTATTGAAAATATGCAAATTAAATTGAACGTATGCACTATCGAGTATAAACCTGATACTTCTCACCTTATAATCGATACTTATGACATTAAATTCGATATTTATACTTTTCGAACAGTTATGAGGTCAGAATTCCTTCGGTCACGTTAATGAACCACTCATTTATTTGACAATTACCTATAATAGATTAGTAATGTCATTGCAAGAATCATCACATAAGTCATTATTCAATAAACTGTAATTATATCCATTAGAATTTATTACGAGTTTAAACAAAATAAATAAATAAATAGAAGATGTTTAGATACCAGCCAGGCCCAGGCCAAAGGCTAAGTAGACTCAAGTTGATTCGGAAATGTTATTTACAGGCTAAATGTAGGCCAATTTTTTAAATGTTAGGGTGTGAAATGACCAAAATGCCCCTCCCCCTTATAAAGTAAAAAAAAAAAATTTATTTGGCCAAAACTCCTCCTCGTCGCTGCTTCAGCTTCAGTCGTTGCTTCTCGAGCTCAGTCCGTGCTTCTCCATTTTCGGCTTCTCCATTTCCGGCGACATCCCATCGGTGCCAAGCTCCATTTCCGGCTCTCCATCCCGCTCTGTGCCGCGCCATTCCACTCTTACGGGGAAGCGTTAATTAGGTGTGTGGTGGTTTTTTTCCGTTTTTAAAATTTGTTCCAAATGTTGGAACTGAAGTGAATTGGTTGTTGTTTAGTTTATGGGCAAGGTTTTGAATGCATGTTTGCTGCATTTTTCGGCCCTTTCGTGCATAATTATTGTGCAATGTTCCAAGCATGTATGTTGGATGTGTAGTTGTTTCCATTTTTGAAGGGAATGGAAATTTTGCCTTGAATCTTGAAAGATTGCATTGTTTTGGTTACTTAGTAATGTTTTAGTGACTAAGTTGCATTACCGTCTGTATGTTAACAAAGACTAGGGAAAATTCCGTCGTTGCGCGTGGGGAAAACCATTCTCTAGGTGAACAACCCAGAAAAACGCTTCGGGGAAGCGATTTTCCCACTAAAAAACGCCTCCTGGAGGCATTTTTTTCGGGAACAAGCGCCTCATGGAGGTGTTTTTTGCCTCCATGAGGCGTTTTTCTCTTGAAAATACCCCTCCTTCAGACGTTTCTTCCAAATCTGTTTAATTTTTAAAATTTTTTACATTTAATATGTTGTTTGTTTATGATTTTCTTTTAATGCAGATGGGGAACAGATTTAACGGTAATATATTCCGTCGGACGGGAAAAAGATCCAAGTCTGGTAAGAGTAGTAATCCGGAACCATCCCGGGAGAGTGTTAATCCGGATAAATCCGGGGAGCCTTTTATTCAAGAGTCGGAAAATGCCCCGCGTATTCATCCAACGGCATCTGAGCGTTCGAGGAAGGTGGTTGCACGATCGCGTGCATCTTCTGCGACTGGGAATGTCATTGTTCCCATAACTGAAGACTCATTTCAACATTCCGTGTCTTGAAATGAGTACATTGGGGCGTCCTTTACAGAACAACCTTTCGCCCCACCTTTTTCAGATGTTGAAATGTCCCACGATGATGGTGACGGCGAGGGGGCTTATGGAAGAAGTGATGCTGAAGGGGCTAATACAAGCAGCGAACCAAGTAGGAGAGATGGGAAAGGACTCATGGGCAGTGAGGCTAGGGCAGCGATTGCAGGGTGGAAGGAATACAGGGAGCTGGACCATCCGCTAGAAGGTGGTCCTGTAATCCCTGAGTTGCTCTTGAGTTTCAAAGGCCACACTGCCTACCACGTCTGGCATGGAGAGGTAATTCTATTAAATTGCACACGTTTATATGTGATGTTCAATGAATTAGTATTTTGCAAATTATCTATGCTTCATTACTTGTGATCCATAATGTCATAATAAAGAAAGTTTGCACGGTTTTTTTTTTTTTTTTCAAAATAAATGCTTTAGGAATTGTATCCCCCTGGTTTTATTTCGTTGTTTACATTGTGTAGGAACGGGGGATACTGAAATGTCATAATGGGGTCGATCGATTGAAAAATTGGCCGGCCGATGAAGAGATGAAAAAGCTTGTTGAGGGGTCCGGATTAGCCCATTTAGTCCAGTGCATGCATAATGAGTTAGACGCCGCTTTGCTATGTGCATTTGTGGAGAGGTGGCATCCGGAGACCAACTCTTTCCACTTGCCATTCGGGGAGATGACAATAACATTGCATGATGTTGCATACATATTGCGCATTCCGCTGGGGGTTAGGCCCATTTATGGCAAAACAAAGACTACACAAATAGCGACAGATGTTGCAGCTGTGTTGGGGAAAGATGAAGTGAAAATGGATAAGCCTGGCTTTGTGAAGTTGACAAGCATTGAGGCGAATTGTGCCGGGAGATTTGACAAAGTTAATGCCACCTCGGGTTATTTATTGTGGGTTTTAGGGCTTTCCTTGTTTGTGGACAAGTCTAAAACCCATGTCTCTGCGTAGTATTTAACTTTCCTTCGCGATATTGAGACAGTAAGTGATTACTCGTGGGGAGCTGCCACATTGGCGTACTTATACCGCCAACTTGGGAAGGCGTCGAGGGCACATAGTGCACAATTTTCTGCTTGTTTGACTTTGCTTCAGGTTTGTCACTGTACATGTTGCTTTCCTTATCATACTTTGATGTATTTCGTTACAAGATATGTACTAATTGTTCTTCTGTTCATTATTATTAGAGCTGGATATATGAATATTTCCCAACATTCAGCCCATCGAAGAAGCTGTCGTGGAATACTGGATGGCCTGCGGCAATGAAATGGCAAGTTGGTATTGGGAAGAAGCGTGTTGCAAAATATGATTTGGAGGCATACAGGAGGGCCCTAGATGCACTGCAGCCGAACGAGGTAATATGTCTGTTCTGTGTGATTACGAACAGTTCTTTTATGTTATTGTGCTACATTTGGTGATTTATTTTATAACCGGCCAAGTTAATTGGATACCATTTGAGCCCAATCCGGCATTGGTCCATAAAATCTCCTTGTATAGGGGCCTTATATATTGCGTTAACGTTGAAAAACCCTATATGCCCGATTGGGTGTTAAGACAGTTCGGATACGCCCAACAAATTTCATTTCGTGTCTTCAAACCGAAGGAGTGCTACAGAGGCCCAGAGACAAAGAAGTATGTCTGCAAGTACGTTGCGGATCTAAGTGGTTGTGAAATCTCTCGTACAAGGCTTCTGCGAGATATGAAGAGGGCGGAGTATACTGACGAAGCAAGCGAGGATTACCTTGAGTACTTCCGGTCGCGTTCGCACATCCGTGTCAGTAGGGGTCCTGTCGAGGAATACACTCCTGATCCTACTCAGTTGTCCCTCAATGCAGTGAGTTTAGGATGATCTTTTATTTTATTCTTACATATATTTGTCTTACTAGTTGTTGATTGGGATTGTCATTTTACTTGTTACAACGACTTCAGTACTTAGCCTCTCGGGCAGTCTATTTTCATCCAAGGGTTGAACACGCTGTCAACCCTGAGACACGTAGGCAGGCTATTGCAGAAGTTGCTTATCATTTGGAGGCCCTGATGCCGGGACTCGAAGAGCTTGCGCTAAGACCTCCATTTAGCCTTAGTGCATTGTATTCCTTACGTTTGGGTTATGTATCTTGGGATTTTAGGTTAATGCTGGAGGATTGATTTTTTTTTTTTTTTTTTTTACTCCCCAATACAATATATATATCGAATTAGTGTCTTTTATTGGGTGTTCCGTTGATTGAATTATAGAAAAAAATTTAGTGATCCATTATGTGGGATGAACAGGGATTCAGGTGCTCATATACAGGGGAGACTCTGCAAAAAATTTCATACCATTTAAACACAGTAGCACTGTTTTAGTGATAATTTTGCGTTCCCGGATGTAGCTAACATTGTTGGGGTAAATGCGCTGTGGTTTTGGTATCAAATCGCATGAGTAATGCGACTGAAACCAAAAAAAATGCCCGAGTCAGGCATTTTTCTCACGTAAATACGCCTGACTCAGGCGATTGTATCTGAGGAAAACGCCTGAGAGAGGCGTTTTTATCCCACAAAATCACCTGCCTCAGGCGATTTTCTTTAAAAAAAATGCCGGAGACAGGCGATTTTATTCGATTGTACACAAGAAAAACGCCTCACTCGGGTGATTTTATTCAATAAAATCGCCTGGAGTAGGCGATTTTATAGAATAAAAACGCCTTTCTCATCTCAGGCGTTTTTCTCACATCCAAACGCCTTACTCAGGCGTTTTTCTTTGTGGACAACACCTAATTCATCCAATCGTCACTTCAACAACAACCCACATTCACAAACAGCTGAAGTCCATAGCATCACTAATACAATACTGCAATTTAACTTTGCTAAATAAGTTAACTGACTTATTGTAATTCCCATTGGAATGTAATTGGCAATACAAACCTAACCACAATCATAAACTTTTGAAATAATTAGAAACATGACAAATATATTCTAACTATACTGTACATCTATATTTCAATACAAACACAACCGAGGATGCCATACATTTGAAATCATAAATCCCTACACCCTAATCGATAACTATTGTGGGTTCCCTGTCTACATTGCCTAAGCTAGCAACGTACAAGCTCTGATATCTGTCCAATCGAGGTTTTAACCTGTCCTCCAAATCATCCATCAAGTCGTCCTTATGGTGTCTCCACAACACACTGACTGGGGGCAATAGGATTTCACCTCGCGTCTCCAAACAAATAAAATGGTTGCCCCGGATATGTCCCATAGTGATATAAGTGGTCGGATCATCACATACACCGGACTCCCGCAATCGAAGTGGAAGGAAGGTGCAACACTCCGCTCCGTAAAAAGCGAATACCCTCTAGTACCTCGTGGCGACAAGTAGTCCAAATAGATAAGTATCGAACTAGAACTCCTCTGTTGCTGGACTTATGTGGTAATCCAACACTTTACAGGCTTTATCGTACATAGCTTCATCGAGGACGCCAAACCATAATGAGGCATACGCGTGAAGTTCATGTAACATCTCCCGCCGGACTTGCGACCAAAGTAAGTCGTCACCATGTACGAATTTAGATATTACCCTGACACCACAGTGTCCATCCCCCATTACATTTTTATAATCAACGACATAATCGAACACGAAGTGTTTAACCAAAGAAGGGAGGTTGAAAGGCTAGTTGGATTCGTTATGAGTCATTCGAATACTCCTGGATGATGACCCACTTGACCTGCTGCGACCTGCACATAGTATTTGAATGCATGAAACAATAGATGCATCATAATAAATAATTGAAACAAAAACCAATTGCAAAGGATATGACAACTATATGTGCCTCTGTCTAGGCCGGCTTCCCTCTCGGCATGCTCGTAGCCAGAAAGGTCTCGCTGCGTTGAGTTGTTCCTCGGCCTTCCCCTATGTGGCCTTTGAATGGGATCTGCGAGGTCAACAATCTCTGGATGCAAAGTGCTATGCATGACACCCGCTACCCTATAAATGTCAGTAGTCGAATGCTACGAGGCTTCCACATACATCTCATGCAGTCGACCTTGTGCTGTCTGTCGTTCCTCATCGCTAGGCATGTTTCCCTCATCCAAAGATATGGTCCTCCAGAAGAGGTCCACATCCAAGGGATCAATAGGTATGTAATTCCTGGCCATTTCAACCATCTGATGCGCACACGGCAAGCCATAGCTGGTTCGCAGTTCACAACCACACATCTCACTATTCGCCCCATAGAATGCACCTCTCTTTTTGTATTCTTGTAACAGCAACAGTATGACATCTTGCGAAACTCTGCCATTGATCCTACTATACAACATGTAATTGGCTTCACGGATTGTTTTGCTACGGGATGCCTCCATTTTACTACGTATCTCACCCAAATGCAACTTTATCATCTCATTTATAGCCAGAAATATTGTAGGAAATGAATCTCTATCAGTTTTAATGGCGCGCTTCTCTTTTAACCTTTGCCGTTTCGTTGTAAACCTGCCTGATACGTGTGACATTAGTCGCATTGTTATATCGCAGTTTTGACAGCATCTGCTTTGGAGCCATATTTATCTTCATCATTTCTGAAATTTTCTCCTTTTCCTTATCATTCAACTGGGACTGCTTATGATGTCAGTTTCTAACAAGGGGTAATTCATGATTGTGGTGGCCTTTAATGACACTCAGCTTCTAGGTACCCCCACTAATTTCTTTCCCTGATATTTTAAAGGGACAACCAGTCAGCTTGCTACTAGTGTTGTTACGGGATATTTTCCCTTCAACTGGGGGTGCTTTGCTTCTAACTTCCCCCGATCTATCACAACATATGTCAACTCTCTCTCTTCTCCCTTTGAGAGGCCCCTTCCACTTTTTAGAAGAAGTAATTTTCGTATCAAACTGATGCTCCGCAGCTCTGACTTCAACCCAACCAATCAACTCAACTCGAGTCGTGAACTCTTCCTCAGTCCTAAATACATCCGTGTAATCTAGACAGTTTCCCTCATCCAAAACGTGCGGAGCCTGTCAAGCAAACCAATATGACATTAGAAATTCTCGCAATCGGGGTAAAAAATGGAGGAAGGCCATATAATCGCCTTTAGTGGGCTATTTTAGGCGATTTTACACAATAAAATCGCCCAGTATGGGCGATTATATGTGAGAGAATTGCCCAGGGGGGGCGATTGTTTCAGAAAAAATCGCCAGGGAGGGGCGATTTTTTCGAAAAAAATCGCCAAAGGCCACCGATTTTATACTAAAAAATCGCCTGACAGTGGCAATTTTATAAGAAAAAATCGGTGGCCTTTAGCGATTATTTCCGAAACAATCGCCCAGGAGAGGCACTTTTTTATGATACAATCACCCGTCGTGGGCGATTAGCACCCAGTGACCCTAAAACATGAAAAATGTGCTACCTTTAATCCATACAAATTGTAATGTCATAAGTACCGTGTAATATGGATCTTCATTTGCATTTTCAGCCATGAAACTCAAGCAAAATTCGATTATTATACTTCAATGAATATAGTGAATGTTGGGTGAAGGGAAGAAAATGGAGAAGAAATGGGAGGAAGAATGTATGGATGTCTTGCTTGTGGGAAAGGAATGGATGAATAAGGTGGGTAAAGTTTGGTAAAAATGTTGGTAAATTTTTTTTTCTTAAGGTAAGTATCAAGGGTATTAAAGTCTTTTTACCACTTAAAATTTTTAAAAGTGTCCTGCATTTAGTAAAATGGTACATGTAAATAACATTCCCCTTTTGATTTTACAATATTAAAATTACATTGGGAATGTAACAATGTGTGTTAGAAATGTAAAAAATTTATTAAAAATGTAAAATGACTTATTGAGAATGATAAAAAATTATTATAAAATCAAAATGTGACTTAAATCATGGGTTGAGTCTACTTACCAAACACGAATTTTTTCCATAAAAAATGTAAAAAAAGGCCGAAATTCCAGAAATAGGGAAGTTTTTATGGAAATCCGGAAATCATGAAAGCGCAGGTGGGAACCTCGCTTTCAGTGAAAAAACCATCTCGTCTGCAGTTGTGAAGAAAGCGAGGTTGCGAACCTCGCTTTCTGAGGAAAAAGTTTTTTTCCCCATTTCCTGAAGAAAGCGAGGTTGTGAAACTCGCTTTCTTCGGAAATCGGGTGAAGGGCTGAAATTCCACAGAAAGCGAAGTTGGAGACTTCGCTTTCTGTGGAACCAGAATTTTTTCCTCATTTCCTGAAGAAAGCGAGTTTCGCACAGAAAGCGAAGTTGGAGACTTCACTTTCTGTGGAACCAGAATTTTTTCCTCATTTCCTGAAGAAAGCGAGGTTACGAAACTCGCTTTCTTCGGAAATCGGGTGAAAAAAAAAAGTCCACAGAAAGCGAAGTTTCCAACTTCGCTTTCTGTGGAATCACAATTTTTTCCTCATTTCTTGAAGAAAGCGAGGTTGCGAAACTTGCTTTCTTCGAAAATTGGGTGGAAAAAAATTTCCACAGAAAGCGAAGTTTCCAACTTCGCTTTCTGTGGAAACAGAATTTTTTCAGGACACTTTAAACTTAACATACTGAAACTTCTGTTTTACTTTGAGTTGGCAGAACTCGAAAAGTTGGTGGAAAAGAAAAACTCCGGCGCAGCTCTTCGTCCTCGGCAGCACGGAGTCCGCCGGCCAATCTCTTCCCCGGCGTCGCGGAACTTGGATTTGCACCGAGGCAGCACGGAGTGAGATGCAATTGCAGCAGCATTCGCCGACAGTAGAAGGCAACTGCAAGGTAATTTTTTTCTGCAAACCAAAATTAATAATGCTTCAGGATTTCTATTTTGTTGGAATCTGCATGGTAACTGTGAAATTGGTCCTGAACATTGCAATGCTGGCCTCTGTAATGCTGTATGGTAGGTTGGATATACATGTGTTGGCTATAAAAAAAAAATTTCCCCATTTCCATGGGAGAGTTTGTATGTTTATGAAAATGGCGGTTTGGTGTGTTTGAATGCCGAAATTTGCGGGTTGTTTTGTTCTAGTTCTACCTTCTCAAGTAGTATGCATGGTAAAAGAAGAGATGGTGCAATTATGGCATTCTAGTGAAGTTGTTAAATCTAGAATTGCACCAGCTCTAGGGTTATAATTATGGCATCCCCTCTTTCTTCGTTGTTGGTTGTTGATTAGGTTGTGTTCCTTTGCTGTTAAGATATACTTGAACAACCGCATAAGCATTATTGGAAATAGTGACTTCATTCAGCGTTAACGTAATTCAGAATACCATATTTTTATTTGGTTTGGCTTTTTTTTAGCTTATCGAGGGAAGAGATGGTATCTGATTGTCAGAAAATTTTGATCTTTGAGTTAGTTTCAGTTTCGATCTTGTTTTTTTTGTTGCATAATGTTGGTTAAAATCTCAGTATCGCAGTGTGGTAATTGAATCTGGTCGTCATAGTTCTACTTGTTATCTATAGTTTGTTTTTGACTTCAGATTTGAAACGCAGTTGAATTCTTTTGACTAAACGAAGTACTTTTGGGAGGTAAATTTTAGTTGATTTGGTTCGGAAAGTTATAAATTCAAGATTGATGGGTTATTCTGAGAATTGAAACGAAGTAAGTTGATGTGTAGGGCATGAAATAAGCCTGGATTTGCATTTCTCAACAGTATCTAGTAGTTTTATTTTGAAATTTATCCAAGATCATTTTATTTATGATATATCACTGCTGCTTGTTCCTTTTTGCTACTGTGGTTTTCTTGGTAAACTGTCTGAACTCTTAATCATGTGATGTGATAAAAGATGGGCTCTGTTTTGGAATTTGGAGTGTATTCTTTGCATTGTTTGTTCATGCTTTGATGTTAGCTTTGAGATGATTAGAAGTTGGAAGTACTTATATATTCATCCCATAATTGCAGAAGTGTTGTTGTTCGACTTCAAGTGCATGTATTGTCATCATGTTGTAGCCTTTTGTCTGAGTTCTATTGTCATACATGTGTTGGCTGTAAAAAAAAAAAATTTCCCCATTTCCATGGGAGAGTTTGTATGTTTATGAAAATGGCTGTTTGGTGTGTTTGAATGCCGAAATTTGCGGGTTGTTTTATTCTAGTTCCACCTTCTCAAGCAGTATGCATGGTAAAATAAGAGATGGTGTAATTATGGCATCCTAGTGAAGTTGTTAAATCTGGAATTGCACCAGCTCTAGGGTTATAATTATGGCATCCCCTCTTTCTTCGTTGTTGGTTGTTGATTAGTTTGTGTTCCTTTGCTGTTAAAATATACTTGAACAACCGCATAAGCATTATTGGAAATAGTGACTTCATTCAGCGTTAACGTAATTCAGAATACCATATTTTTAGTGTGGAGCTACTGCCATAATCTGTTATCAGGGCTAGAATTTTCTAAAGAGAGAAAAGGAAGAAAATTGCGAATCAATTCTGTAACTTTTGGTGTGTTTTGTAGCACTGGAAACCAGTTTAACACATTTGTTACGCGTGTAACTCATCATTATTACAGGGCGTTCAAATGCTATCAACATAGCTGAAAGGCTTGGGATACCAAAAGCCATTTTGGATAATGCTCGTGAACTATATGGAGTAGCTAGTGCCGAAATTAATGAGGTAACATTTTACTTGTCGGGCTCATTGATCTACAAATTTGTAGGCTACCATAGCAACGTTGTAAATATTTTGAAACCAACTTCAAATGAGTCCTATAGACATACCTAGTCTACATATGACATATGCTATATATTAATTATACCTTACACCAAGAATGTCACCATTATAGACAAACTGCCCATAATATTTTTAAACTAGATTTCCATGCCGAATATATTATGACTATGAACTTGTTGAAGTAATAGCTTAAGCTTATTTTAGTATTGTTCCCCGTTCATAACCTTTCATTGCTTTGGATGAGTGCATTGCGTGAATGATTTCATTCTTCGTTTAAAGGTTGTTTCGAAATGTAGTACCTGATTGCTTCAAAATATATATCTGGTTTATGGCTTGTGCAGATTATAGTTGAAAAGGAGATATTGAAGCAGAATTTCCATAAGCAAATCCAGGAAGCACAGCACTATCTGACGTGAGAATTTTTCACTTCATAACACATGTTGGTTTTGAGTGTATTTCCCTTAGACGTAAAATCTCATAATTAGTCAAATTGTTGTTTGATTTATTTATGGATCTAGTAAGTTTGATAGATCCATGAATAATTGGTTAATGCTCAATGTGCATAGTTGGCCTTGCTTGTCCTAGCTAAATTTGTATACACAGTACTATGTAATGTGAAGTTTCTTATGTTGAAGTTGATGGAGATTCATTATAGATACCTATCTTCAGATTGTCATCCTGCTTTTTAAGGTATTCCCTATGGCATTTAGAATCTTGATTGCCTTATGGTGGAGCCCTTTTCTGATGAACAGAATATTTTTCTTGTGCTACTATTGAATCCCGCTTCATATAGTAGATTTGGTAAACATTCTATTAGCATGCATATATGGATATTGAGAACTGAGATTAGGTTTCTTCTACACTAACCTTTGCTATTTTTGTCTGAGAAATGTTTTACGAGAAAATTGTGTATGATATTCTAGTTAGTCCTTTTGTGTATGGTAATCATCTTTTGAGTACTTGAGCAATGAGAAGCATGTCGCCGAGTGGGTCTATTGTGTGCATTAGGTGTCAAAAGTATGATCGAGCTCTTCAAAAGTAACTTTTGACTGGCACAAATGGGAGTAGACAATAAACAATGTTCAACTTTTGCCATGATTTCTGGAAAAAGCGTTGGCATGAATGGGTTTAGGTACATTAGTTATGGATGCATTGCTTTGAGGATCTTGGATTGACCCTTAACTGTATATTTGAATTGTGCTAGACTAGCATCCTCTCATTTGTGCGGGTAATGGCTGTACCATTTATTTTGATGGTCTATCTAAGTTGGTTTCTAATGCTTTCAACTATTACTGACACCAGTTGAATAACCCAGTTGTATTCCATCTGCATTAGACCTCATATTATGATTGATCAATGCTATAGCAATTTTGAAAATTTTAAACTTGCATTTTTTGCTATAACTTATTATTTTTGGGCCAGTTACACTAATACATTTGTGGTTTCTTGTTTCCTATTGGTAAACTGAGCAATAAACCCATTCTGCTTCTGATCTATGTTCTAGACTACAGAATGCGGGAATTTCATTCTAAATTATTGGCTTATACTCCGATTGGAAGCTATTATTTAAGTAAAAATCTATAACGCCATTGATCGATCACGTTGTGCTACCACACGATATCCTTTCTCTTTCCATGCTTTCCTGTTAATCTGGAATTTGTAGGGCGTTTCCCTTCTAAGTTTTTTTGGCTTCTCTTTCGAAGCCATTGTCATTAATTAGTTTGGGTGTTTCTTCTTGGTAAGAGGGGGTTAAAGAACTTAGGTTACACTCCATGTAAATTGCTTAAGATTCAGCGGTTGTCATGGTCGTTTTACATCTTGACTCTAAATACAACGGTTGGAGTTAATTATGTTATCTTTCCTTGGTGGTGGTTGGCTTTAATTGTGAACTGTGTTTCATGTTACTACATGTATTAAAATTGAGGTGTATTAATTAGGTGATTTCTGGTCCACATTATAGGGATCTATATCATATAAGCAAATACAAAGGTACAAGGCCAAAGCTGAATTTGGAAGAATAACTGAGCGGAGGTATGCCGAATTTACATAACTAGTTTATGTTACTGCACATTATACTTTTTACCCCTTTTCATAGTTTCATTTGTACCATGACTTATAGAGTACAAATAGTTGCTACGTCACTGTTAACATAGGGTTACACGACTATAACCTTGTAGAGGATCAAAATGTCTAAGTATTCTGTGAAGCTCGCGCTATATTGGGATGGATGTATTGAGGAAGGACCTGCTGGTTCTAAATATAGCTGCCCTGCAAAATGATTTACGTCTGTTGATGAGACTATGCACTTTGATGAGTTAATGCAAATGTTATATAAAATTACCCGAACAACTCCTTCCAACACAAGTTACGGGTGTTTTGCCGGTATCCTATGAGTAATTTCCAACATGGGACTATATGGGAACATCTCCCTGTAGATGATGATGAAACCTTGAAGGATATGCTCCTCATCACTAAGCATTTCGCTTTCACTGGGGCTGTACAACTCTTCCTACTGAAAGAGGTGGTTGAGGAACCTATCCAACCTATAGTTGGACCGTACTTAGGCGTAGGCGTCTCACCTGAGTTTTCATTTACAGAACTACTAAACGGTGGATCTGGACATGTAAGTCTCGATAGTTCGTGGAGCCAGTATGGGGCCATTTTGAGAAATGATTTTATTTGGCCAGAAACTAGTAATGGGCAACCAGAGCCTTCGGGAAATTAGTCGGATACCGTCCAAGACGTTGTGCCATCCAGGCTTTCGGCCTTTGGGGAATATGTTAGCACGCAAAGTTTGATATGTCCTCCCCCTGTACATGGGAGTATCACGCAGACAGACAATATTTGGCAGGTAACAATTTAACTCATCCGGGTTCCCATGGTGGTGGATCCGTATTACATGATTATCATATCAAAGGAGGAGATGAATATGCTAATGACGAAGAGATTGATGGGGGACACGGTTCAGATGCTAGCCTCGAGGACCGTAACGAAGACGGATGTGATTATGATAGTGCAGCATCGTTTGATGGTGGAAGCGACTCAGATGAAAGCCTCGCTTGTCCAGACGAAGACGAAGATGATTATGGTAGCGAAGGAGAGTTTGCTTATTACCACGAGTCAGATGCTACCCTCGCGTCACCAACACCTTCTTCACCGGAAAATATTCCGATTGAGGATGAAGGCACTACCATTGCTTTCTTTCATGACATAGGTGCTGCGAAATATCACATGGCTGATATGTTTGAGGATGAAGGCACTACCATTGCTAACTCAGAAATCTTGTCCAAATATTGCACAACTGCGTGATAGGGCAAATGCGCACACATGATGATCTATTAGAAATTTGATGTATTCGATTTCCTATTTCTATTTATGTTTTCAATGTGTGATGTATTACTAAACTTTGACTTCATATGTAGCAAGTACTTTAAAATTTATGTGTTTTAAACATCCTAACTTATTCTAGTTTTGTATGTACTTCTAGCACACGTAGTCAATGTTGAAGTTATTTGTATATAAAAAATGAAAAGTTTTTCTCATTTTCGCTCAGTTGCCTATGAAATTAATAATCATTGACAACTATTTTTTTTTTGTGCTTTTCAGATTTTCTTGCCAAATGGAGGATAGACAATTATACCCTGGACCTCAAGATCCATCTGTGTTGACTCTTCAACATAATCATCGATCTGAGTTAGTGTGGCATGATGTAGATGTACCTGTTTTAGACATTAGGCGATGTGATCATTATTTGTGGGATGGTTATCCATTTGATGAACGGGTTGAAGGAGTGCTTCGTGATGTTGGATTTCACGGTGTTTATGTTGCAAGTAAAATAAAACTTGATTGGCATTTGATAACTTCGCTTATAGAGCGGTGGTGGCAAGAGACCCATACTTTCCACCTTCCAGTTGGCTAAGCTACCGTGACTTTGCAAGATATTGCCGTTATTTGGAGATTGCCTGTTCATGATTTCCAGTCATAGCCGATGAAGGTGTTCGATCTATTATGGAATGGCAAGATATGGCACTGGAGTTGTTGGGTTATGCGCCAGACCCCGATGATTTTGATGGTGACCGACTAGCATTGAAGAGCATAGCAGGACATTTAAGACTTCACTCACTGACACCAAATTCAACAGTTCGAGAGGTGGAGCAACATACTAGATGCCGTTTGATGCAGTTTATCAGTTTTATTTGTTCGGACAAGTCCGGAACGAAGTGCAAATTAATGTACTTGCCAATGTTTGAAAATTTACATGAGGTGCCAAATTACAGTTGGGGCAGTGCCGTTCTTGCATCCCTGGCAGTGCCGTTCTTGCGTCCCTGGCAGTGCCGTTCTTGCATCTCTGTATCGAGGAATGTGTAGGGCAGTTACGAAGGGCACATCCAGTGTATGTGGACCACTTGTACTGCTACAGATGTGGGCATGGGAAAGAATTCCAACATTGAGACCAACAATTCTAAATGAATATGTAGCTAACAACGCTCGCAATATCTCCGATGGTCCACGTGGATGCAGTTAATTCAGCTACTACTATAATTTTGCATTTTAACTTTTTATAGGTTGGATTCTCAAAACGTTTTCCAGATGGATGGCTGATATTTTTTTACTTTTTGTAGATGGATGTTTCCGTTGAGTTTTCCAAATATCAGTACACACGTGTTGCGGATTTATTGGAGCCAGTTAGACTATCTTCTGGAGGGTGATGTAAGTATTGTTTTTATATATTCACCATTCATGTATGACATAATGTTCACTCAAACAATAATTTTTTCGCAGTTTATTTGGCAACCTTATTGTGAATCGGAGTTGCGTGAACTCCCTTCCTACTGTTTGAATGGACGCGAAATCTGGAATGCACATGTGCCGTTGATCAATTTTGATATCGTTGAGTTGCATGCTCCAGACAGGGTCATGAGTCAGTTTGGGTTTTATCAATCTGTCCCACAAGATATTGACACAAATGCTAAGCTACACCGTACAGACCGTAGGGGTCATTCTGGGGAAAAATGGTCCAGAAAACATTCCACTTTCATAGAGTGGTGGATGGAGGCAGAAGAGTGCATTTGTAAGGGTTTGACTGATAATAACCCACTCCCATATCATTCTCCTTACATGCAATGGTATTTCAGAATCACCCGATTATTAGTGGGCAATCCATCGCATCGTCTAAACCAAGGGATGCAACCATTTGGAGCGCTTGTTGAATATTGAGTAAGTTCCCTTCGCAACTTCATTAACATACGTACATTCATTTTCATAGTTCTAATAATTTCGTTTTTTTCAATATATATATATAAAGTCAATGTTTCAGTCAAATGTACGGTTCATTGGATGAAATTATAGCAAATCTTCACATAAATGGGTATCCAATTGAATCCAAGCTTCTTACTGTACGCGATATGTGTGCTCGGGCCCTCGAAGTTGCTGGAGAGACTCGTCGGATACAAACTGATGCTGATCGAGCAACCACTTCGCGTCATACAGAAGGGCAAACGTCCTTCTCACGGTCTGCGCAGGGTGGAGCATCCATGTCCACCCACGACCATGGTGCACCATCTACATCAAAACACCGTCAACAAGGTGGCGATTATGACTCACAACACCAAGATAGTTATTTTGCCGGTTACACGGTACAGCAAGGTGGAGATCTATCTCAATTTCAAGAATCGCACACACAGCCAGGGCATAATGATGGATACACGAGTACCGATGCTGCTTTGTTAGGTGGCCAGTTACATCATCATGGAGAACAAACCCCTCAAGAACATATCTTCCAAGCTTTTGGCAGACACAGTATTTCACACAGCACACCTTTTCTGCCAAAAGTATATGCGCGGCGTAAGAAGTCCCCTAGCAATGTGAATGGCCCACATCTTCTCTCTTTACCTTTTCAGACATCGATTGATCAAGAACCCATGCAGAAACAACCGCGTAGGCCGACCAATCGGCCCCGATGTGGGACAGGGGGGTGCCTTTGAAAATATTATTTCGATGGGGACTGTTTATTTGCAATAGTTAAAGGATGTTGTAATAATGTTTCCTTCTGTGGCTTGCGGTTGAATATGTTTGTACTATTGTTTTGTGGTTATTTTTTTTAAGTAGGTTAATCACTTTGTATGTCATGATATGAATGATGTGATTTGCTGTTGGAATTGTTAACAGGGAGTTTGATCCATTTACAGGGAAAACTCCGTCCGATTTTTTTCAAAATTGTGATATGTCAAAACTTTACTGTCTAAAAATATCTTTTCCAAATATGTACAGATTATATAACATCTCCACTGTTATACGCAACCAAACTATTTTATACGCACGCGACGGTTGCAAGTGCGGTTTATTCTCAAATTTTTGCATCACCAAATTTTTTAAGATACGGAAGTTGCCACCTTAGTTTTCAATAACAATTGTTTAAGCTATAGAAGTTGCTAACTTCACTATCTTTTAATAAATTTAGCTTTCATTTTTTCCCCTCCCACCTATGTTACGAATTTTTTACAAAGAAACCGACGTCGGAAACTTCGCTTTCTGTGGCATGTACTCCGGGTGCCCATTGTGTTAAAAAATCGAATTAAAAAACTTCTGTCTCTTCAGTATTTCCATTTCTGAAACAAATTGCCGACAAAATAATGTTCCCAATGAAAGCGCAGTTTCCACCTTCAATTTCTTCAGTAACTGACGAAAATTAGTTTTCCAAAAAAACCGAAGAAAGCGAGTTTCGCAACCTCGCTTTCTTCAGGAAATGAGGAAAAAATTATGTTTCCACAGAAAGGGAAGTTGGAAACTTCGCTTTCTGTTGACTTTTTTTTTCACCCGATTTCCGAAGAAAGCGAGTTTCGCAACCTCGCTTTCTTCAGGAAATGAGGAAAAAATTCTGGTTCCACAGAAAGCGAAGTTGGAATTTCAGCCCTTCACTCGATTTCCGAAGAAAGCGAGTTTCACAACCTCGCTTTCTTCAGGAAATGAGGAAAAAAACTTTTTCCTCAGAAAGCGAGGTTCGCAACCTCGCTTTCTTCACAACTGCAGACGAGATGGTTTTTTCACTGAAAGCGAGGTTCCCACCTGCGCTTTCATGATTTCCGGAATTTCCATAAAAACTTCCCTATTTCTGGAATTTCGGCCTTTTTTTACATTTTTTATGGAAAAAATTCTACCAAACACCATACAGGCTAAAACCTCTGCTTTAATTGTGGCCAGTGGTTTTCTTCTGCATGATGGAAGGAGGGAATAGGTGTTCTTATTGAAACCATTGAAGCTATCAATCTCCATCACTCATCAGATTTCCATTGGCGCCAATTCAAATCCAACTGTTTCCTGCCGACACGGATTTGCCAACTGTAAAATATACTCTTCCCTTTTCTTCCCACCTTGGTAAACTACTTATATTCTTCCGGATTTCCCCTCCAGAAATATCGTTTTGCCCGCATTTTCAGTGTCTCTTCTTGGACTTCCTTGACTCTTTTTCCTCCCCAGTAATCTTTCTCTTCGTTTGACTACAATCCCAGATCTGCAGGCGTTCAATTCCTTCAAGAAAGGTATTAGATTGATAGATTCTATCCTTTTTCAATTCCGTTTTACAGGCTGAGTTGAGGGATCTTTTGATGGATGTGATTCTTGGTTGAATGATTTTGATTTTTGTGTTTGTGGGTCTTGCAGGGATCGGGATCTTGGACTGGAAATGTCGACATTGGTGGCGGAAATGAGTGTTAGCGGTGAAAAGGTAATTAACTCTTTGAACCCTGGTGTGTTTGTATCTGGTTCTTCCCCCAAGAATTCGAGCAATGGTAATGCTGTTAATGCCCAGAATTTTTCTGTTTCGAAGCCGTTTAAGATCTTTGTTGGGTATGATCCGCGTGAGGATGTTGCCTATGAAGTTTGCAAGCACTCGCTTTTGAAAAGATCTTCCATCCCTATTGAGATCACACCCATTAAGCAATCTGAATTGAGGGAAAAGGGGGTGTATTGGCGAGAGAGGGGGAAGTTAGAGAGTACTGAGTTTTCGTTTTCGAGGTTTTTGACTCCTTATTTGGCTGGATACGAGGGTTGGGCCATGTTTGTGGATTGTGATTTTCTTTATCTTGGTGATATTAAGGAATTAACTGATTTGATTGATGATAAGTTTGCAATAATGTGTGTGCAACATGATTATGCCCCTAAGGAAAAAACAAAGATGGATGGAGCTGTGCAGACTGTTTATCCTAGGAAGAACTGGTCTTCCATGGTTCTGTACAATTGTGGGCATCCTAAAAACAAAGTACTGACTCCTGAGGTGGTGAATTCAGAGTCCGGGGCGTTTCTGCATAGGTTTCAGTGGTTGGAAGATCACCAAATTGGCGAGATTCCGTTCGTTTGGAATTTCCTTGTGGGGCACAATAAGGTTGTGGAGGGAGATCCCAGCACATCCCCTAAAGCCATTCATTATACTCTAGGAGGACCATGGTTTGAGGCATGGAAAGATTGTGAGTTTGGAGACTTATGGTTGAAGGAGCTTGAAGATTTCGAAGCTGCTAATGAGGACAGAAAGGCCAATTAACTACTGATATCTATAGGGGGAATTTGTTGAACTATGTTCACATTATGTGGTTGGTGTACTTTATTGCTTCCATTTGTTTTATACATCTTAAATGAGTTGCTGCAGACAGTTGATGAATCGTGAAGCCGTAGTGTTTGTTGCATTAGATTTAGTGTTATTCAACATTCATTTGTCCTGTGATCTTTGTCCAAAAGAAGATTGACTAATTAGAGAAGCTAGCATTGGGGAACAGCTACTGGTTTGTTATGATGTTTGTTCTGTTTTGTGGAGAAGGATTGAAAGGATAACTATTTTTTTTTTCCCCCATTGTTCCCTTTGTTTAGTATCAGAGGGGAGGTTATGTTTCTTCATACAACTACTGTTGAAGCACTTTTGGCGTGCACTCTTACCGGTGGAGTTTGGTTAGACCATCCCTCCTGTTGCTGGAGTGTATCTTCTTACTATGAAAGGAATGGCTTTATTATAATGAGTTCAGTATAGATTCTTTGGTTATGTTTGTGCTGAAGGTCTGGAAAATTTGATGAGATTTTGGAAGCCAAATTTATCAGTGCAGAACATTCTTGTAAAAAGAAGTAATACATTTACTGTAATGGGATGGTGGGTTGAGGAGAACCTCATTTTGGTTGTGTATTTCTGTATGCCATTATGAATTTCAATGACATTTCAGCTTCAGTTTGTTTAAATCTCTTCTAGATTTCTTTGCCAAGAAATTTTGACATTTTTCTGATGAAAGTTTATCATTAGACCTAACATATTTTTCAGTATATTCATATGGTATAAGTAAGAGCATAAACTGAAATTTAAGGTGACTTATCTTTTGTACGACACGAAAATATCGCATCCCATTCAACTGTCTTCAGTGTCACTAAATCACATCTTCATATCTGCATATACCAAGGATCCACATCCCTGAATAGATATTGGTCTCCAAAGAATGCAAATCAATTGTTTACTGTGCTACCTTTGAGCTCACAGAAAGTATGATTCAAGTTACAATCAGATTGAGTCAAGTACATCAGACATCAGCAAGAAAGCCTAAAGTCATTCTCACAATGATGGGGGCTACACAACTATTCCTGTAATCAAATTCCTTGTAAATTTCGGGACCTAAAGGTCGTATGCAAGCTGCCTGTAATGGAAAACTCAAAAGTATAAGGTATATCCAGCAAATGAACAGCTAATTACAAGCCTCCTAATTGTGCCAACCATTTACCTGAAAAATAATGAATGCAGGAAATGAGGATTAGACAACCAAGAAACTGAAAACAAATATAGTGTAACCGTAAAGGAGAAAAAGCTTCACTGACCTTTTTACAGACAGAAACCACATCAGCATTTAACCGAGCAGACTCTAGAAACCTATCACCACAATCGTTAACATCAACCTTCTCCATCTCAAAATCTTGCTCACTTTGATACGCAGTCCATTCAAACCACATCTTCGCGATGCACTCCTTTCTGAAGCAAGTCAAATGATCTTCCTCTTCTGGAGAACCAGAGGCAACCAACCTGTAAGTGTAGACTTTTCTCTTTTGTTCAGGTCGAAATGCACGTCCAATTGCCTGGCGTGTAACTGAAGGGTTTAAATGTGTATCCAGTATGATAATTCGCGATGCTCCTACAAGGGATATCCCTTCCCCACAAGCTTTAATGGATCCGAAAAAGACTCTAGAGTCTGGAGAAGTATTAAATTGCTCCACTGAATAATCACGAACATCTCCATCACAATCACCCGTGATCACAAAGATTTCCTTGCCAACAGCATAATTCTTTACCTTCACAGTCAATCTCTCCAACAATTTCAGAGGCGCAAGATACTGGCTGAAAACCAGAAGCTTCTCACCCATCAATTCACATAGCTGGAGAAGATTTAGATAGAATTTAGCCTTCACTCCTATCTCCTCCAGATTCTCCAGAATTAGGTCAATCTTTGATGCCGTTTTCAGCCGTGGATGCACATAAATGAGACTTCCTTCTGACATTATTTTGAACCTATTTTTGCATTTCTTTAGCACTTCAACTTCTATTTTTTGTCTCGCGGTGAGCTCAAGAAAGACAGTGAAGTCAACTAATCCAGGCAGTTCATCTAAGGAATCACCCTTGTAGTAATGAAGAACTTTTCTTGTCATCTCCCGCAGATCATGTATGATGTTCACCTTCCTGTTGAATTTTACATAATCTAGAATTGCCCGCTCGACCTCATCATAGAAGAGGTCATCAGGATAGTTTTCTATTGAATTCCTTTGGCTTGAAATTTGAACTTTGCTCAAGATGCGCCTTTTTATAGATCGCGGAGGTTCTGTCTCAAGAAATTTTGGACGAACAAGGTTCAGAACATTGAAGACTTCCTTGACATGATTCTGAAAAAGTGTGCCAGAGAGAATCACTTTTCTTGGTGTCTGGACCATTTCAAGAGACTTTAAAGTAACAGTGTTATCATTTCTGGGAGTGTGGCCTTCATCCATGATAAGAATGGATGTGTATTTTACTAAGAATTTCTGACACTCTTTGGTAGTTCCATCGGCATCAGTGTCCCCTACAATAACAGTAAACTGTTTATAGCCCAGAAATAAAACACTTCTTTCATTTGCCCATTTCCTCAGAACTTCAAGCTGTTGGCTTCTACTATCTGCTTTAGACGAGTAGAAATCATAGAGCGGCGTGTCTTCCACCTGCCATTTCAGAAATTCATTCCTCCAGGTTGACAAGATTCCCCTCGGCAGCACAATCAGTGGTTTGGCAGAAGGATATTTAGCCATAAAGCTCTGAAGAAAACTAATTATCATAAAAGTTTTCCCTGATCCTGGGGCATGGGCCAGTATACAACCCCTAGGATCATCAGCCACCAGGTTGCTCATTAGAAAGTTGAACCCCTCAAGCTGATGAGGTTTCATTAACTTTTGATGGCGTGGATGGATAGCAACTTCAAATGAAGAGCAGTCATTTTCACCCCTTTTTGTACCATCAGGCAACATATCAGTGTGATATGAATCAATTGCACGCGAATGTTCATGTTTGTAAGTTCTTCCACTCTTCCTCTGACACAAGTAATGAATAGTGACCAAATAAATATCCAGTGCAATAGACATCAAATCTATGTACATAAACAAAGGTGACATATAAATGAGCAAATGAATATCCAGATTCACATAGAACAATTTGTATCACTGCAATGATTTAGATGAAGCATGCGATGAGAAAATTTACTATATTCTGACACTAGGTGCTTAGCTAAGACCAAACAGAGGCAAGAAGATGAGATCAAAAGCACATCACACAGCTTACAGATTTGTATGCATTCCAGTTCATAAAGCACAAAACAAGTCAGAATCATGCAACCATCTGATGCAATAAATTTGTGTCATGATCTATCCTTATATATTCATGCACGGACACATGCACAGTTTCTAGATGTAAATTTATGGCTAAATATCTCCCTGTAAACAGAAACAGACCAAATATCATGGATTTATCCAGCATAAGCACGTACATATAAATAATTATAACACATGCACATGCATACACGAATGTATGTACTATGTAAACATGCATTTAAGTTTATATACAAACTTACATCATGGCAAAAAAAAACCTCCACTACATGAAGCTACTCTCAAACAACTAACCATGTAGTAGGGATTGGACGTAACATATGAAGCAAAAATGAAACTAAGAAGATAATAGGAGGATCTGATCAAATCCAAACCTTTGCAAATGTATACTCAATCATGGTTTCAATTCCTCTCTCAATGAGCCCACAGACTCGGCAGACAGAACCTATGTCATCTTTCAAGATGAAAGAATGATCACAATCTTCTGCACCTTCAGTACTGGAGTGTTTAACAGACACAGAATCTTCAAAAGTATCCTATTGAACATCAGAGTAAAGATAATTATCAGGTAGCTCCAACATGAATAAGGAGCAGAAAAGAGACAAAACTATGGATAAACTAACTACAAGTGGTTATGATTTATTAACGGACTTATATTTAATACTCAAGTTCAGGGTCAACTCATCTACTAGCTAGTTCTGAGCTTTACTCCTGTTCCTCACGTCATTATTTTTTGAGCTATTATGATTGACTAATATGTGAATAACCAAGATGCTTTCAGATAGGCATTCAAAACAGTTTCAACAAATTTGTAATCAAAAGGAGGTTAAATCTGCTTTCCCTACTCTTTTTTCAACCAAAAAATAAAATAAGAATTGTTGGAAACTTAATTAAACAAACACATAGTCGAGGTTTCTTTGACACATCTTTTAGTGGTGCCAACTGCTGAGCTTTTTCACAAGGGAGTTTCAGATGGGTATACAACTTTTAAGAAGTTTCAGCTAGAGAATAGAGGAAGTAAGTTAATGTTACCTGACAGCTTTCATGTAATGATAATGACATATCATTCCAAATACTATCCAGATCATCATCACTAGAATCAACTCTGGGAATGGCTTCCTCCACTTCTTCATCATCCTCCCCCTCAACATACATCCCTTTGCCTTTCTCAACTTCAGAAACATAAGCTACACCATCAGAACTGGCTTTAGTTGGTTCCTTGGCTTCCTCAATCTTTTCAGCAGACTCTTCTTCCATATTTATGCTTCCTGCATCTTTCCTCAGAGAAGTTTCCCCAGCATGCTGGAAATCTGATTTTCTCTACAAGAAGGAAATGCAAACTTTTATTTAAAGGGACACCAGTAAACATCTTAGTTCGATTAAAGAAAACTAGACATAATTAGCCATAAGCAACTAAGAATGCTGTACTGATCAGTAGCCAGCATATAGAGAGAACTTTGAAGCTTTTCAAAAACCTAATAGCCAAAGCATATATGAGGCTTGATGACATACAATTATGCCTTCATCTTTCTGGAGTTCAGTTTCCTCAACACGGCAGATATTTCCATCCCTCGATCTTTGCCCTTCAGCACAAGCTAGTTTCTACGATATGAAAATGAAACCTTGAACTGTTAGGGAAAGGTATGGGATATTACCGGACAGTGACTGCAGTTATGGTAAAATAAAGGAACAAACTGGCTGAAAACACAATGCACCAATGGAAGATGCTTCAAGGTTCATCATTTGAGAAAACATTGAGGGAACTGTGAAGTTATAAAGGAACTTAACTGTTAGTTTATCATGTGTATTGAAGGTTTGACAGCCATCGGTTATACCATTATCTGTCTTATGTTCAGGTTCACAAGCCAGGCCCATATTTGCTCCATGCAATCTTTGTTCTTCAGCGCAATCTAAAACCTTCAATTTGGAAACAATACAGTAATGTTTGGAGACCTAGAAAGGGAACTTGTGGACAAATGAGATTAATTGGGATGCTATCAGACATGTAAATTTGTGAACACAGTTAAGAATAAGAAGCAGTTAATTAATTAAGTAAACTGCACAAGAAAACTGTTAGGCTACTCAGAAACTTACTACGATCACTTGATCATCCTTGTGGATGGTTTGATTAGAATCAATTGCACCTTCACGTTGATTAACTTCAGTTTGAATGGCGTGCCAATAATTCTCTTCTCTTTTACCTTGGTTTTCAGCACAACCTTGATCCTACAATGTAGAAATGATAACATTTAGAGTTTGAGGAAAATGAGAGGAGCCAAGTGGATAAACAAGTTCAAATGCAATGGAAATAGATGCATAAAACATTAGCATGTAACACAACACAAGAAAGCAAGACAGTTGTGGAGAGAGTTGAAAAGGTATTGAAAGACAGATATGACCTGATCATTAGTATTAAAGCTTTCATAACAAGTATTTTTCTTGAACTCTCTTCCTTAACTCCCATGCAAGTAACTAGCTACTCTTCTCTTTCTAACCTAAGATGTATTGCTTTGTCTATCATCTTCTCAATCCTAATATACAAAAATTACATCATCATGGAAGCATGCTGCAAACTAAGAACTCCAGAAGTACAGAAAACCATCACAAATTCAAACCTAAATTTGACATTATCAAGTTTATCATCTACAAGAGGTGAACATACAATCTAGGTGATCATATTTCCGTTCGCAAATATGCAACAGGCCTTTTGTATCAACTGTGAGAGTATGCAGAGAAACAGTTCTCTGTGAAGCAAAGGGTGCACATTTGAAAGACATGAACCACTTCTAACAGAAACATAACTCCGGTGCTTGTTAAGATAGAAAGGAAAATACCAAGAAGTTCGTATTAGCTAAGTAATTCTCCACCGGAGAGCCAACAATTTTCAAAAGCATGTCATATGATGTAAGAGATGACTGAATGAATAATGAATGCTGCCCACAAAACCAAACTTTCCTCCCTTTGATGATTTAAATTCCACAACCAGACCACCTAAAATGTAATAAGTTAAATTCTGTGCAAAGAATTGTTGTACCTCAAAACTCTTTTCTGAAAAATTACTAGCAGGCTCTCTTGAATCAATAACCTCCAAAGTAAACAAATTCTTCGAATTATCAAGATCTTCATCTTCCTCCAAATCAATAAGGGTAATACCCTTATATTGCTTTTCTTCATATGGTACAAAATGAGTCATTTTACCATTTTCTTCTTCTATTGCAGACTGGACAGTCGTACCTTTGTAAGGAGGTTCATCATCATCCTCCAAATCGATAATCTCAAACATTGAGGGATTTGACTTCAAATTTTCCTTCTCGGGTTTTTTCTCAACCTTGGAATCCTCATCGGGTGTCATAAAGTTTGATGGTCCCAAACATCCCAATAATCGATCCTTTCGAGCTAAAAGCTCCTCTAAATTTTCGGTCACTGTTCCAAATTTTCCTGATGATGAACACTGTCCGCTGGTACTCTTCGTAACATCCAAATGCTTACTCGAAGCTGTAGCCTTTGGGGAAAGGAAATCCGATGTACCCTTTGTATCTGCATACTTTTCTGGACCCAAATCATCGTCCAAGTTTTTCAAGGAAAAAGTATCTGTGTGACTGTGTACTTTTGGACACAGTGTTCGATTGTTCCATATCAAGTTACCGCACCAACAAGAAGAAGTTGCGCAGGAAAACCCATCCCCTCCATCAACCTTTCTCCTTTTTCTCTCATTGGAAGTTGAATCTGTTGCTAGATCAACACCAACTGGGAAGAAAGAAAAAACAAAAAAACATAAGAGACAAAAAGAATCCTTCACATATGTATCTCCGTAAAAAAACGTAAGAATACCAACAGATAAACAGGTGTGAGATTTGATTCTCATTTATTCATCAAACATGAAGCGAACCCCACACGACATATGTTAAACTCGTCAGGGAAACGACACATTTTGCAAGTAAGCAAAACAGATTGAAAAGGCAATCGAAATAGCCGTAGCTCTTCACAAACCATTTAAAACACCTTGTGCAGAATGCGGGAAAAGAAGAGCAAGCTAATTAGCATATCGCAATAGCTGCTCTCCTTATCCCACATCGATCCTTCAGTCAAAAACCATGTGGAAAATACCGAAAATTTCACTATTTTTTTCAAGAATCTTTCACCTTGTCCCTAAAGCCCCCGACTTATATAACAGAAAATAAAATAAAATTCCACCGTATTAGACCCACATGAGCTACTCAACAACATCAATGGGACCACCGAACGCTAAAAACAAAATGCATACAGCTTCTTAAGATACACAAGAGTAAAAAAATCACACATAGCAACTGAGAGAGAAATGGAGAATACCGTTTCGGAAGTCCCCTGAGTTGCCTCGCTTTCCTGCGACTGGGGTCATCTTACAGCTTTGTAAACCTTCACATACGAAGTCAAAACGAGGAAAGAAATTAAATTTCAAAGAAAAATACGGTAAGTTAAGCAAATGGGTTAAAAAAATAAGGAGTCTTAAACTTTTACAGCCCGTCAACATGCAAAAAATGCGAGGAAAAACAAAAATATCCGAAACCCTCAAAAGTAAAACAAGAAATATGAAGTAAATCTTCTTGATCCTCTTCAAAATCCCAAACAAAAAAACACCCAGCATTCAACAAGAGAAAAAAAGTGAGTCATTTTTGTCATTTCAAAATAAACCCATGCACGTTGATACTTTTTTTTTTTGAAAAGGAAAAACTTTATATTAATATCGTTGGAAAATCGTCCAACAGCGTTTGAGATACAAAGAGGGTATTCAGTACATTTTCTAAATGAAGCACATCCCCATTCCTTGCCCATCCTATCCGGGCCCCGACAAACTTTTGCCTTCCATTCACACCATTTTTTAATTTCATCACATCCCAATCTCCATCTCCAGCTCCGGCCGCTGCTTCCATCTCCGAAACAAAACCAAGCTCACAATCTCCATCTCCAGCCACTGCTTCCACCTTCCTCACCCACCTCCGTGCCGGCTCACCAAGAGCCTCCATATGCTTCATCTCCAGTCGCCGGCAACCTTCTCAGATACCTCCGAACAGGCACCTCTCCAAAAAAAACTCCCAAAAAGGTCCAAAAATGGGACAAAATGCTCTCCCAACGAGAGACTTAAGTCTCTCCCCCAACGGGAGAATGGGACAAAATGCTCTCCCAACGAGAGACTTAATCTCCCCCAACGGGAGAAATGGGACAAAATGCTCTCCCAACGAGAGACTTAATCTCCCCCAACGGGAGAAACTAAAGAAACAAACAGAAAAATAAAAGAGAAACTAAAGAAACAAACAGAAAAATAAAAAAGAAAGTAAAGAAAAACACAAAAATGTTCAGTCCCCCCTTCTCCCGAAAGGAAGAAGGGGGGAAGAGGAAATGGACCTGTGGCGGCTGGAGAGAAGGAGGAGCGCGGCTAGGGTTTTTTAGAGAGAGAGACTCATAAGTTTTCATGCACGTTGATACTTAAATGGAAGTTCCCACACAAAAAGTCCGAGCTTTTACACGAAAAAAAACTGTGGCAAAAGGGGCTCCAATGGCGGAAGAAACGAAGGAAAAGGAATGGCCTCTGAAGCACAGAGTGAAGTGCAGCAAGAACCACTCACTGTGAAGAACAGAGCAGAGAAGATGAAAAGCCGACTGGGCGAGTAAACCGGTTTTTTCCTTTTGGAGGGGTAACGCTCAGAAAACGTGTTGGAGATTCTCCTCGTCCTTGATTTAAATAATTACCGAAATTTGGGAAAAAAACAAATTACCCAAAAAGGGTATCTGTTTTGTCGTATTTACATTTTCTTCCACAATATTTTCCTTATTCGGTAATGATTTCTTGGGTTTGCTGAACGGATAGGCATCACGTTATTTCAAATACGTGTTAATTGTACCAAAAGGACGTAATTTACAAATGTAGGAAAATTTATTGAAATATAACGAATTCTATTGAAAATTAGATAAATTATTGTAATTTATATAAAATGTGTTTTCATATAAGTTATTAGTACATTTTGAATTCATACATTGAAATTGTATATGAACACCATGTTATTTTTCGAATTATTTTAATTTTTTGAAGTGAATGAACCAAAATATATTGTCAATCATATTTATATTTATTTGTACTAGCTTAATAAGTCTTTTAAATTACTACACGAGGTCGATTATATATATCATGTATTGTTATTGTGTACCGTTTAAATACATTGATTCATTTATATTGAAATATAATATGTTGTTTGTTATACTATATAATTTCAATGAAATAGTCGTATTTTAAATTGCATATTGTGACCTGTAAACAGTTGTATCACTGAATTCTATCGCTGGACGTACCGGTTGTCTTATTAAAAGTCAATGGTCATTGATCATAAATAGCGGTATTAGTGATCCTTCTATAGTGATACACTGAATTCTACCGATGATACAGAGATAGCGGTTATCATATTAATAATCAATGGTCATTAGTCATAAACAGCTGTATTAGTGAATTCTTCAAAGTGATACACTGAATTCTACCGCTTAGACAGAGGTACTCGTTGTCATATTAAAAGTCAATGGTCATTAGTCATAACAGCTGTATCAGTGAATCCTTCCACAGTGATACACAGGTTATCATATAAAAGGTCAATGGTTATTAGTCATAAACAACTGTATCAATGAATCCTTCCACTAACACATATAGGGACCGGTTGTCATATTAAAAGTCAATGGTCATTAGCCATAAACAGATGTAGGCTTAGCAGGGCCTTAAAAGTCCGGAACGTAGGCTTATCAGCGCCTACGTCAATTTCTCCGGCGTAGGCACCACTGTGGCTACGTTAGCGGATCTGGCTATCTTCGGGTCAAAAAATGAAAGCCACCAAAGTGAGTTTCATTTGCTTTTTGGAGCTACATATCCGCTCAAATCCGGACGGATCTAGGTAGATCTTAAAAAAGAAAAAGAAAAAAATTCCCGCAACAGTAGGTGGCATATGAGGGGTATGGTGGTGGGGGTTGGTGTCGGTCGGGCGGCGATGGTGTTTGTGAGGATGCGGGTAGTGGTTGTGTGGTGGGAGGTGGGAGTGACGGTGGATACTAATTTTTGCAAAATTTCTAAAATGAAAAAGAAAATTAATGTTTGTAAACATGAAAAGGAAAATGAAAAGAAAATAGAAAGTTTAATCAGCAAAATTTTGAAATTTGAAAGAAAGAGAAAATTGAAATGTGGAAATAATTAAAAGAAAATTAAACTCCAGAAAAAAAGAAAGAAGAAATGTTAAATTAAAGTTGTATTTTAAAAAGATGAAAAGAATGAAATATAAAAGGTTCATATTAAATTAAAGTTTAATTACACAAAATTCCCTGTAGTTTGCGAAAGTATATGATGACCCCTTATAATTTAAAAATCTATGCAAAACCTCTTTGTGCTTTCCAAAATGCTATAACACTAGAAATCTCCGTAACATTTAACGGTCAAAGAGGTAATTTTGTCCTTTTACAAATTTTCCTTTTTACATTTGTTTAAAGACTTAATGTTCACTAAATTGCAACCATTAACCCTAAAACCTAAATCCCTTTCCCTTCTCTCCTCTCATTCTCTCCCTCTCCGCCTCACTCACCCACTACCGCCTCCGCATCACTCTCTCATCCCCGCCTCCATCAACTATCTCTCCGCCGCCCTCACCTATTTCTCTCGCTGCTACCGCCGCCTTCATCAACTTTCTCTCTTGCTACCGCCACCTCACAGCCTCACTGGCCAACGCAATGGGTTCGATTTGGTTCAAACTATGAGGGGTGGGTATAGGTTTGGGTTACAGATCTGTGTTTTCGCACTTTTTTTCTGGGAAGAAGAAAGGGCTCAAGTTCGACGGTTCGAACTATGAGGGGTGGGTATAGGTTTGGGTTACGGATCTGTGTTTTCGCCCTTTTTTCTGGGAAGGATTTGGCATGTTTTTTCTTTTTTGGGAATTATCGAGTTTTTTTTTTTTTTTTTTTCCCTGGATGTATGATTTTTGTGTTATTTTTTTCTCTTGAATCCGATGATGGTGGTCAGTTCGTGGTGGCTAACTCCTGGATCAGATTCTCCTTTTTCTTTTAAAGTGTGTTGATGTGATTTTTTATGGTGGTGATTTTGGTTATGGTGGCGGGTGGTGGTTGTGATGAAGCTGATGGTGGCCATGATGGCGGGTGGTAGTGGGTGGCGGCGGGTGGCGGTTTTGGTGATGATGATGAAGGTACCAAGATTGATGGTTTTAACTAAGGAAATTATAAAAGAAACTAATAAGGAAAAGGAATAATTAAGGTATATAAGATATAATTTGTAAAAGAAATGGAAAGTAATTTTTGGTATTGTAAGATTAATGGCCATGTGATTTTCAAAACATGATTTTGAGATTTATTTTGATTTTATAATATTAAAATTATATTAGAAATGTAAAAAGGTATATTGAAAAATGTAAAAAGGTGTATTGAAAATGATAAAAAATTATTATAAAATTAAAATTTTTTTCAAAATCATGTTTTGAGAATCAAAACAAACAGGGTCATGATTTTTACAAGAAAAGGAAATAATAATTATGATTTTTAAAAACAAAATTTAAAAGGGAAAGAAATAAAATATGGAAATCACAAATTATTAAAAGTAATAATATATAAAGTAAATTAAATTTTGGCCTTAATTAATTGAAAATAAGGAAGAGAAAATTAAGAAAAAGCCAAAAAGCCTTATTTTGTTAGTAAAGGTAAATTTGTCATTTTATAACAAAAGTTAAGAGAAAGAGTTGACTTTTTGGGTTTGAGTAAGAACAGAATCCGTCCATTTTACACCATTTTGGAAAGCACAAGAGGGGTTTTGCGTAGCTTTTTAAACCATAGGGGTTCATCATATACTTTCGCAAACCACATGGGAGTTTTGCGTAATGAACCCTTAAATTAATTGTATTGGATGAAAATGTAAAAAAGGAAAGGTTGAGGGTTTATTTGGTAATAAAAACAAATAAGGGAAATGTAAGATAAAGGAAAACAGCCCTAAAAAAATAAGCTATCTTTAGTGGGTTAACAAAAGAGTTTGACGGAATGTCAAATTTTGTGACGTTTTTACAATGTTTGTGATGTCAGTTTTTCAAAAATTGTGTCAATTTTTATAAATCAAATGTTTGTGATCAATTGTGCAGTTCACTCTATATATTATTCTATTGATAGGGACCAAGTGATAATATGATCAATTCAAGCAAGGGCAGCTACGAGTAATATTGAATGAACTCAAAAACTCATATAAAACGTATGTATACATGCAACGTGATTTATAGATGCGAGGTATTTCACACTCACATCTTTTTATTTTTTTCAAGAGAACTCGTGTATCACTTTGTTGCTGACGAAATAACAATTAGGGTTAACTCACACTGCATAAAAAAAACTCGCATATCACTTTGCTGTTGATAAAGTAGCATGTTGCACTTGAAAGAGTAGCTAGTAGTTGTTGTTTTTTAAATTTTTTATTATTATTTCATTTTCTACTTAATGTTATTCCTAAATAGTAGCGGTGTTACTAACAGTAGCAATGTACTCTTTTAAAGTACCATTGCTACTCTTTTGAAGTAGAACTTTCACTTTTATTTTTAAATATTTTACTTTCCTTTTCCTTTCATAATAGTGGTGTTACTCTTTAAGAGTAGCACTTATACTTTGTTAGAGTATCACTACTATTATCTTGAAATAGCACTTTTGGTATTTTTTTATTTTGTTTTGTTTCTTTTTCGTCTTAGTGCTACTCTTCTGGTGTAGCACTTGTACTCTACTAGAGTATGGTTGTTACTTTTCTCAAATAGTAGTTTCAATTGTTTTTTTTTTTTTTGTCTTCTTGTTAGTGCTACTCTGTTACTCTTTTTCACTTGTATCTTCTCAAGTAGCACTTTCAGTTTTTTTTTTTTTTTTGGTGTGTTTTTGTTCATCCTTAAAGTGATACTTGAAAATAATATTACTGATACTAGTACTATAATATTACTGATACTAGTACTGTTCACAAGAATAAGTATTGATTTTGCTTTGTTTTGCTCGTCATTAAGGTGATACTCAAAAATAGTATTAGTGATATTTACAAACAGTATTGTTCACAAGTATCAGTTTTCTTTTGTTCAAATATTAGTAAAAACAAAAAAATGTGCATATTATTCACGTAAACAATATTCGCGTGCATAAATCGGTTTCACACAAGACTGACTCTTGACCAAATTGTGACAGGAATATTAATAATATTTTCAAACCTTATGAGATCCTTTGGTAATTATCTCCAATTAAAATACAAAATGTAAGTATTCTATTAGGACAAATATAAATATCCTTTGAGCTTTGGGGAAAGCACAAACACCTCCTTGACACTTAGGAAAAATACTAATACCCCCTTAAACTTTTATCAAGAAGACCAAAGTACCCTTCAATTCATTACTTTTGATAAAATGGACTTTAGGGTGTGCTTTGTTGGGGATTTTGGGGTGAGGAATGAATATAGTAATGAAATATGAGTGTTTGGTTGGGAGAATAAAACCAGGGATCCTACCACCATATCCCAAAAGTGGTCAATGAATCATTCCCCTTCATTTGAGGAGGAATCACATTCTTCCTGAGTTTTTTATCCAAATAATCCATTTGTAATCGAAAATACTGAAATTACGAGTTGTTAGGGGCTCTTCCCAAACTAGAGGAAACGATTTCCCCAATCGTTCTTTGCCCAAATTTATTTATTATTTTTTTTTGATTTTTTGAAGAAATCGTTTTCTTTAGAGTTTTTTTTTTTTTTTCATCCCCTCCAGGAAATAATTTTTCTTCAGAGTTTGAGATTTTTTTTTTTTTTGGGTAACACTGTTACAACAGCAATGGTGCAGCAACAGCAGCAATGTTGATGCGAATCACCATTGCTGCTGCTATAAAAAAAAAAAACTCCGATGAAAACGATTTTTGAAAAATCATTTTCTACAAAAAGTAAAAGAAAGAAAGAAATAAATAAAAGCAAATAGGAGGAAAACGATTTCTTCTTTCGAAAGGGAAAAGGAAAAGAAAGTAAAAAAAATAAAGAGTAATGATACATAACTCAGCTAATCTCTTCAATTTTCTTATGGCAAGTGAAATGGCATGCATTCATTGGCTACATTTTTATAAAATAATTATTAATACTATATTATAACCAATGAATGTATGACACCTCACTTACAATGAGAAAGTTGAGGAGATTTGTTGAGTTGTGTATCATTATTCAAAAAGAAAATAAAATAATCTTTTGAAGAAAACGATTTTGGGGAAATTGTTTCCTCTATTTCGGGAACAAGCCCTAAAAACCCCTAATTTTAGTATTTTCTATTAAAAAATGATTATTAAGGTAAAAAAGCTCCATCGATTCTTCCAAATTCACTTTCTATATGCGTTTTTAAAAAATAATTTATTTGTAATAATTTTCATTATAATATAGTTAAAAAAATAATTATATGCTTTTTTTAAGAAAAATTATTTGTAATAATTTTCATTATAATATATTTTAAAAAATAATTATTTTAATACTATTTTAATAGTTTAATAAAAGGTAAATGTTAAAATGAGTTTGATGATGCAAGATTTTTTTTACCAATCAAACACTATCAATGGTAATAATAGTCATTCCCTATCACAAACCAAATAATACAACTATAATGATTCATTCTCTTATCTGTTTTTACTATTATCATTCTCTCATTCCGATTCTCGTTCTCCTTTGTAAACCAAGTGCACCCATATAATTAGTTATAATAACCAAGCTCTCTGTAAATGCCTACAATTAAACACGAATATCATTGAGACGAAATATTGAAATGCGTTTTTTCAATTTTTAGTTGTATATTGAATACATTTTTCAATTGTTTTCAACAACTTCAATAATTTTTAATATTTTAGAAATAAATTCAAATCAAAATTCAAACTATTTGAACAAGGCCTTAATGTCTCCAAAATGACGAAGACGAAATACAAAATTCAACCCTTCCAAGATCACTTTTGAAAGAACTATGGAACAAGTTTCTCACAAAATGATTCATCAAAGTCGTTTTCCTTAAAAGGGATTAATGTAACGTTTTTATTTCTTGCATATGCATCACCTACAATATGTATTTCGAGATAAGGCTAATTATGTCTCTCTTGAACCAATTTTCACCATTTGCTATTTTAATAAATTTTCAACCATTTAATAGGTTATTCCCACATAAGAGAAAAATAAACCTTAATAAAGAGAAAAATAAACCTTAATAAAAGTAAACACTTTGTCAATCATTTCATATTCGTAAAATTTTTTTGGAGATTAGTCTCACTTTAATTTCTTATGTTTGGACATTTTATACTTTTGGTCCTTATGTTTGAGCGTCTACCCTTTTGACCATTAAAAACTTGTTATAGCCAGGTTATTGGGAATTTGGGACCAACCGTGTCACCAAGTGCAAATATATAGGACCCTTTTGCAACTGATCAAACATAAAGGACCACAAGTATAAACGTGCTAAACATAAAGGACCACAAGTATAAACGTGCTAAACATAAAGGACCACAAGTATAAACACGCTAAACATAAAGGACCAAAAATGCGATTTTTCCTTCTCACCAAGTACAAAATCCCCTCCCTTCTCGGCTCTTACCCACTTTCAGTTATTCGGTAGCCTCATCCGCGTCCAAGCCTAGTTTTGAGAACTACCAAGAAAGAGATACCTGTTTATGCACACAAATTTTCTGAGAAAACTACCAAACTTTCTGAGATACTCTTAAGAGAACTTATCTCCACTATTCAGCAAAACTGTAGCCTGATAATCAGATTTATTAGCCAAATCTAAGTAAAAAGCGCGCCGACTGCCGGGGAACCTGATCAGCTAGCTTTTGCAGAAACCTCATCTGACCAAAAAACTAATTTTCAACATTGACGAAGCTTCCAGCCAAGATGCAAGAGGCAAAACCCACCAACTACCAAGAATTCCAAGAAGAGTGAGATTCCGATCGTTCAATTCAACTCTGGCGAAACAGAGAAACATGTAGTCTTCAACTTGGACATTCTTTGCATAACATGATTGCTGATCAAATGACAAACGAGGAAAATGATCAAGACTTAACACGAAGGAAATTAATGAGATAGATGGTCAAAATCATCAGCAGCAGAATGTAGTCTTATAAAGCAAGCAAATCTCGTTTTTAAAAGTGCTTCCATCTTGTACATGGACAATATGGGTAACACTAACAAAGCATGATTGCTGATCGAACATGTTTTCTATATCAACCATATAATAAGTTCATCACTGTATAGAAGATGAAGCACTGGTATACCATCGCTGCAGGTTAGTGACTTATGCAATAAATACAAATAGAATGAACAAACTCACCATGTATATGTAGATGATGGGGTGTTGGAGTTTAGCTTGATGACGCAACTATGATAGGAAAGGATGAATCAATATCAATACAAATTCAAAACATACAAGGTGAGATTTATACATTTATTTATGTATAAAGCAAGGTTTAAATTTGGGGATGAGCTTTCCAGAAAAGAGACATTTTTCTTGAATAGCTTCTACAACCACAGAAGACCATACAACACCATAATAATTCCTAAGTTCAGGCATGATGAAAACTAAAATATAACAATTAGAGGTCTAATAAAATATAATGAGGAAGTCTGTTCCTTTCTGTTCTTTCAACTACAAGATGCGAAAATACAATTCCAGTACCAGATTTTCATTGGAGAAAAGATGCGTCTAATTAGTTAGGAAATTCTAATTTGATAGCAAGGGAATTACATTCACTAGTTGGGGACTCCTATTCATTTGTTTTGCACCTTCCATCACCCACACAATCCCCCTCCATACAACTAACAATGCAAAAGAAAATAATCCTTCCCTTAAGAAATAAAAGTTGTCTAACTTCAGCTTGTTTTTAACAGGCTAATCATCCACCAAAACTCATCATCAGACTGGGTCCATTAATTATTTTCACAAATAAGCACTTACTTTAAGAAACAGTGATTGCAGTTATGATCCCCACAGTAATAATACCAAAGAATCAAGTAATCTAGACACGCAGGATATAGATAGTACATTGAGGCCATTGAAACTGCAGAAAATGGAAATTCATCCGGTTTGGTACCGATAAAGAAAGGTTTTGCGCTGACCTGTTCAATAACAAGATACACAGAGAAAGGACTGGGCTTTGTAGTATACAAAATGAGAGTGAGTTTAGCAGCAATAACAATCGGGTGACCCCAGTTCACCAAGACAGTTACTAAGAAGAAAACAGGCACCAGAAATTTCCTTAAGGTAGTCACTAACGCACGATGATCTTCATCAGAGTCATCTGACATACTGAAATCACGATCATCAGCCAAAATCTCAAAACCTGTATTGGCCAACAGAATTCCAGTCATTTTGGACCAACCAACAAAATGATTATGAGAAAAAAGGAACTAGTATTCAAAACTTAATCAAAAAAGAAAAAGGAAAAACCACTTGAATTTGAAAGAAGCATTTCCATTTTTCGAGTGCTTCTCACCATCTGTACAATATGCTATGTGTGGCCAAACTCTGGTTGATCCAACTATTATAGACAATCCAACTATTGTGTATACAGCAAATTTTCCCCCTGAAAAAGAATTAAACTAAACTTCAGTAAAGTAAACACGCATAATTAGAGTAGCACAAAAGTGAATCCAAATGCCAAAGTCCATATGTTAATCACTACATATTTACCCTAAGTCCCCACTGCACAATGCGAGTAAAAGAATAGGCTAATTAAGTTAAGCACCATTTTATATCTTCATCTTCATTGCACATTAGAGTTCATTCACCGCATAAAACAAACGGTTAACATGCATTATTTAGAAATCAGATTCCGACCCAAAAAACCCTAAAATTCATCAGTACAGACCTGAATTACGGAAAATCCCGCCGGGGAAATGGTGATACTTCCGAACAACGAGATTCCAGTAAGGATTGGGCACAGACCTATGCAACTTAAACTTGGGCGCATTCAGCCCTGTCCGCAAAGCTCCATTTCCATGAAGAGGTAAATATGGACAAGACTTAGTTGAGGCCAAAGAAGCCCTAACAACTGACTGAATTAGTAATCTTGCTGTGTGCATTTTTGTGCTTTTTCTGCCAATTCAGCTAGCAGTTCAACTTTTCAAGTAGTCTACTTCAGTAGAATTGATAGAATACTTCAATTGTTCAGCCTGTCTCCGCCGCGGACGGTGGCGAAGAGAGGACACTGTCAACCGGCCTGCTCAGGCGATTCGCCGTTCCTCGAAATTCATGATTGATCGTAGTATCACAGCGAAATGTTTCCAGGGGATCCTTGCCGTTGAAGAACCAGTAAATTATTCGAGCGTTTCAGTCCAAATGGATTTTAGCATAAATTTTCACGCCTAAATTTTTAAGGGGCATGTTAATTGCATGTACCATTTTACTAACCACAAGACACCTTTTTAAATTTTAAGTGGTGAAAAAACATTTATATCCTTGATTCTAAGTTAAAATTAAAAAAATTTACCCACATTTTTTACCCTAATTTACCCACCTTCTTCATTCATATGAACAACACAAAGCATCTCCTTCATTCATATTTCCTCCCATTTTCTCTCAATCTTCTCCTTAACCACTATATACACTACATTCATTCTATTAAAATACTTGCATTTTGCTTGTGTGTCATAGATGTAAATGCAAATGAAAATCCATATTACACGGTACGTATCACATTACGATGTTTATGGACAAAAGGTGGCAGCTTTTTGAAGATTTTCGTTCACTGGATGAGAATCGCCACAGGCCACCGATTTTATGTATAAAATCGCCCAGTTGTTGGTAAATGAATACAAGAAGAGAGGTTCAGTCTATGGGGTAAATAGTGAGTTGTGTGGTTGTGAACTGCAAACCAGTTATGGCTTGCCGTGTACGCATCAGATGGTTGAAATGGTCAGGAATTACAGACTTATTGATCCTTTGGATGTGGACCTCTTCTGGAGGACCCTATCTTTGGATGAGGAAAACATGCCTAGCGATGAGGAACGGCAAACAGCATAAGGGCGGGTGCATGAGATGTATGTTGAGGCCTTGCAGCGTCCCACTGCAGACATTTATAGAGTTGCGGGTGTCATGCATAGCACTTTGCATCCAGAAATTGTTGACCTTGCTGATCCGATACAAATGCCACATAGGGGAAGGCCGAGGAACAACTCTACGCAGCGAGATTTATCGGGCTACAAGCATGCAGAGAGGGAAGCCGGCTTAGGCAGAGGCAAATCCAGAGGCAGAGGTACATATATTTGCCATATCCATTGATCCTTTGGTTTTTTTTTTTAATTTTTTTATTTTTATGTCTCTTCTTTATTATGATAAAGTTATTGTTTCATGCATACGAATAACATGTGCAGGTCGCAGCAGGTCAAGTGGGTCATCAACCAGGAGGAATCGACTGACTTCTAATGAATCCAGATGGCCTTTCAACCTGCCGTCTTTGGTGAAACAGTTTGTGTTCGATTATGTGGTGGATTATAAAAATGTAATGGGGGATGGACACTGTGGTTATAGGGTAATATCTCGATTCGTACATGGTGACGAGTTACTTTGGTCTCAAGTCCGGCGGGAGCTGTTACATGAACTTCACGCGTATGCCTCATTATGGTTTGGAGTTCTCGGTGCAGAAAACTACGATAAAGCTCTTACAGCATTGGATTACCATATAAGTCCTGCAACAGAGGAGTTTTGGTTTGATACTTATCTATTTGGCCTACTTGTCGCCACGAGATACCAGAGGGTATTCGCATTCTACGGCGTGGAATGTTGCACCTTCCTTCCACTTCGCTTGCGGGATTCTGGCGTACCCGATGATCCGAACACGTATATCACTATGGGTCATATCCGGAGCAACCATTTCATTTGTTTGGAGACGAGAGGTGAAATCTTGTTGCCCCCAATCTGTGTATTGTGGCGACACCATAAGGAAGACCTGATAGATGAGTTGAAGGACAGGTTACAATCTCGCTTAGATAATTATCAAAGGCTGTACGTCGATAGCATAAGTAATGTAGACCCTGAACCCACGATAGTTATCGATTAGGGCTGAGGGATTTCATGATTTCAAATGTTTAGGGTGTAGGGTTGGATTGTATTGAAATTTAGATGTACAGTATAATTAAACTAAATTTGTTTACTTTTTCAGCAAGTTTGAAGTGTATTACTGTATTCTAGTGTTGCTTATTATTTTAAAAGGTTTGGAGTGTGGTTATGTTTGTATTGCAATTTAGATGTTGGGGGATTAGATTCAAGTTATTTACTTATTCAGCAATTTTGAAGTGTATTAGTGTATTAGGGATGTTAATGGTTTCAAAAGTTTTGGAATGTGGGTTGGTTTAGGGTTGAAAATTAAATGTACAGTTTGATGGTACTAAAGCTTGTTACTTTTTCAACAAATTTGAAGTGTATTAGTTCATTCTACTGTGTTTATTCTCGTAAAATTTGGGCAGAGTCTCTCCTGTACATGAGCACCTGAATACATGTTCAGACCACAAAGAGCACCTGAATACCTGTTTAGACCACAAAGTGAATCACTAAATTATCATTTTTAAATCATTCACCAGCACAACAAAGCCAAGGCACCAATTCAACATCTAACCACATTGTATAGGGGCATTAAAAAAACAAACATAAACCAACATTACATTTAATTCATTTAGTACACAATCCAAACATAAGGTACACAATCCACTACGGCTGAAAAGGAGGTCGTATCGCAAGCTCTTATAGTCCCGGCATCAGGCCCTCCAAATAATAAGCAACTTCTGCAATATCCTGCCTACGTGTCTCAGAGTTGACGGCGTGTTCAACCCTTGGATGGAAAAAGATTGCCCGAGATGCTAAGTACTGAAGTCGCTGCAAAAAGTAAAATGATAAACCCAAATCAGCAACTAGTAACACATATATAGGTAAAAAGAAAATCTAAAATCATCCTAAACTCATTGCATTGAGGGACAACTGAGTAGGGTCATGAGTGTATTCCTCAACCGGACTCCTACTGACACGGACGTGCGAACGCGACTGGAAGTACTCAAGGTAACTCTCGCATGCTTCGTCAATATACTCGACCCTCTTCATATCCCGTAGAAGCCTTGTATGAGAGATTTCCCAACCACTAAGGTCAGCAACGTACTTGGAGACATACTTCTTTGTCTCTGGGCCTCTGTAGCACTCATTCGGTTTGAAGACTTGAAAGGGAATCTGTTGGGCGTAACCGAACTGTTTTAACACACGATCCGGTATGTAGGGCTCCTCAACATTAACACAATATATAAGGCCCCTATATAAGGAAATCTTATGGACCAATGCCAGATTGGGCTCAAATGGTATCCAATTAACCTGTCTGATAATAAAACAAATCACCTAAGTTTGCACAGAAATTGAATAAACCTGTTCACAAACACACAGAACAGACAGCTTACCTCGTTCGGCTGCAATGCATCTAGCTCCCTCCTGTAAGCCTCCAAATCATATTTTGCAACACGCTTCTTCCCGGTACCAACTTGCCATTTCATTGTCGCAGGCCATCCAGTATTCCACGACCTCTTTTTTGGTGGGCTGAATGTGGGGAAGTATTCATATATCCAGCTCTAATAAGAATGAACAGAAGAATAATTAAAACAGATATTCGAGCAAAATATAGAACTGCCTAATAAGGAAAGCAATAAGTTCAATGACAAACCTGCAGTAAAGTCAAACAAGCAGAAAATTGAGCACTTTGTGCCCTAGATGCCTTCCCAAGTTGGCAATATAAGTACGCCAAGCAAGCTGCACCCCATGAGTACTCACTTACTGTCTCAATATCGCGCAGGAAAGTTAAATACTGCGCAGAGATGTGGGTTTTCGACTTGTCCACGAACAGGGACAGCCCTAAAACCCACAATAAATAACCCGAAGCGGCATTACCTGATCAAATCTACCGGCACAAGTTGTCTCAATGCTTGTCAACTTCACAAAGCCAGGCTTATCTAGTTTCACTTCATCTTTTTCCAACACAGCTGCAACATCCGTCGCTATTTGTGCAGTCTTTGTTTTTCCATAAATGGGCTTACCTCCAAGCGGAATGCGCAGTATGTAGGCAACATCATGAAGTGTGATTGTCATTTCCCCGAATGGCAAGTGGAATGAGTTCTTCTCCGGATGCCACCTCTCCACAAAGGCACAGAGCAGAGCGGCGTCTAACTCATTATGCATGCACTGTACTAAATGGGCCAAACCAGAACCCTCTACCAGCTTTTTCATGTCATTATCGCCGGGCCAAATTTTCAAGCAATCGGCCCCATTATGACATTTCAATATCCCCCTTTCCTACCAAATTCAAATAATGGAATTACAACAGAAGGATACAATTCATAAATCATTTTTTTTTGTAAACAAAATGTAAACAATGCGAACATACTTTATTATTTCACTTTGGATCACAAGTAATGAACCATATAGAATTAGGAAAAAAATTAATTGCTCGAATACATAACAAATACAAGTGCGCAATTTAATAGAATTACCTCTCCATGCCAAACGTGGTAGGCAGTGTGGCCTTTGAAACTCAATAGCAATTCAGGGATTACAGGACCACCTTCGACTGGATGGTCTAGCTCTCTGTAATCCTTCCACCCTGCAATCGAAGCCCTAACCTCACTGCCCATTAGTCCTTTCCCTGCTCTCCTAGTTGTCTCGATGCTTGTATTCGCCCTTCAACATCACTTCTTCCAAGAGCCCCCTCGCCGTCACCATCGTCATGAGACATTTCAACATCTGAAATGGCGGTACGAAAGGTTGTTCGGTAAAGGACGCATCGATGTACTCATTTCCCGAGACGGAAGGTTGAACGGAGTGTTCCGTAATGGGAGCAGTGATATTCCCTGTCGCAGAAGATGCTCGAGACCGTGCCACGACCTTCTTCGAATGCTCAGACGCCGTTGGAGGAACACGAGGGGCATTTTTCGCAACTGGAATAATAGGAGCCCCGGATTTATCCGGAATAACACTCTCCCGGGATGTTTCTGGATTACTACTCTCTCCGGATTTGGATCTTTTTCCCGTCCGATGGAATATATTACCTTTAAATCTATCCCCCCATCTGTAATTACAAGGCTGCACAACAATTAATATTAATAAAAATACAGAACCAAACAACATATACACAGGAAAAAAATTAAACAGCAAGACAGAAAGAGGAAAATCGCTTGTATTTTCCTAGGAAAAAACGCCTGATGTAGGCTTTTTTTTCCTAGGAAAATCACCTGAAACAAGCGATTTTCCTAGGTTACTCCGCCTGAATCCAGTGATTTTCCAGGTAAAAATTGCCGGAAAGAGGTGAATTTTTAAAAATCGCCTCTTTCCAGCGATTTTTACCCGGAAAATCGCTTCCCCGAAGCGATTTTCGGGTTTGTTCATCGGAAATTTGTTCGTCGGAAAATCATTTTTTCGACGAACAAACCCGAAATTTACCCTACATTTTTAACTACACAGCCGGAATCGCAACATAAGCACTACCAAACATTACTACACAACCATTACAATGCAATCTTTCAAGATTCAAACAAAATTTCCATTCACAAAAGCCCCGAAATTCCCACAACATACATTCATGGAAATTGCATGTTAATTACGCACAAAACAGCCGGAAAACGCAACAAGCATCCGAAATCAGCCATAAACTTGCCCATAAACTTCACAACAACCAACTAAAGGCAATTTGAAGAATTTGAAAAAATTTTAAATACACAAAAAAAAAAAAACACTTACCGACGGAAATGGAGAGCGGCGGCGGCGGTCGGCAGAGAGGAATGGAGCGGCTGCGCCAGCGACGGAAATGGATAACTTCGCACGGGGAAATTGAGGGCGCCGGTGGTCGGAAGACGCTTGAAAAATTGGCCACGGAAAACTGAATTGGAGGAGAAGGAATGGGAAAGAAGCCCGACTGGAAGAAGAAGGAATGGGGCAGTAAAAAATTTTTTTTACTTATAAAGAGGGAAGGGCATTTTGGTAATTTCACAAGCTAAAATTTAAAAAAATGGCGTACGAATAGTAAAATATGTCATGCTGATAACAATTCCGTTTTATATATATATATATATATATATTGGCATAAGATATGCACCTGCTATCAATACTATTTCCTCTTTCCCCATATAAAGAGTGTACAATTTTTTCATAATGGCAAGTAGGGGTGTCAATTTGGGTAGTGTTTCGGGTTGGGGAGTTTCTTATAATATATTAGGTCTAATTCGAGTTTTAGTGCCGTGCTAGAGATTATTAAAATTTATTTTTTGGTATAGCAATCGGGTCATGTTTTGATTTGGTGAATCACTTATAATGTATTAGGTTCGATTCGAGTTTTCGTGTTGTGTCAGCGATTCCCTAATGTAACACATAAAATAAGTAATTGGACGCAAAAAGTTGCATAGGGAGCCAAGCCAGAGCTCTCTGGGGTTGATGCGGGCATAAACGACATCTTTGCTAAACTTCAAAGTAGTAAGGAAAGTGCTCTGCCGGACTTCATGGCATTTTTCGACGCCGAGTACCATTAGGCGGCGGGACAGGCAACAGTGAGAGTGTTTGCGTGCCATGCAGATGGACGATGGGTATGGGGAATTGCAAGAAGGATCACCCAAGTGTACTCTTTGGAGGAGGCAAAAACGACTGCTTGCCTTGCCGTGATTGAACTTGTGGCTCAGCATGAATGGCAACCATGCTCGGTGGGGATGCGGTGGCAGTCTTGTTGGCGTCAAAGGGAGAGATGTTGTCAGAGGCAGGATCTAAAGACCTTATTAGTGATATATCGGTGAAGATTCGGGAATGAGGGCTACATGGCATTTATTGGGTTGAACAGGGTAGGAATATCACATCTGCTAGCACAATTTGGGGCCAGAAGCCCGCATCAGGAATGCACTTCCCCTTCAAAAAAAATTTTGGTAGTTTAACAGAAATTCTTTTGCTTATGCCTTTAATTTTTTTGAATAAGACTTAATTGTAAACCACATCTTATAATGTATCATATCAAAAATATAAACTTCACTTTTTTATTGAAACAAATTTTTTTTTTATAGAAATAAAACTTTTTTTAATTGGACAGGAGAGTAATAAATATTAATAAATTTGACTTTCTATTTCTGCACACTTTTACACAATAATTACACTCTTGTTATTAAACATAATTACACCCTTAAGAGCTGCAAAAGCACATGAAATTTCCAAACATGTGACACTTCCCGTTGTAAAATGTATGATGAACATTACAATTTACAATCACAAATCAGTGAAACATATCTTGTTCATTTTCTTTTTCTTTTTCTTTTAATGTTGTTCATCACATCTGGAACTGGAATTGCATGAGAACAATGAAGCTACAACCCCTTTTCACAACTGAAATGATGAATCTTTTCTGCAAAATTCCATCAGCAAACACGCAAATGAACGAAAAGGATTCTGTTGTAGCCACGCGATATCCTGATCTTCTCATCTGTATATCTGAAAACAGACACATTCAAGAAGGAAAAACTCAGTGAATGCACATCCTCCTTCAACCTGTATTTTATTATTGATTCCAGAACCAAGATAAGTTTCTTACAGTATTTCTAGGGTGATCTTGGTTTGCATCTCTGCCGGAAGTCCATAAGGGCCGAGCACGATTGCTCCATCATCCATTGTCACGTCATATGTGTTCTTGCCAGATTTACTGCAGATGTAACAACGTAAATATATAGAAATCCAACTCTACAAACCAAAAGAGAACAGTAAATGCAGCCAAATTTGAGCTTACATGTAAAATCATTATACTTCAAAAACAGCAAGATCTTCAGTAAAAAAGAACTGCCTATGATTCAGTTTTAGCATTTAAATCAGGTAAAATTCTTGTTGCCCTGTTTGCGATTAAAGATTCACCGGTTGTTCAGGTAACGTGGAAACTTACACAAAGGTTCCTGTCATAGAGAATTTGAAGCCAAGGAAGATGTCTACTAGAAACTTTAATCCTCCATTTGGTCTGACAATCTGCAGGTGGAAAATCAAGAAACTTTTGAGAAAATAACAGCAAAAAATACAGTTGGCAAATGTAGAAAAGAACTGTGAAAACAAAAGCTTTAGAATTAGAAATTCTGCACTGAACCTGCTTGCCCATGAGACCATTTGCTGCATTCTCCATCCAACTGTCCGTTTCAACCTTCAAGAGAAGTAGAAATCTCAGTAGGATGATCAGTTCAGAAAATGGAATAGCAATCGTCTTTTCCAGCCAAATGACCACTGGAAAGTTAAAGATAACATTTTTGTATGAGAGTTGAAACTTGGAAGATAGGACAATGTAGTCCAGATTCGAGCATTAACAGCAACCGAAACTGAACAAATTCAGCGACTTGAAAGAAAATAGTGGCAGGGGGTACACCAAAACCATAGTTTGAGCAGGGGGCAATCAAGTGTGTAATATGTTCAAAAGCACAGAGAATAAACAGCATCTCAGTATCCTGCCTATATGAGTCTGTATTGTTTGTTTGTATCTTTTGTTTTATTTCTTTGCGATTCTCTTTTTCTTTGGAAGCTGAAAATTGTTTCAAAAAAACTCTCAGCACAATTTTGTCTGAGGGGGAGGGTTAGATTGACATTTTAAGTTGACAAGTTGGACAATTGTGAATACGACTATCCGTGCAGTTTTTCTCACACCTGTAACTATTTTTTGGCACTAGTTAACTAGTTCTAGTCCTACACGTGAAAAATCATTCCATGCACGTTTTTAGTCCAGCAGACCAATAGGAATAGATCATCAATAAACACGGTCCCCTTTTTATCCACACTTTACAAGAAATTTACACCCATGTCATTAATTTAATACAGGCAGCATAATTCAATTCTGTACAGCAGATGTATGGAATAATTGATCCACCAGTTTATGTTGTATCAATCACTATGGCTCCAAAAAAAGATAATGCTGTATATGTTAGCCCACTAAAGTTGGGAATTTAGACGTTCGAGAGTCATGGAATTTATGGCAATATTATAATGGATAAGTAGGCAGAAACTACCTGAGAGCTCCATATCATTTCCCATTCTCCTTCAATGAGTTCCATTTCAGCTGTTGCAACCTTTTGATTCAAGGAGATGAACTCATCAATTGCCTGCGACAATTGAGAGATGGAAAAGATAAATAAAGGGAGCTGCATTTCTATTCTGTGACATGAATATTCCGTTTTTCGGCTGACTTCAGATCCCAAAGGAGGAGAAAGCACACCTCTTTCACTCCAACTCCTGTGGATATGACAGATAGCAATTTTTGCTTGGCATCAGTTTTCTTTTGCAGCACAAATGTGGTTCCCTGCACTATAACAATTGTAGCTGTTTGTCCTTAGTCCTTAGGAAATGAAATTTGAGACAAAGTTTCAGCCATTTTTGTATGTCACAAATATAAGATTTAGTAGTGCAACCAACAAAAAAGTAAAAATGTTCACAGAGAACAAAAAATTGTTTACCTTATTTCCTCTTGAGATGCGAACGTTTCCTGATTGGGACAAGTACGTAGTATCTAACCAGCCCTTAGCTTCATCTCCTAGAAGTCTAAATGGAACTGGATATGGAACTTTAAAAGGCAGGAACTTGAAAGAAAATGCAGCTCTATCAAATTGGAAAAGGATTCGCTGTCCATCCTTAACTGTTGCTGTTGCCTAAAAAGCAAAAATGAAAGTGTGATTACTGATATGCATTGTAACCAGCCTTATCTTAATCTTCTAAAAGTCTATGTGGGAATGTAAACCAGTTTGGTGTGCTGTAACCTTTGTCTGTCTGAGTAACGGTGTCAGTGTGAAGGAGTGAACTAAAGTATTTTCAAATGTAGGCTCAAAGTAACTGGAAACAGAATATCATGCTTTAAATTCTTAGAGGCGAAGAAAAATAATTTTGTTGTTTAATCTGCTTGATTGAATTGTGGAATTTTAGAAAGAAATACCAGAACCTGACTTTTTGTCCATAATCATGCAAAAGCATCAAGGATACAAATTAAGACTGATGACTATTAGGTTAAAGAATTTTACTCCCAAAATCAACTGAAATCTTTGTGCCATTAGAGTGGCCAGGTTTCTGTAACAAATGCAAGAACAGTTAACAACCATGTGCCAGATGTGATCATCAGTGCGCAAATTGAAACTTGTGGTGGAAAGGGATCTTATTAGTTCAAAAAATGGTCTTCCGTGAACACACTTTTCATGCAATTAGAAGATAAATCATACCTCTACTTTGAGTTCACCCACAGCATCTGAGAACTTGACAATGTTGGACACACGTGGGTCATTTGTGCGAAGGTAGACCTCTTGAAACACAGCAAAAGAGTCAACTCCAACAAATGTTCTCTGCAAAAGAATGCGACTGGTTGTAATGAGGCTGTCACATAAAAAAGCTCTCAAGCACATGAAAATTCTATATTTTAATGTGCAGCTTGAGCACCAAAATTTAGTAACTTTATTTGGTGACTGCAAGAATTCTCAAAGCATACTTGCTGTTGTCTTAAGTTTTAGTGCTTTGGTTCATATACTTCTTATTTTGCTGGAGAGATTTTACTTAACTTTACAAGTATAGTCCGATTCACCGTTTTGAACAGACGCCACAAATGATTTAAACCAATTGTATAGTAGAACATTCAAAGCTAAACATTAATAATAAATGAAAAGCATAAACTTTATTTTCATTTTCTTTTCAACTTCTTTTGCTCCAAGAAGGGTAATAAAGTTAAGAATATGATACTCAAGAGTCAACCAGAAATCCAAATCTAGACAGACTTCACAAGCTCAAAAGTCAGATTAGAACCTTTGGGTAGTTACAATATAGAAACCACAATCCAAATATTGACAGAATTCATGTACCAAACCTGAATTGGCGATGCTGTGCCGGGCCTTGTCGTGAACATTAATTGCCACCGACCTTCTATTAAGCTTGAGCTTGTCTGGAATTTAATGAAATACATCTCCTCTTAGACACTATGGAAAGATTAAATATAAAAATTTCAGGTGCTTCTTGACTCCACATATTAAATGAATTGCTAATTGCTTCTGCTGCAGGGAAGAAAAGGGCTAGCATATATCAGGAATATCTTCTGACTTGTGACTCTGTAAACTAGAATTTTAACAAAGATTTTCTAAGATGAAGCTCACTGGATCAGGTACTCCTTCCAAACCTTCTAGCACTTTCACCGCACGCTCAATGTCCTGCATATATGTTCTCCACCAAATCAAAATTTTTTTGGCAACTTAAACCATTAAAAATGCATATAGAGAAGTAAACATTCTGATAGGTGGTTGTTAATACTTCAAAATTTTGGCACAACTAAACCTTTCAAAAAATTTCCATTGTCCGCATCAGGTTCCAACCTTTATTACACACAACACTTAAGCATAAGAGGAAATCTACAAAATCTGAAACTAATAATTGCCAAAAGGTATGAGTTTTTTTTTTCTTCTTTTTGTCCCTTTTTTAAGTTTGAGTAATTAACTAGAAATCCCAGAAAAGGATATGAACAACATCAAAGTGTTATCCAAAGTAATACAAGTAGGGTACCTAAGGCCCTGTTCATTTTCATGTTTACAAAAACATGTTTTTAAAATTTTTAATTTTATAGCACTAATTTCTCATCCATCTCAATACATCTTTTTACTTTTCAATTATATTTCTTTATATTTCTAATACACTTTTCACATTCTAAAATCATTTCCAAAACCAAGTTTTGAAAACATTATCCAAAACAAACGGACCTAAATGTCGAATATCCCATACATTAGTACTTCATCCAAGAACAAAAGACACACATACAGGAAAAAAAGTATGAAAAAGGCAGAGAAGTCCTGAGGTTTAACAGGGCTATTTCAGACCCTATTCCAGCAAAGCATAAAAGTTTAAATTCAACTTGAAGAATAGAAGTTTCCATTGATGTAAATAATACACTCATGATCATGCAATTCAACATGCATAAAAAACGGGTGATTTGTGTGTGGACATACTTGAAGCTGCTTAGGAGAAGCAGAGCGACCACGGCCTTGCATCCCAATAAGAGCATCAATCAAAGAACTCTCTTCTTCATTAAAAACCGAAGCAGATGAAACCTCCCCAGTAACCGCGCAAACCGCGAGCCCTCTTCTTCGAAGCCCTTCTCTCCCACCAAAACTCCGATTAATTGAAGCACTACGATCGACCCGAGTGAGAGCAGTGTCCCTTTTCGCAGAATTTCTTTTCGGGAAAGTGGGTTCGGTTTGAAATCGCAATCCCAGACCCGCAAGTTCTATGGCAGTCGTCGTCATTACTCGATTACAATGGTGAAAACCCCCCAAAAAAATTGCCGTCTGTGAAGTGAAGATATGCCTTAACAGCTATCTTCCTTGGAGAATTTGTTGGCAAAGCAAGTGAGTGATCGTTGTTCTTACAAGTGGGATACGATTGGGCCATTGGGACCTCTCGCCAAGATTTTCTTTATAAATATCAAAATTGGAATGTAAATGAAAAACGATGACGAAAAAGAGAACCCTTGAAATTTTTTTTTTTTTTTTTTGACCTTCGGAACCCTTGAAATTCATTTACTCTACACTGCATAAGGCGCCTATGAGCAACAACAGCCCGACATTAACGGTTTCGAGACTAACCAAAGTTAATTTATGTCTTCCATTTAAAAATCCAAACTTTAATAATCCAGAAAACCATTAATTTCCTTTTTCTTTTTTCTTTTTTTCGGTTTGGAGAGAGAAAATGCAAGGTGAGGTTCATATTGTTTTATGAATCTCTCTTTCTTTTCTTTTCTTTTCTTTCTTTTTTCTTTTTTTTTTTCTTTCTTTTTCCTGAGAGAGACAAAGAATTTTCTCATGTCAAAACGGAAAAACAGCTGAATATATTAAGGAAAGATATACCCTACTAAAGCTGTAAGAAAAATCCCATTTTTGTTTGTTAGTTCTTTCCTTTTTCTTCTTTTTTTTTGTTTTTTTTTTGGGGGCCTTTGAGAAATCCCTTTTCATTTTGGAGGTTGGAGCCGAAGTTGAGCTGATCATTTTTATTCTTTAACATTAATTTTTTCATTTCTCGTTTAGATTTTTGGCAGAATCATTTCTCCTTCTGTGTATAGGTATTCTTTCTGTCTTCTTTGCAATTCTTTTAATCAGCATTGTGTGTTTTTTGTCCCTTTATTTGCTTTATATTTTTAGTTTTCATGGGACTTTTTTCATTTGGGATTTGATTGAATGAATGAATGAATGTGGCTGGTTTTCTTAGAGATTTCAATTTGGAATCTTTGCATATGAATGTTGTTTGAGGTTAAAATATCCTTTTCTGCAATCTTTCCTCTTTTGAACGTGGCATGAATGCATGGTTTTTCATCCATCAAAAGGCCAGGTTCATTTCGGAGAGTTTTTAAAAAAATATTATTTTTAAAATTTGATTTTGGAAAATAATTTCTAAAAGTGATTGAAAATATAAAAAGATGTAGTTAAAAGGTAATATTGAAAATAATGATAAATTAGTATAAAATTCAAAATAAAAAAACATGTTTATGAAAATATGAAAACGAACAGGCTCTTGTTGTTGATGAATCCTGAATGCTTTGCAGATTAGTGTTTCTTTGTCAATTGGCTCAATCACAGAACAAACTTTGCTATGCTGGTTTGTTTTTTAGCACAATTTGATCCCAATGGCAATTTTGAATGAGTTTTATTCTGATGCAGTAAATGGGGAGGCCTGATGATGATTTGGCCGGACAAAATGATACCACAGCTCAAGTTTCTCCAAAGATTGAAGTTGAAAAGGATAGATCCGAGGTAGTTGTTGAAGATGGCCGCGACGAAGAAAACAATGTTCTTGGCTCCCCAGATGTTAAATCACAGAAAGAGGAGGCTCTCAATGCCATTGAGAAGAAATTAGAAAGCGGAAAAGCGGTTGAAGAAGGCGCACCGAGTGTCAAATCACAAAGAGAGGAGGCTCTCAAGGCCTTTGAGAAGAAATTGAGTTCAGTTAATGGCAAGGGAGATGTTGCTGGTGGTGTTAATGGGACTAACTTCAACACTGGATCCCCAAATGCTAAATCACAAAGAGAGGAGGCTCTCAAGGCATTTGAGAAGAAATTCGCATCGCCGGTTAGCTTCAAATCTAGAACTTCGCATACCAGTGGCACTGCTCAGGAGTCGGGAAACGGAATAGCGGTTGAAGATGAAAAGGGAAATGCTAAATCACAAAGAGAGGAGGCACTCAAGGCCTTTGAGAAGAAATTCGCTTCTCCTGTTAGTTTCAAATCTAGAACTTTGCAGACAAATTCTCCTGTTTCAGAGTCTGTTGAAGATGGACTCAAGAAGGAAGACGCTCTTGGTGTTGAAAACACTAACTTGAGCACCGGCTCACCGAATAATGTTAAATCACAAAGACAGGAGGCTCTCAAGGCATTTGAGAAGAATTTAGCTTCATCTAGTTTCAAAGTTGCTTCAGGGTCCAGAAATTTGCAGACAAGTGGTCATGTTCCTGAGTCTGCGAACAGAAAAGCTGATGAAGATGGCCTCAAGAAGGAAGATGTTCTTGGTGTTAATGGCGCTAATGTAAATACCGGCTCACCAGTTGTTAAATCACAAAAAGAGGAGGCTCTCAAAGCCTTTGAGCAGAAATTAGCTTCAGGGAGTGCTTCTGTTGCAGAGTCTGAAAATGGAAAAGCAGTTGAAGATGGCCTCAAGAAGGAAGATGTTCTTAGTGTCGACGGCGCTGGCTCGCCAGATGTTAAATCACAAAAAGGGGAGGCTCTCAAGGCCTTTGAGAAGAAATTTGCTTCATCCACCAGTGACAAACCGGCTTCAGACTCTAGCACTTTGCAAACAAGTGCTCCTGTTGCAGAGTCTGCAAATGAAAAAGGGGTTGAAGATGGCGTCAAGAAGGAAGATGTTCTTGGTGTTAATGGCGCTAACTTAAACACCGGCACTCCAGATGTTAAATCACAAAAAGGGGAGGCTCTCAAGGCCTTTGATAAGAAATTAGCCTCTAGAACTTTGCAGACAAGTGCTCCTGTTGCAGAGTCTGCAAATGGCGACAAAAAGGAAGATGTTCTTAGTGTCAACAGCGCTTACTTAAACACCGGCACGCCAGATGTTAAATCACAAAAAGGGGAGGCTCTCAAGGCCTTTGAGAAGAAATTAGCCTCTAGAACTTTGCAGAGAAGTGCTCCTGCTGCAGAGTCTGTAAATGAAAAAGCGGATGAAGATGGCGTCAAGAAGGAAGATGTTCTTGGTGTCAATGGCGCTAACTTAAACACCAGCGCGCCAAATGTTAAATCACAAAAAGGGGAGGTTCTCAAGGCCTTTGAGAAGAAAATTGCTTCATCCATCAATGACAAACCTGTTTCAGGCTCTAGAACTCTGCAGACAAGTGCTCCTGTTGCACTGTCTGCAAATGAAAAAGCGGTTGAACATGGAGTCAAGAAGGAAGATGTTCTTGGTGTCAACAGCGCTAACTTAAACACCAGGGCGCCAGATGTTAAATCACAAAAAGGGGAGGCTCTGAAAGCCTTTGAGAAGAAAATTGCTTCATCCATCAGTGACAAACCTGCTTCAGGCTCTAGAACTCTGCAGACAAGTGCTCCTGTTGCACTGTCTGCAAATGAAAAAGCTGTTGAAGATGGAGTCAAGAAGGAAGATGTTCTTGGTGTCAACGGCGCTAACTTAAACACCAGTGCGGCCGATCTTAAATCACAAAAAGGGGAGGCTCTTAAGGCCTTTGAGAAGAAATCAGCTTCACCTGTGAGTGCCAAACCTGCTTCAGGGATTAGAACTTTACAGACAGGTGCTTCTGTTTCAGAGTCTGCAAATGGAAAAGCTGTTGAAGATGGCCTCAAGAAGGAAGATGTTCTTGGTGTTATCAGCAATAGCTTAAACAATGGTGCGCCAGAAGTTAAATCGCAAAAAGAGGAGGTTCTCAAGGCCGTTGAGAACAAATTGAGTTCACCTGATAGTGTTAAACCTGCTTCAGGATCTAAAACTCTGCAGACAAAGTCACCTAATCATGCAAATGCGATCAAGAATTCTATTCTGACTGATGCAAAGGGCTCTGAAACTAATGATTCTGCTACAAATCATACTGAAATATTAGAAGAGGTACTTACTATAGATCCTTCTATATGTATATTTCTTGGTTGTCATTTTCTGACTTTTCGGTTGTCTTGCAGACTGAGGAACCTTATGACAGGAAATATCCTGATGAAGATGATAACTTATCGCAGGCCTCCTCGTATCCTGTTTTGATCTAAACAACATTGATTTGTTCTTTGAAAGTTTTGTCATTTGAGCATTCATTCATAGTATTGGCATGTTTATTTTATTTTCTAGCTGTATAGTTATTTGGGAGGATTAATGTTGTTAGATACTCACATTATTCATCTCAGTTATGATTCCTTAACATTCTGTAGAACGGCTACATCCACGCGATCATTGCGATCCTCATCCAAAGTCACCGTTGGAGTGGCTCCAACATTTAGATGTGTGGAACGCCTCAGGAGGCGTAAGGAGGTATTATTTCTTGGATATAATTGCTCTTATTAATTTCCTTGAGCTTGTTGTACATTTTAGTGTAACATTTTTCTGAGAGATCTTTCAAATCCTTCCTTTTGATTGATTTTCTTCTTTTTCAGTATTACTCAAAGTTGGAGGAAAGACACAAGGCTTTAGAAGCTGAGAAGCTTGAACAAGCTGCTAGGAAGAAGGTACTAATTACTAATGATGCATTTCTTGAAACTTTGCTTTGTTGTGTGTGATGATGGTGGAGTTCGAACCAATAAAATGACAGATTTTCATTTATGCCGAAGCCAAATTCAAGACAAAGAACGTTAAAAACTTATTTCATAATTGTTTCCTGGAATTAACAGGTCACCAAAATTTCTAAGTAAAAACATGATGAATCGATATAATGTGTGAAAAAGAGATAATGAATGTATCTTCAGAGACATCCGATAGAATTGGACGTGCGATTTAAGAGGGAAGGTAGTAATAAGTAATTAGTGAAGTTAGCGTTCGTAAGCCCTTGACTTACGTTATTGAGATTTGGGACACGTGTCACTATGTGAACCCTATTACGCTTAGGGGTATTTTGGTCATTAGGTCATATCGTTGTAATTACATGACCTGCCACTTTGCATGCATGCATATACTCAGCCTCTTGCGCTTTTGTAAATTGTAGGAAGAAGAAGAGGCAGCAATCAAGCAGCTCAGAAAGAGCATGACGTACAAGGCAAATCCAGTTCCCAGCTTTTACCACGAAGGGCCTCCTCCAAAAACTGAACTCAAAAAGGTAAACTAAACCGCGCCTTCCGCCCCAATAAAAGAGTTTTTTTCTCTTTGAGTTGTCCTTTAAAACTCATAAACAGTTATTAATGTGTTTTCCATTTAAGTCCAGTTTCCGGTAACTCGTGCGAAATCTCCAAACCTAGCTCGAAGTGTAGAAGAAAAGGGAGTACTGTGCCCAAAGGCCAGACGTCTTAGCCTTGGACATTGCATAGAAGACACCAAAACTAAAGGTGGACAGAAAAAGGCCAAAGGAAACCGCAGCAACTAAGCATGTGCGGCCACTTAAAGATCCTCTGTCTACTATACACGGTCTACTCTCTCACAATAGTTTGTGAACCCTTGAATGTGACATGTCAGTCACACCTTTCCCCGTGAGAGATTAGACTAAATAGTAAAAGTAGACCAAGGATCCAATTACTGGTAGAGGATGACATCAATCAAAGAATGAATGCCTTTGAAATATGAAGTATTAGACCTTTTTTTTTTTTAATTTATATTTTTATAGTTCTATTTTAGTGTGGAACTAAAAAGGAACTGAATCTGTGTTTCCTTTGTTGTTTGTGAATGTCTTGCAAAAATTATGTATTTTATTTTGGGTTGTACTATATGCTACGTGACTTGTACGTAGTATTGCTGTAGTTAACAATACAAAGCACTACATTCTTTGTCTAATAATGCTAGAAACAAAGGGTGTGCTTGGTTGACGGGTTTGGGAGTGGGGAATGAGAATGGAAATGAAAATGGGTATTTGGTTGAGCGTTTTCATTCCCCGGACCCTACTTTCAAACCCCACTTTTTTCCAATCATCCATTTCCCTCCATTTTGGGGAAATGGAAAATCATTCCTCTATTTGTGTGTTTTTTTTTATTTTAAAAAATTTTTAAGTGTTAAAATTCATGATCATAATATATTTTAACACAAATAGTTTATAATATATTAAAATTTAAATGTAAAAAAAATTAAAATAAATTTTATTCCTAAAAGTTTATTTGTGAACCAAACACCATCAATGGTAATGATAGTCATTTCCCTATCACAAACCAAACAACACCAATGCTATCATTCCTTCTACTATCATTCTCCACTATTATCATTCTCATTCCTATTTCCATTCCCTTCTACGAACCAAGCGCACCCAAAATTAATCTATAGGAAATTGACTTTATTTGTTTCCGTTTACTTTTAGGTAAATTTTTACTTTAATAATAGTTTCATTTATTCTTCGGAGTAGTTTGATCAAATTTGTTGTGGGTCATGGGTAGGTGTTAGTATCCCACATTAAAAAATAAGAGTGACATAAAGTAATTAATAAGTAAATTGGGCCCAAGACTTATAAGTTTGAGCTTTTAGGTCAAGTTGGGTTTCAACTTACTTATTGGGTTCTATGGTGAGATGTGTTGTGTTATTGGAGAAAACCGTTCTGCGTCCACCTCATTGCAGCCAAACTTAATCTTCTTTTTCTTCTCATGTTCTAGTTTTTTAGTTTTTGTCCTTCATGGTGTTAGTGATCATCATAGTGTCTTATGTACTATGTAATTTCGTTGCCTCTGTCTTTCATGGTGTTAGACGCCATGATAATGTTCTGTACAATTTAGTTTCATAATCAAGTGTGTGCTCAAAATCTGTATTTGGTATCCTATGAAGAGTTTGATGTGGATTTAGTTTCTGATTCCTCTCTGTTTCTCCTTAAAGTAAGTGTTCTTTTTTTTTTTTTTTTGGAAACAAAAGGAATACTTAAATTAATAAATGGGCTGAAAATATCGTCCAGCAACGATTTGACAGTAAGCCATGAGCCAAGCAATACAATCTAGAATTTAAGTAGATCTGAAAAATCAAATCTACAATTTAGAATCAAAATAGATTTGAAAAACAAATCTACAAATTGCAAATCTAGCCTATAGCTTAGCAAAAAGCAGCAAAATTTCAAATAGCTGAGCAGATCATCTGACCGGTGGTACTGGACTGCTAATAAGTTCTGATACCCATGACACAAGGGATTCGTGGGATCCATTACGAACAACTGAAGAAGCCAACCATTGCCGGCTTTATTTTCACCATCTTTTTCATCAACAACTTCATCCCACAGATCTGAAGTTAAAGACTTAAAAAAATAAATGAAAAACACACCAAAAATGGAGCGGATAAAACTCTCTTAAACAGAGAGACATAAAACTCTTAACGAGGAGAGACAAGAAAACTCTCAAGGAGAGGCTTATTTGAGGAGGAAATATATATATATATATATATATATATATATATAGGCAGAGAAACGAAGGGCAAAGGACTGGCTCCCCATTCTCCATCAATGGAGAATGGGGGAGGAAGAAGATGAATAGTCGAGAGAATACGGGGAGAAGAGAGAGAAAGGAGAGAAAAGCAAATACAAGAAGATTTTTAAGTAAGTGTCCTTCTAGATCTCTACTTCCATGCGTCCGTGTATCAGAAACTCGTCTTATTGCGTATGATCAATGCGTTGCCATGTTTGGCAATCCATGGAGGCCAACAAGACCAAGGTAGAAAAATCCATCTCTCGTACTGTTGCAACTTGATCTTTCAATGGTGCTGCCCTTAATAGCAGTGGTTTCCAAACAATCACAAAGTACAACTGTACAATGGATGCATCCAATTTGTACGGCTTCTAGACAATTCATTGTACTTCAATTGCGGCTTAGACGATTTCCAACACTTTTAATGAAATTATTATCTTTGTTTCAGAACCAAAAAAGTACTAAGGGCTTGTTCGTTTCTTCAAGTTTGAGATTTGTTTTGTGAAATTTTGGGTTTCAAACCCAAAACTTCACAAAACCTTGTTCTTTTACCAAGTTTTGGAAAAAAACTTCAAATCAACCTTTGACTTGATTTTTTTTTTTGCTCCTCCTTCCTTCCTTCTTCTTCTTCTTCCTCTTTTTCTTCTTCATTCCCGTTGCCGCCGCCGCCGCCATCTCATCTTCACTATTTCTTCTTCTATTCTTCTTCTTCTTTTCTCCTTAGGTCTTCTCTTAGGGGGAGGAGTCGGATCTTAAGAGGATTCTTCTTCTTCTTTCGTTCTTCGTCTTCCTTGCTTATGCGTTACTCTTCTTCTTCTTCTTCTTCTTCCTTCTTCTTCTCCTTCTTCTTCTCCTTCCTTTTCTTCTTCCTTCTTCTTCTCCTTCCTCTTCTTCTTTTCTTCTCTTCTTCTTCTTCTCTTCTTCTTCTCTCCAAACTTCTACTTCACGGTCTTCTTCTTCTTCTTATTCTGTTCCTACTTCTTTTCCTTTTCAAGGAAGGAATTCGAATGAGATTGACGAATCTCAAACAAACCAGATCTGGGTCTTCTTCTTCGCCCGCGTGCGCCGCCGGGGGGTGGGGGGGGGGGGGGGGGGGGTGGGGGGTGGGGGAAGGGAAGGGGTGAAAAGGCAAAAGGGAGGAGATACAGAAAAAAAAAAAACTGCCAAAACATAAATTTTAAAACTTAGTTTGAAAACCATGTTCTTTACAAATTGATCTAAAACCAAAATATTTGAAAACTTTTTTTAAAATTGTTTTGAAAACTTCTAGGAGAACAGGCCCTAATACTTCCCACTTATTTAGTTAAATTTAACTAATTGATTTTTGGACAAATGAACACAATTTTTAGGAGTCTTTTTGCTACTCAAAAAAAAAAAAAAAAAAAAAATGTTTTGAGGGCATTGATAATTATGGGGCATGTTATTTACAAGACCCATTTTACTAAACATATGACACATTTTAATTTTTTAAGCGGCGAAAAAACATAAATACCCCTTACTTTTAACAAAAAATTTCATACTTTAATTTTTTCATTTTTTAAAAAAACAACGTAGTTGCCGGAACCTTCGTCGGCAACTATGGTTGGCCTGTGGCAGGCGAAGGTAAACCTTCGCCACAGGCAGGAGAAAAGTTCGTTAAGGAAGTCTTAAACTTCTGCTATAGGACGCACAAAATTTCGGATTGTTTTGCACTCTCAAAACGAAAATATCCGAGAGTTTGTGATGTGGACGGTTGTACACATGCGGATTAAGTTGCCAATGACCTTGTGATTAAGCGGCGAGCTCGTATAAGACTCTATCTTACCTTCGAAATCAGAATAAACAAAAAGACCTAATCTAGTTGTTTTTGTTTTAGATTCGAACCAAGTGCAAGAAAAGAGTTTTGAACATGCGAATAATTAAGTAGAGCAAATAACCTAATTAGCTAAGTTCATGCAATTATGTAAACTATGACATGCAAATACATAAAGCAATAAAAGGAGGTATCTCAAACACTAAGTTTTTGATATGAAATACTCTGAATATTATTATGCATGGCTGCCCTATTTATAGTTGAAGGAGCAGCCGAAAATAAGGAAGAAATCAGTAAGGAAAAGAATTGGAAATTAACCAAGAGGTTAATTTCCTTTACCAAACCCGGAAAGAAGTAGAATTTGGTAAGAAAAAGAAAAGGCAATTCGGTTTTACCCTTAACAAGTGGTAACCGAATTTGCAATCTAAAAATAAGGGAAAAGAATAAAATTCCTACTTCCAAAAAGAATAAGGAAACCCTTTTTGGAAACTAACTTAAAAGAATAAAAGAACATAATTAATTTAAAAGAAGAATTCCCTAATTTCACTAAGCAGCCGTGTGGGCTGTTTTCTTTGGGCTGTGCGGCTTCCTTGCTCTTTTGGGCTGGCCGAAATCTTGTGGACTTTGGTTCCATGATTTTGGGTCGGCCCAATGTGTAGGGAATTTCATGATTTGTTTCTTTAAAACCCAAGAACCTTCCGGCATCTTCAAGACTTCAAGAAACAGCCTTCTTCATTATTTGGACTTGGTGAATTGCGCTTCTTCTTCAAAGATGTGTAGAAGATTTGCAATTTGCACATTTCCTCCATTTTCCTCCAAGGCATGGGCTTCTACAATTAACTGAGCATCCTGATGGCAAGCTTGAACAAGGTTGTTGAGTGCATCTCGAACCTTCTTCGCTCTGCTTCTGGTCATTGGCCCAGTTATGTCTACAAGTGGATCCCTCTGATACGGACTTGGATCCTGAAGCATTGTAGGACCTCTATGTAGAACTCGAACATCCTCCTCAACTTCTCCGGAATCACTTGCATCTTGACTTTGACTTGTTGGATGACTTTGGATGCCCTCATCAGTTTGTGCATCCTGCTGGGAGAGGCGAAAGTTTCAAAAGCTTCCGCCTCCGTTCGACGGAAATTCATCAAGAAGGCAGAAACTGAGAATGGATATGATACGATTGCTGAGAACGGAGATTGGCATGTGGTGGAAAAAAGAAAAGAAGGCAAAACTAAGAACAGAAAACAGAATTGGAATCAGTAATGCAACCTCCGATGAAGTCCGTCGACTTTCCCATCTGATGAAGGTGAGCAAAGGTCAATTTTTCTGTCTACTTGCCTGTTCTTGCCCAGTTCTCTGATCTGCTTCTAACGTCATGGATTCGTTTCTCCGATTTTTCTGTCGATCTACGATTCCATCGTTTCTCCGATTTCTCTGTCGATCTACGATTCCATCGTTTCTCCGATTTCCGTCGTTTCTCCTATTTCTGCCGATTCGTTTCTCGTTTACAGAAGGAAGTAGTAGGAGAAGGAAAGGTACAAACTCCTAAAGCCTTCACAATTACTGAAGGTCACTCAATCTTTTCACTTAAAAAATTTTAAAAATTGTCCTGCAAATAGCAAATGGTGTTCTTTGAATAACAACTTCCATAATTGGGGTTAGAAACCTGAGATATTATTAATAATTTAACCAAATTTCAGGATTATAGCAAATTATGGTGTCCAAATTACAAAAATACCCCCCCTAAAATCAACATAACACAGAGTTGAGTACGAATCATTATGGCTCAGGATCATCTATTACACTTTTTTAACTAAGGGTTTACCCATTTTGGTGTAGGGTATATTTATTTTAATTTATTGAAATTAAAAAAATACTATAAAATTATATTAAAATACAAGATTGATGTAAATAAAAGAAAAAAAGAATTATATTAAAATTAGGTAGAATACCAATGAATATTTCATTAATAAAAAAAATGAATATAAATAATAATATTTACAATTAGTTATTAAGATGTGTAACAGAGAGTGTAGCAGGAAAGTGTAACAAAGTACCCTGAGCCGATCACACGTAATTAAGTCAACTTCTCAAGCCTTTAAAGAGTATTTATCTTGGGAGTTCATATCCTCTATCCAAGTTATTGTGTCCCACGTTCAAAACTACATAGTTTCACTTAAATTCTTTTACTCAGCTCTCATTTTTTACTTAAGTAAAACTGTAACTTTGCACAAAGGACACAATAAGACACAACAACTTGCATAAGTGATCTGAACTCATCTTAGAGGCTATAACAACAATATGGATTGGAGGACAAAGATTGCACCAGATAATTAAAGAGCATTATAGTAAAAAAAAAAAAAAAGTAAAAATAAAATCTAACATTTTGCAAGATTAACATTCAATCACCATGGACATGCATCATTACTATCGTTAATCTTTATAAAATCACAAAATACTACCCAGCCTCAAACTCAATGTTGTACACAGATGGTGAGCAAGGGCATATAAAGGGACGAGCACACCCCTCCAATGGTTCTAAACTGTACCTCTTAACTTGGCACAACAGAGAAGGAATCCCCTGAAATGTCCAAACCCTCATTTTTGAGGGAACAACGGAAGGTCGGTTTATCGGCTATTGCTTTACGCTATATAAAAAGTCCAACACAGAATGCACAAGAATTATCATCAAAGAGCCAATACTGGCACTAATGATGCCATTATCTCTGAACAGTATGTATATATGCTGAGCATGTTCTTCCCGTTCCTCTCGAATGGCGCACGACCTTTCTCAACGGTTGATCAAATCTAGCGAGTAGGGTGAGAAGAAATGAGTACTTACCACCATATGGGGATCGGCGTCTGCTTCAAGACATCTGTCTGCAATTCATTTCATTTGGGCCCATTTATGAACCTACTGCAAACCATAGGCATTATGCGAAGTCCATTTTCATGTGTTGAATGGCTATTGCTTCTGTCGGCGAAGAAACTCCTTCATTTGGGGAAAACTTTCGGCCTTAACAACAAGCCACATCTTTTTAGGATTCTCCCAGAGATAACCACCACATTCTCTTGCATAATCACAGACAGCCTCAAACACATCCTGTGAGAAACACAACTATTATGAAAACAGAACCAATATGGTATTTTGAATTTGCGACGTGGTCTTTTGATGCTTACTTTTGAAGGAAACTCTTCAAAAAAATGTGCAGGAGTACTCTCAAGCCTATTGAGATCTGATTCCCACAACCTTATCTGCACCATAAACTGCAGCTAATTGAACTTGCCAACAAGGAAAATTAGACTCATAAAGGAGAAAGTGGTAAATTTAGTTCATCGGGGCATCCATTGCCTTTTAGAAGCAACCTATTTCCATATGATGAGGGATTTTAATCAGCATGTGAGCAGGAAAATCAACATAACCAAATTTCATTCAGAGGTGCATGAACAGAAGTTTAAACAGCAGCAACAATATTCAAGTAGTATAAACATATCAGAATATCACACAATGTAGGAACCTGATCAGTAACATTCTCAGGCACAGAAGGGATTTTCTCAGCCACTCGAGGGTGTGCATTCTGCTGGAGGAAAGAAATGATCTACAATGTCACAGCCAACAAAGATGAGCAAATTTGTTCCATTAGGTTACGTACGCAAATCACTGATGACTTCTATAACTTTTATATTTTGAACAACTTTCTAGTTTGCACATCAAACTCAAGCATCATTGGCGCATTATGGTTATCTTGCGCTACAAATCAATTCAAAAAGCATAACTGTATATTTAAGAAACACTAAAGCTCTAACAACACTTGAATTAAACTTGCCTGATCTGCAGTTATACCATTTTGAAAAGCTTTATACAAACTTTCTTTTGTTATTGCTCCCACAATCAAATTAGGTAGCTGGTAGTCCACCCTGTATATTTAACAAGACAGAACAACAAAACAAGAAAGAATGAAAATATGCAGGACAATTGGAGGAGCAAAGAGTTTGAAGTAGAAATATTTTTGAGATTTATATCATTGGACTAGAGGTGTGTGCTATATGACCAAAATCCAGTATATTTAGCTTCTAGTTATTTGGTAAATCAGATGTCATTCAGCTCTACAACCATACAAAATTTTCTTCATTACAAGATTGTAGGAAGAAACGATGCAACCAAATCTCTTCTTCCCTAAGTACCGCTTTGACCCTTTTTCAGTTCTTCCACATAAATAGATCACAATTAGTTTGAAAGCTACAAATTTTCTTGAGATTCTGCTTTCTGACAACATATAAGCCATATTTTAGTATGAGTATATAAAAGTTCTAAAGCTAAATAGTTCAAACCAGTTGTTTAAAGTCAGTACAACCACAGACTATGATAACAATTCCCTGAGATTCTTCTCTCTTCTGACATCTGGGCTCCTATAAGTTAGCTAATCTACACTAATGTTTTGATAACTTAAACATGGTACAATTAGCAGGTCTTCAAATGGCTGGTCTGAGCAGCCATAACTAATAACTTTTACAACAGATTGAATTCGCCAACTGCACTCCACCATTAAATGTCTTTAACAATTGACATGGAAGCATTTCAAAAGATAAGAACCGAACTCCACGATTCTTATGGGGGGCGAAGGCCAGAAGAACAAAATAAGACACCAGCCTTATCTTTACCAACTCCCCTCCTGAATGAAAGGAACCTCTACGAAGTAGAATTTTGAAGACGCTTAACAAACTAAACCAATAACTTACTTTGAGAAGAGGCGCAGTATCTCGCAATGCAATTTTGATGTTGAATATGCATACATCCTGAAATTTGTCTCTACAACAACAAATCCCTGACAGGGAGATGGCATGGAATCAGTGAACTTTACAGACTCCCATCAGATTGGACAATCACATGGACAAAAAAACTACCAAGCTAACAGGAAAGTGATGCGGCCATAATAGCTTGGCAGAGGCACAAGCAGAAAAATATGCAATAACAAAAAAGGCTTATTATTACCTGCTTTCTTGAAGATGTATCTGATAAACTGATAGAAAGATTTGTGGCCAATTTTGTGGGGATAAACCAACTCTCTTTCATTCCCTAGATAAGAGATAAAATATATCAAGAAATGGATTGGTCAACAGAGACTTAGATACCAACAATTTTAAAACCTTAGTGTACGCTGCATTATTTCTGACCTTTTGTAGCCTCACAAGTCCCAAATCAGCAAGATCCCTAACTATAATCTGTTGCATATCACTCAACGTGCTCATACTGTAAGCCTATACACAGAAAAGTTATAAATAAACTAAAGCTAAATTCATCAGGAAATAAGATTTCTATGAAACATATACTCTATAAGCATATCTACAAGAACAGCCTGCCTAACAAATTGTTCATGGATAATCAAATAATGGAACACAAGAACTGATGAACCTTGAGTCTAAATTTACTACCTCTCCAGTAGCATGAAAGCTTAGCTCCAGAAGAAAGGATATAAGATCTGCTGAGTCCAGGCCTCGTTCCTGCAATGAGATAATGTCAAACTCTATTATGACCACATCAACCATTGTATCTTTTTCATTATATCATTGATAGAAGATATCTTACTAAACTTTGAACAAATTGTTGGAAATTAAAACAGCTGAGCAGCTATTAATGAAAGAACTACTCAAGGTCACGGCTTTAAAGTCAAAGAACTAGCCTTTTATAGAATAATAAGGTAAGGTTGTGTACATTAAACCATAAAAGGAATAGCATTTATATGCACGCTGAAGAACAAATATGAACAATAAAATCTAAATAAGCAAGAGATATAGTCCTCATAAGAAGATACCTCAGAGTTGCTAATATATTCCCTGATGATGTACCACAATTGTGCATTTGTATCCATCAGCTGTTACCAAAATATTTCAGCATGAAATCAAAAACTTTCAATGTCACCAACGAAAATTCCTTTCTCACTTACCAGAAACTGAAAACCACCCTCGGTCAGTCTTGGAGGTTCTTTCTCATCTCTGCTAACACACTGAAATTTGTTAAATCACATCTATTTTTGCGGAGGTCAAAAAGTGTTAAACCAGACGAGTGAGAGTACTTTTGGCTTAACAGGCCACGCTGGAAAATTCTCATCATGGAAGAGCTAATGTTTGTTGCCTTTTCAGCATCACCGGAGCTTATAAGATGCAGCAAAAAACACTGTTTTCAAATGTTTATAATCAGTATTGAGTAGCGAAAAGAATACCCTTATCACAAGAAGAACCAAAGCATCAGTTTATGGGTTCTCAAAGGAAACCCAGGCAGAAAGGGAGATGCGTCAAGTCCTAAATAACATTCAAAACTATGATGCAAGCCATATCATACCTCCCATTGTTTAGCAGCATAGGCATCCAACTCCTCCGAGCTAGGAAGCCTCAGAGCAACACTAGAAGACAATGGCTGTCTTGGCAAAACTCCACTACAGCATAATTTAGTAATTTACAGGTCAAGCCAAATCTTTTTGTAGTCTAAACAATCTGAAGCTAAGATAATACGGTGGCAAACACACTAATCCCAAGACAAAAGGCAATAAAGGAATAGGGAAACTCATCTAGAATGGTGGTTACTCACTCAGGTATCATATCTAGCCAAAATGATTCAGAGGGCATATGATCACATATCATCAAGAAGTCTACTGTAAATTCAAGCATATATATGAACAGAGAAAACTAATCTAAGGGCCTGTAAGGTAAATGTCAGATATGGTTTTTAATATGAAAAATATATTGAAAATTTAAGGAAGTCTATTTGTTTCGATAAAAAATTATTATCTAATAAGAAATTGTGTATTGAAAAGGGAAATGAAGTTGCCATACAGGCCTTAGTATCCACCCTCAAACAAAAATTAGCATTAAAGGCAGAAGAGACCCTCTAGAGAAATAACAAAGAAGCAATAAGTATTTAAGAAAGATATAACGAACATACAACACGAGGAAATTTTAACATACAGCAAAAAGGTGTTTGAATGAAGACAGTGTAAAAGATATAGCTTACCCTTGACTAATGTGCTTTCGAATATTTAACTGAAATGTGGGGTTCAATCTATAGCTAACTTCTTTCTTCCTGCCAACATTAATCACAACTCCGATTAGCAGCTCAACACATCCACAAGACAAGTCACCGAATACTTCTCATTACCAGGAAATAGGAGAATCGTAGAAGTTTAAAACATGACAAAGAAAAAGGAAGTACGAAAGGACAAGTGCTACCTGTCATAAGTTTCAGCCAAAACTCTCAATTGAGTAAGCCTATCAATTGCTACTTTATGCTTTGAAAGTCCATCTGGAAGCACCCAGTCCTCCAGTGACTTGCCTGGTACCGGGACATCAATGTAAAGTAGATGCACCACGTACTTCTTGGCCAACGGAGGCAACGATCTGCAAGAAAATGACCCACATGAGCAACCAGCCAGTCTCCAAAAAACAACAAATTAATTAACAATCAGTTGTTATATAAATTAACATCAAAATCAAAATAGTCGTATTTTTACAATTCAAACAAATATTAGTTTACTCACTGAACCCATTAAAGATTTCCAAACTACAATTATACAACTTAACCATTCATTTCAACAAAAAGTGGAATTTCATAAAAAACGGAAAAAGAAAAAAAGGAAGCGAGAGTACAAAACCTGAGGATGGCTTCACAGATGAAGGCGTTTTGGAAGAGTTTGTCAAGCTTCATGGCTGGCAGTGAGGCCACCATATCCATAAAATTCTTCGCGACAATTTTCACCTGCGGCATGCTGTCTTTCTTCTAAGTATTTGTGGAATTGAAAATTTGATGTTTTTTTACACGAATTGGTGAATGGCAGTATCCCTGAACTATCCCAGCTGTATCCAGAAATTTACTCCGGTGAATTAATACTTGATCAAAACATCATCACACATTCTTGAGGATCAATAATGAAACAAATCCACACGATTTTTCAGAGAGAACACAAGAAAAGCAAGAAGATTTACCGGGCTTTGATGAGGAACAAAGGAATAGGCGGAATAAGAGAAACTCGCCGGTTTTGGAGGCGCGTGAGAGGTAACGCCGGCTTCCGAGTTGAGGAAGAGAAGAAAGAGTGCCACTGGAGGAGTGGTCGTCGACAACAGAAAAGGTGGCTCGATGTTTCATTGTGCGGGTGGGGCGGCCCATGTTTTGGCGGGTTTGGGCGGGTACGAGGTCATGTCCATTTTTGAGTTCGGATCTTGTGTAGGCGAACTATATATATTTACTAACTCTTTCGACTTTTGGTGAAATTAAAAATAACCCCTTGATTTTTTGACAATTACAATTACCCCTGATTATTTCAGAATTTTCCAAGATACCAAATAGGTCAACAAAAAGACAAAACCTTATATTACTGTTTGACAACACGTGTATCAAATTTAGTCTTTAATGTATCGCGATTATGTTATGATAGCAAACGTGTCACCTCTAGCATATTGCATGTACTGCTGATACATCACGATTATTAGTTTAACTCTCAAAGTATCAGAGTAGCACGTATAGCCTTTGATTTATCGCGTATCACATATAACTCTGATGTATTACGTGTAGTTGTTGAATGTCACTGTTATATATGTTAAAACAATATGTATCGTCTGTAGTGAAGAAAACATGCGATCGAGTTTAGGGAGAAAGTATTGCCAGTACTCGAATTTAGTCTGTAATATATCATGTATTGATGAAAACACACGTGTCAAATTTAGGTATTAAAGTATCGTCGTTGAACTGTAAAACAGTTGTACAAAAGTCCCACTCTCACAAAAACCAAGTTCATTTCCTTGTCTCAAATGGGTTTATTTGTAATTTCACCAAAACTCGGCGTAGATAAATGTAACTATTAAAAAATTTGAGGGGAATATATTTATAATTTTACCAAAACTTAACGGAGGTTAAATATAATTGGCCCTATTTTATAAGGTTAATTACATACACATTCTTGCAGTTTGGGTTAATTACCAATGGACCCCCCAAGTTTGAGAATTTTACCATAAGCCCCCTTAATTGCCCAAACCATTAACAATTAACCCCTAACTCTGTTAATGTAACATAATCTGATTATATCAACCAAAATTATAAAATAAATAAATAGTTATCATTCATGCAAATTGCGTCGATCTCCTTCACACAATCACTTTCTCTTGTGGCTATTTCCCAAGAATTATCACTTTTTTCTTTCAAAACTTTACACAAAGAAACAACTTCATTTTCCCAAGAATTTAAAATTAAAATTTAAAAATTCCCTTTAAATATCTACTCACATAAATTCAAAAAATAACACAATCATTTCACTTTTTTACCTCTCACCTACACAATTTCTCAAAAAAAAACTCCCCTTCACAAAATTTCCAAAAAAAACCAAAGTTTCCCCAACACAAGTCAGAAAAGAACAGAGCCTTAGAGACGGAATCTCTAGTCGAGTGGGAATCCTATCAAACGAACTTTACTTGTTTGATGGGAGAAAGACTTATTAAAGACATGTCTCTTTTGTGATATAAATAACGAAAATGTTATTTGCAGGACGGAATTTACTATTCGTAGGATATTTTCAAAATTTTTTGTTGTGAAATTACTAAAATACCCTTTAGTAATTCAATAGACATTTTACTGTCGAATTCCAGTTGAAATTCTTGGAAACTTTCGCCTGGATTGGGCGCAAGTTTCCAAGAATTCCGCCACATGACACACAAAGTATTGGATACTTTCGCCTGGTTTGGGCAAAAGTTTCCAAGAGTTTCGCCACAGGACGCACAAAGTATTGAAGACTTTCGGCTAGGTTAGGCGAAAGTCTCCAATACTTTGTGCGTCCTATGGCGGAAGTTTAAGACTTCCGCCAATTCTTGGAAACTTTCGCCTGATTTAGGCGAAAGTTTCTAAGAGTTTCGCCACAGGACGCACAAAGTATAAGAAACTTTCACCTGATTTAGGTGAAAGTCTACTGGAATTGAAATTTTTTCCTTACTGCTACTGTTTAGGTTAATGTTGGTATTTTTTTTATATAAATAGAGGTAAGGGTATTTTTGTCTTTTTACTATTAAAATTTAAAAAAGTGTCATGTATATAGTAAAAAATGTCCTGTAAATAACATGCCCCTATAATAATACTTCAACATGTAAAACAATTGCAAGTCAAAATTGCTTAAACAAGATTAAACATGATCCCCGACCCACTGAATAGCAGATCCAGTCTATGGTGTTGTGTGAAAGAGATGGATGCACATTGCGTGAAAGATAACAATATATATAGATATATATGTATATGTATCTATCTATATATATATGTATGTATATATATATATATATATGTATCTATATATATATGTATGTATGTATCTATATATGTATCTATATATATCTATGTATGTATGTATGTATCTATCTATATATGTATGTTTTGTATGCTCTGATACCATAAGGGGGAATCAATCCAACGATTCAAAGATTAATTAAGGAAGCATAAGGAATTTATTACACTGATTACAAACTGTCAATCTGATAAATTGTTTAAAAGAGATAAAAATGGGTAAAACGCCCTAACACGCCAATCCCAGGCTAACAACGGGCTAGACCCTCATCATCCTTTAAACAATAAACAGATGCCTGTTTGCATTCAACAACCCATACTTTCTTTAATTAATCCTAAAACAGCAAGTCGACTCAGACATATAGAATCATCATCATTACAGGAAAATCAAATAACTAAGTTTCATGGTTTAACACTATGTATTTAGCCTGTCATTAGGCTAAATATAACTGAAAATAAAATATTAAAAGACAGAAAATTAAATAAGACTTACCCTAAAAATTGTCTTCAAGTCTTCAATTCTTGAAGAGGAAAAGTATGTATATTAAAGGAAAATTTACAAAAGGAGGGATGGATGGATGATTTACAAGAGAGGAGAGAGGGAAGAGGGAAGGGAAGAGGAAGACTCCGGATTCTGAGTTCTCCCCTCTAACACTAAACTAACATATATTTATAGGCAGACCCTGCCTTTTACTATTACGGATTTGAAATTTTAAATTTTAAATCCGCTACAGTGATTTCGGATTCCAAACTATCAGTTATGAAGTTCGCTACAGTATTGCTGTCGGTGGAGTCCGCAACCGCCTATGTTAATTGTTTTTGGGGCTTTTACCGGTAAAACTGGTTACTGAGCTTTTTATTGCCAGCAGCATCTCATCAATGTCGATGTCGACTTCTTCATCTTCTTCCTGAGATTCTCCTGCAAGGCAATGGCCTTTGGCTTGAAATTGAAACCTCTGATTTTGAATTTTCAGGTTCTGGGCTAAATCTTTCTTTAAAAGATCCATATAAGAAGCTATAATTTCTTCTCGGGAAACAATACCCTTTTGCCTTTGGAGCATCCTATGAATTTGCTGGAAGGGACTAGATTCATCCCTTGGAGATATCTGTTTTTTCTGCTGATATTCCTGCAACTTTATCTTAATTTGATCAATTAATTCCTGACCTTGTATTACTCCATTAGCATCTGCTTTGATTAATTTATCCCGGAATTTAGTATAACCAATTCTCTTTAAACGGATTTTTTCTGGAGTATAACCCACTTCTGGAATCCATTTCCAGATCCAAGGAATTGAGAATTCAATAAAGAAATACATTGGAGCGATATTATCGTTCCAGTGATGATTATTATTCAGATTCATAATTTTAGGTGATATTTTCACCCAATCAGCATATAAGGCCTTGAAGGGCTCAGGTAGTACTTGGACTGATGGACCAAAAGTAAGCCACCATTTAACAAACCAATTTGGTATTTGCCTGTTATAAACATCAGCACAAATCTTTATAAACCAAGAGTGCTTCCTTCTTGGATTTTCGTAAAGAAATACTTTAGTAAGGGATTCAATATAATCCCAATATTTAAATTTGATCAGAACTTTCTGTTCAGGATGAAGATATTATTTATCCTTCATGGTTGATAAACCCCATTCTTCAGCTGATATAATCTGCTTAATAATAATTTTACTGAAGTTATAAACATTCTGGGCGCTACCAGCACCTGTAAAATGTGTTATTTCACAATTTCCTGAAAACTTCAAAATATTTTCGAAGTAAGATCTGGGCTTATAAGCCAGTTCAGCATATGATGAACTATCCAAATATCTCTGCATTAGCATCCATGGATCATTGACCCATTGTAAATCTTTACCTTCTAAGAGGATTATTACCTCTTTGTAATTGTTCTGATGATATGAAGCCATATGGTCTTCATTTTCTTCTTCTCCTACGATTTTTGAAAAGGAGGATGATGATGAAGCAGTATTACCCTGCTTTTGTGATATGAACTCCATAAATTCTTCATATAAAGGATCCTCAGGTGACATACTCCTTCTAGCAGAAATATTTTCTGCTACAAGCCTTCTTCCGCCATGCTGGGCGAGGATATTTCCTCGTCCTCCACGACCACGGTAACGGCCAGAGGCCCTCCCCCTGGGGAGCATCACCCTACAATCATAAAAATTATGATCAGCCATTATTCAAAAATTCTCTAGTCAAGAAATCTGGAGGACTATTGTCTTCACCCTTCTTATATTGAATATCAAAATCAAATGGGGCTAAATGAGCCTGCCATCTTGCAAACATTTGTTTAGAAACATCATGTTTAAAATCTTTATTAAACATAAATTTTGTAGATTTACAATCAGTTCTTATTATAAACTTTTGATTATACAGATCATCTTGGAATTTTAACACACATTTAACAATAGCTAAGATTTCTTTTGCTACCGCAGCATAATTTTTCTGACTATTAGACCATTTGCCTGAGTAGTATCTAACAAGAAATTCTTGTTTATCATCTTTAGATTTTTGTTTTAAAATTCCACCATAACCTATATCTGAAGCATCTGTTTATATTATCTTCTCCAGATTAGGATTTGCAATCATTAAACAAGGTAGTGATTTCACTTTTGACTTAATTTGTCTGACTGCCTCTGTATGTTTATTAGACCATGGCATAGGATTTTTCTTTAACTGTCATAAAGAATTGCAGTATCTTCATTAAGATTTTTATAGTAGGAGGAAATATAATTTAGACTTCCTAAAAATCTTTGCAATTGAGTTTTATCTAATATTTCATCTGAAAATTTTGAAGCAAAATCTATACTTCTGTTGATAGGAATAATATTTTCTTTTTCAATATTGTGACCCAAAAATCTTATTTTTGTTTGAAACAAACTCATTTTTGATTTAGATATAACTAAACCATTTTGAATAATCAAAATTTTAAAAATATTCAAATGTTTAAAATGGGTTTCAATATCTTTAGAAAATACTAAGATATCATCAATATAAACAATGATAAATTCACTATAAGGAATAAAAATATCATTCATTAGTTGTTGAAATTCTGAAGGAGCATTCTTCAGACCAAAATGCATTACCTTCCATTCATAATGTCCTATCGGAACAGCAAAAGCTGTTTTGTATTGATCTTTACTATTAATCTGTATTTGCCAATATCCTGATTTTAAAGCAAATTTGAAAAATATTATTGAATCATATAATCTATCTAATAAATCTTTTTTATTAGGAATAGGATGCCTAATCCATTTTAAAACTTTATTAAGAGGTTTGTAATTTATTACCATCCTAGGTATTCCTCTGTCAATTTCACTATGTTTATTAACATAAAATGCAGTACATGACCACGGAGATTTTGAAGGTTGTATTAATTCTTTTTGTAAAAGAGATTGTATTTATTTTTTACATAATTCCAAATATTCAGAATTCATTTGACAAGGTCTAGCCTTGGTTGGAATTTTCTTTTCATCAAAATCATCTTCGTATGGAAGACTAACAATATGCTTTTTCTTATCCCAAAAAGCATTTGGATGATCAGTACAAATTTCCAATGAAAAATTATTAATTATTAATTTTATTTTATCCTGTAATTTAGGATTTTGAAGCTTTTCTTCAATTGTCAAAATATTTATTTCATGTTTTAAAAACATCATTTGATTCTTTTTCCTAAGAATATTTTCTTTTATAGTATTTAATACTTTTGAAAATGGTTCCATTATAAATTGGAAATTTATTTGATTATTTTCATAAGTTCCTTTTAATCCTTTAGAATCAATATGATAAATAGGATATAATTTTTTCAAAAATGGTGTTCCAAGTATAACTTGATTTGTAATGTTTTTAACCAATAAAAAACTTTCTGGAATGCAAACTTTATTTTTGCAAATGTATGCTTTGGGGAGTTTAAACTGGATATCTAATTTTTCTCCTCCAACATGTCTTAAACTATGAGTAGTTTAAAAAAAATATCTGGTAGGTATTATACCTTCTTGTATGACACTAATATCTGCACCACTATCAATTAATGCAGTTAATTCAATTTGAAAATTATTATCAATTAAAAGAGTAATTTTTGTATACCACTTTTGAGTAGTAATAATATCTAATGAAGTTAAAAATTGTTCCTCACCATTTGGTGGTTTTTCTTCTTGAAAAGTAATTATTTCTTTTCCTTTTTCTAAATTAGAAATTCTTTCTTCAAAACCAATATTTCTTATCTTAAGAAATTGGATTTCCTTTTGAAGATTTTGAACTTCATTATTCAAATCATTTATTGAAGTATTTGAAGTTAAACTATTACTTCTTTCTTTCATTAATTTCTGAACTTCTAACATAGAATATGGTTCATTATAAATTTTATTTTCAAAATCATTTTCATTATTACTACTGGTAGAAGGAAGATTTTGAATATCATCAATTATTTTTGACCTTAATTCAGAATTTTTTATTTGTTTTAAAAATTCTAACTGGCTATTATCTGTTAAGACATTTATATCTTTAAATTGAGACATTATTTTATAAAATTTTTCATTTTCCGAATTATCATCTAATTGTTTTAAACAAGATCCTTTAGTGCTACAAGCACAATCAGAATCTGACTCATTTGATAAATCATTTTCTGAAAAATTTATTTCATTCTCTTCATCTGAAGATTCAGAAAACTCTGAACTAGAACTTGTTTCTAATAATATTTTTGAAATCTTATCTTTTAATTCTTCATCTATTTCTAAAGAACTTATTTTCTTTTTTAATTTGCATTTATTTGCAAAATGACCTATTTTCCCACATTTATAACATTTGATATTTTGTGTGTCTTTTTTTCTAGCTATTCTAGCCTTTTTTCTTTTTAATTTCTTTTCTTTATTCTTTTTAGAATTTCTTCTTTTTCTGAAAATTTTTTCAGGTTTTTCTATCTTATGAGACTTTTTATGAGGAAATGGAATTTCCATTCCAAATTGACTACAGAAATGTCCTAATTGACTTCTTTCTGTTAATCTCTGACTCTTAATTTGTTGACTTAATTTTATTTCATTACATAATGATAAACCTTCTTGAACGCAAGTTGCGATTAGTCTACCATATGTATATTCATTATATGGGATAGTAATTTTATCCTTTGTAAGAGCTTTCCTAACTCTTTCGGCAAATAAGCTGGGAAGACCATCTATAAATTTAGACTTCCAATGACTACTATTACTTTCAGGCAATTCCATGACTCTATTAAGGAATGCATCTTTATACCATCTAAATTCAGAAAGTGTTTTACACCTATGATTTTGTAATAAAGTACGGATATTTTCACTATTATCTGAAATTCTACCCGTAAAATGTTCAAGAATTGTGACTATTAATGTATAAACAGAATTTTCAACCAATTGGTCACCTTCCTGTTTAACAATTCTATAAACTTCTTCTTTAGCTATTGGAGATAAATAATTATCCCACCAACCTTTTAGTTGGCCAGTAAAACCTGCAACTATCATTTTTGCAATATTACTATCAGAATTACCATTACTTTTGCAAATAGTACTATACATTAACATTCTATGAACAACATTATAAATTTGTTTTTCTGTATAACCACTTATATTCCATTCATAAATATTTTTACTACTATAACTATTATTATTAATATATTCTTGTTCCTCATGAAGAACATCCATCGGAGATGGTCTATTATAATAGTTTATTCTTTGAGTTGGCCTATCAGCATACCTATACATTTCTCCTATTTTGTTTATTTCATCTTTTATTACTTTTTTATATTCTGGATTATTTTCAATTTCATTTGAAAATTCTTCTTCAATTGTGGTTATATTTAACCCTTTAAAATTTTCATTTATTAATTTTTCCAATTCTGGAGCAATAGTTTTAAACTTGAAATTTTTTATTTCAGGTGGAGGCTGAAGACTAGGAGCCGCTAAGACACCTGTATTTTCTTTTATATTACTAGTAGGTATATTACTAGTACTAGCCCCTGTATTATTTTCTATTAATTTATCTAATCTATCATGTAAAGAGAGAATTTGTTCTCCTAAGACAATTAAATACACATTTGTATAATTTTGTTGTTCAATAATTTTATTAATATTTTTGACTGTTATTGTCAAAGTATCTTCTTCAAATAATTTTCAAAAAAGCAGTGAAATTCATAGAAATTTTATCTTTTATTATTGAAAAAGATCCTTGAGGAGGAAATTGACTCTTCAAAATATTACCATTTGGTAACCTATATTCTCTTTCTATTACTGAGATACATGGTTCAACATAATTATGAATAAACCATGGAACAAAAGGAAATAAAATATTTTTTTCTCCTAAGAATTTATAAAACTCATCTTGAAGATTATTTCTTTCTTCTAAAGAAAACGATTGAAAAAAACATTTCCTAAATACTTCCCATCTGGGCAATAAGAATTCATTTCTTATTTTTTCTCTAGCCTTAGATCATTTACTAAAATCTATCTTTGGTTTATTATTCATATTGAAAAATTCATTTCTGATTCGGTTATTTCCGGCTCTTTTCTATCAGAAATATCATGCACAATATTATTCTTTTTCTTATATAATAAATCAACATGAGGATTTTTCTCCTCACTTACCTGAATATGATCATCAGCAAAATTTATAGGAGGAATATAACCAGGAATATATCTTCTAGCATATGAAGTAGAAGGATTATGATGGTTTATTCCATCACGTAATAATTCTTCAGAAATTAAAGTATTATGATGGGTTATTCCATCACTTGAATTTAAATGACTATTATTTAAAGCAGTATGAAAGGAATTTAAAGAACTATGGCGATTATTCTCACCACTTGAATGTAAAGACAAGTTAGGATGATGTTTATTCACATCACCTGTATAAGAAGCAGAATGTCTATGAGACATAGAGATATTATCTTCAAAAGGGGAAATAAATGATCTTACAGAAGAAGATTTGGATATTCCATGAGTATTACTCATCTGTACATAAACATCTCCATCTAGAGTCTGAATTATATTAGAAATCTGATGTTCATTTTTAGGTTCAATATGAGCAACCCTGGTCATTTTCCAATGCTGAGGAATAGGGATTTCATCCCATTTAATTGTCCTTCTTGTCGTTATATTGGACTTATTAAAATTTGACTCAATTATAATAGTTTCATTTAAATCTTTATTTTTTTCTTCCACTTTATAACATGGATTTAAAGTATATAACGGCTTATAATAAATTCTATAACAAATACACATAATTTCTGTGCCAGGTTCATAATTATAACCTTTAGTTTTAATATTCAAAGTTAAAGCCTTACAAATATTTTTGTCAGTTAAAGATAATTAAAAATTTGGATGAACATTAAAGTATACTGGGCCATGTGCCAGACTGGACTGTATAACTCCAATTATAGATTTTCTCCATTCTTTATTTCTACCATCTCTTAAAGTTGCTATGAAACTTTCTGATAAATTATCCAAAGTTAATGGTTTAAAAGCAATTTGCACTAAACCAATATTTAAAAATTTATGAGTAAAACGATATGAATCTAAATCTTCTTCATTAAGAAGAGTTATTACTGTATCAACATCTTGAATAGCTAAGGATTGTTCAGTTGTTTTACAAATCTGTTTCAATCCAATTTTATTAAAAAATCCTTGATGATAAATCAATTTTGGTTCCACATAGGGAATTGTCCATTTGGATAAAAGATCTAAATCTGAGGGTAAATCAACCTCAGATTTCATTTTATTTTTAATATTATCTTTTTTCTGAAATATCTTCAGTTTTTTCCATTTTAAAAAGAGTGTTAAACCAAGAAACCAGTTATCTTCATTAACCATAATGGCTCTGATACCATAAGGGGGAATCAATCCAATGATTCAAAGATTAATTAAGGAAGCATAAGGAATTTATTACACTGATTACAAACTATCAATCTGATAAATTGTTTAAAAGAGATAAAAATGGGTAAGTATGTATGTATTTTGTATATATATATGTATGTATGTATGTATGTATCTATATATGTATGTATCTATATATGTATGTATGTATGTATGTATATTACTGTTGATGTAATCAGATTATGTTTGAATAGTCAAGGGGGCTAATAGTAATATTCTCAAATTTGGAGGGTCCATTGGTTATTAATCCAAACCGCAAGAAAAGTGGATGTAATTAGCCGAAGATGTTGTATGGTTTTTAGCTAGTCAGAGTCCAATAGTTGTGTGTTGATGCATATAACCTATTCAATATTGGACTACAATAATCTTCAAGATGGAGGCCTCACACATTTTTTTTTTCTTCTAACGTGACATTTAGGCTTTGTTATTTTCTATTCTATTCTACAAAAATCATTATTTTTTTTCAAAAATTTTACGCAAACAAAAAACCTCATTTTCTAATCAGTTCAAAATTCAAAATTCCCTCTAAATTTCTACTCACATAAATTCAAAAAATAACATAATCATTACACTTTTTCTTCTCTTTCCTACCCAACTTGGTGGGCCCCCACCAAAACGTTGCACTGTCCAGCCAGCGTGCAAGGCAAGCGCGCCTGGGGCCCAGCTGGTGGTTGTCGGCCACCAGCACTTATATATATATATATATATATATATATATATATATATCAAACTACCCGTTGCAAGGTAGTTTTTTTTTTCTTCCTTTTTTGTTATTTTAGCCGTTCAACAACGGCTATAAAATTTTTTTTTTCCCTTTTTTTCAAATACGGTTATGTGCGCTTTTTTTTGGTCTTTTTTATTTTTTTATTTTTTATGATATAGCTGTTTCAATTTATTTCCTATAGATACCTATCAATTCTATTATTTCTCTACTCCTTATCCAAATCATACATCTCCCTAATCAAGTTTTAGAACTTTTGATTATCTTATTTTGTAAACTAGCCGTTAAACAACTAGCCGTTAAAAACTAGCCGTTACAGAACTAGCCGTTACACAACAACCCATTTCAGCTTTGGCTATATATACTACTCCATTTGGAGAAACATTGCACAACTCTTCATACGCATAATAATTGTCTTAGTTCTCAATTCTCAAATTGCCACGTTTGATTTTCATCTTTTTTCATTGTCTTCCATATCCAAATTCTTTATCGAAATGGCTGAAAATAGTCCGGGGTCATTCCCTTATTTTTTTGGTTCGGCATACACGCAAGGAGATTTGAGCTCGCAAAGTTCCAGCTCCAATGCTACTTCTAATCCCCAGTTTTTTCAAGTTCTGATCTGCATCTTTTAGGTGAATTATTTTAGCACTTGCTATGGCAGTTCTCACGAGCTTTTGCCCAAGGTTTTAATGTTTATTTGCAGTTTTGGAGATTGGGCTTAAGAAGAAAAGAATGTGCAAAAAGAGTAGAAGAATTGGAGCGGATGAGTCACGCCTGAAAAGCCTACACAATTTGTGGGCTAAACCAAGAAGGAAGCCCACACGAAAGATCAGCAGATCCAATTCGCTTGAGAGGAAGAATTGCGAAGCAAACAAAGAAGGAAATTGGATGCGTGGAAATTGGAATGTTGATCAAGATTAATTCCAATTGGAATCTTAATTTAATATCCAATCTAATTGAGCTGTCAACCGAATTCTAATTGGAATCCAATCCAATGGTGGCCGATTGCATGCGATGGAATATGCTGTGAAACTTAAGTGAGAAGCAAAGAAGTTTTTGGCAATCACCAATCCAAGAAGGAATTAAAGAGAGAAGTTGGGAGTTACCAAATTTGAACAAACTCCATGTGCTTAATTAATTATCTTTCCAATTAGAAGAAGGTTTCCTTATTCCATTAGGAGATTGATTAATTGTTGATTTTGTCTCCCTATAGATATGGGATGATACCTACGCGAAGAAAACAACAAGTTTTATAGAGAATAGTTTCTTATTTTACAAGTAATTCTCATGCAAGATACAATTCGTTTTAGTTTATTTTTCCTCCGTTTTTCTCTGTTCTGTTCTGTTTTGCTCTGTTTCAATCACAACTTTAGATTTTCCCGACTGGTAGTCTACCATTAGGCCAAACTGGAGGTTGTCAGATCGCGAATTCTGAAATTCCAGTGCAGTATTTTCTTTTCTATTTTAATGTCTTCTTTTATATTTATGTGTTTTTCGTGTTTTATCATGAGTAGCTAATTTATTAGTTCTGATATTATGTAAGAAGCCATAATCCATGCATGTATGAAACCCAGGAATTAATCTAAGGTCTAATAAATTGTGTTTCTAAATTGCCTGTGTTTATATGTCTAATTACTAAGATTCTATTAAGCCTGATCAACTTAGTTTAATCTGGTAGAGTCAGTGAGTGGTACAACTTCCGGCCAAGTAGTACATGATTAATTGGGTAATAATTTCTAATGCATCGTCAGTAGAAATTATTAGTTTCGGGTTCTTCTAGTTCTTAATACTTCTATTTGTTGATTAATAAGGTTTGCGGGGACTCGCGGTCTGTTAAGTGTAGTTAGAGAATAATTCCTTTGCGGGGACTCGCAGGGGATTATCGAGAATCTATGGGAGAATTGGGATTATTTGCGGGGACTCGCGGTAATACTTTAACTGAAACGACATAAGTAATTAGACAAGTTAAGAGGTTTATGATTGCATGCATGAGATTAAGGTGGATTTACATAATACCGGAATTTTCTCTCATTAATTGATATATGTTCAAGTCTTTTATTTAATTATTAGTTTAATTATTATTTTGCTATATTTAAGTGACAACTCTAAGGTCTCTTAAGAGACACAAAGGTGACTGCTAGTCAATAGTTTGGTTTATTTGCATGTTAATTGGAATTTGAATTAAATTACCGTCTCTGTGGATCGACCCTGTCTACTACTGTGCTATATTTTATTAGCATCTTAATTGCAGGTTTTAAACAATACTTTTACTGTATTTGGTAGACCCACGACAAGTCCTATCAAGTTCCGTATCCCCAATTCCTTCCACATAATGTTTCCAACTTTAGAGCAATGGGTGGCCATTTTGGAATGTCACATTCTGGTGTGTTTCACTTTCCACCACCACCACAGACGTCTCACGATTTTGGACTTTTGAGCCTTGGAGGATCTTCATCCGACAAGGAGATATCTTCGCCATTTCCATTTGTCGCATTGTAATAGTTCCCATCACACAACCCGGTGTAAAGGACACTCCCGACGACACCAACAAATGCAGAGGTCGAAGTAGCAGCAGCGTGAAGGTGCCATGGTCACACGAAGAAGAGAAGTGTCTTGCACAAGCTAGGGGCACCATTAGCAGTTGCTCAAAAATTGGCAATGCACAGAAGAATAAGGACTTCTGGGAAAAAACGGCTGCGTACTATAGTGAACATCGGCCAGAGGGTACCGCCAACAGATCAGGAAGTGCTATTAAATCACATTACTATCAGATGATCCCTAATGTTACCGCTTTCTCGGGTTTCTATAATAATTTTTACAGTAATCGTGCAAGTGGTCAAAGTGATGGAGATCATGTTTTTGAGGCTGCGATGGCCCAGTGGAAAGCAATCAACCAGACGAAAACCTTCAAGTACATGCACGTATGGAAGATAATGAAAGAGTTAGAGAAATGGGCTCCTCTACAAATGGATCAGCATGCTAGCAAGAAGTCGAGGACATCCGAATCGGAGGGGCATACTTCACCAGGTTGTTCGATTTGGTCTCGTCCAATGGGGCAGCAGAGGGCAAAAAGACAGGGCAAAGCCAAACTAAAAGTTTCTAATGATGGTGGTTCTAACAAGTGGGAAAAACTCACTAATATGCAAGCGGAAAGGATAAAACAGAAAGAAGAAGAGCTAAAATAGAAAGAAGAAGAGTTGAAACAGAAAGAAGATGAGCTCAAACAGAAAGATGAAATTTTTTTGCTAAAGGAATATAAAATCTATATGAAGGATACAAGTGGAATGTCACCGGCACAACTGAAAGTTCATATGAGCCTCGTTGAAAAGATTAGAGGGAAACGAGGTTGGTGATTTAAGTTTCAATTATGTAACCGTTGAATTATGTACTTTTACTTTTAGTCCTACTTTTTAATTATGTAATATTTATTTTAATTATGTAGAATCTATTTTAATATAATGTACTCTACATAATATTTTCCTATTTTAATTGAGTAATGTATTTTTATGAAATTAAATTAAATATTTCATTAAATTAAATTTATAATTAAAAATAATTAATACATATAGTATCAAAATAAATATATTAAATGTAAAAAGATGTGTATATAGTGGGACCCGGGTTGAAGTTGCTTTTGTAAGTTTATTGTTATGGGAGATAGGTTTATAAAAGTGGTGAGTTTTTTCTTTTGATTGGCGCTGATGTGGTATGATAAAGTTGATTTTTGGGGTTTATGGTTGCAAGCACCCTTATGAAAAGATGGTAGACGATTAATTTTATTTTTTCATTTTTGTTTGGCCAAAAAAAAAAAAAAAAAGATTTTCAACATATAATGCTGCATGGATATTCACTACCCCAAAATGGAAAAGGGGAGGCGGGTGCCCGGTGTGTGCACCCGAGTGTGGGCCGCCTCCAATAACCCTTATGATAAATCGTTATTGGAGGCGGGTGCTCGTTACACCCGCCCCCAATATTCCCACAGTACAAAATTTAATTTCCCTTTCTTCAATTTTTGGTTTCAGTAGGAATCGAACTCGCGACTGTATAATCACTTGACTCTTGCACATTAAATTTACCACTAAGCTATATACTCATGTATATAAAGTTAAAATCGAAAGTATATATTTATATATATTTTTTTAAAACTTGTGATTTTTCTTACCTAATAATTTATCGCCTTTTTTCAAAATTATTTTCAACTTTCAAAATTATCCTAGTGAATTATTTTTAAATTTATTTCCAACTTTCAACAGTCCAAAAAAAAGAGAATTTTCGAAACACTAATGATTAAAATTTGCAAAAATGCACCCGCCACCAATAAACACGATATTGGAGGCGGGTGCATGTCTATTGGATGCACCGGCCTCCAAAGGCATTACCGGCCCCTTTGGACAAACACCCGCCTCCAAATGGGCGCTTCCTTTGATCATTTATGTACTAGTGATTGGGCGACGTACAATAGTTGCGTGTTAGCACACAATCTATTCAAAATTGGGGGTATAATGACTTCCAAGGTTGGGTAAAGCTTTCTGAAATACTTAAAAAAGATTTGATCACCCAATTTTTTCCAACTTCATCTTGGAGAAGACGCTACACAGTTAATTTGACTGTCCATATTTGTTTGTCATCATTATCATTATTATTTTTTTTGGCAGACTAAAATGTTGTACGTACGTATTTTTGGTGGGTGTAACTTGTTGATGCACAATTTGTTAAATTTGGGATACAATGCTTAAATTACATTCTTTTCTTCTTTTCATTATTGTTTTAATCACAAAGTATTTATATATACATACATACATACATATTTTAAATTCAATACAAAAATTACAATTATTCCTGTTGGACATGCTTTTAAAAAAATAAAAATAAAAATAATAATAAATGTGGGGCGGATCCTTTTTATTAATTTGCGGGCAAAAGTACAAAAGCTGAGCTGAGCTTGGAGAGAGGCTTGGAAGAAATCGGGATGGAAGCCTGCCTTGCTAAGAAATCAGCCGATCGAGGAGTTTGCTTCAAGGTAGTTGTGGCCACCTTAAAATCTTTGCCAGTCATATGATGCGAAGTAGGAGTTGGAAGATCCCAATTCCCAAAGCTTAAAATGTGAAAAAAAAGATAATATTAGGCAGTCCAAATATCATTTTTCCAGGGGTACTAATTGCAGGAAAGTTTTAAAATTTTGAATGGCTTAAAAGATAAAACTACCCCGGTGGTAATTTTATCCTTAAACATTACTTTTTTTTTTTATTATTTTTTTTATCTTCCATTTACTTCAAATTAGACTCAAAAATAAAACGTTGATTTGTGCATGAAACATGGACGATATTTATGAACGCGACACATATTTTATGTACGGTAATAAAATTTTATGTATTTTTAACATTTTGACTCAAGAAACAAACACTAATCTGTGTATGGAACATAGAAGATAATTATGAACAAAATACATATTTTACGGTCACTAAAATTTCTTTATTTTTGACATGTAAAGTGCCAAAAAAAAAAAAAAGGAAAAACAAAAACTCCTTAAGCCGCTTGCGCCTAAGGAGAGGGAACCCCTTAGGCTTGTGCCGAAGGGATTCCCTCCCCTTAGGCCGCCACTACCTGAGGTGTTTCATACCCTTAGGCGGAGGCATCCTAAGGGGAGGCCGAGTGCATCGAAGGGGAAGATTCCCCTTCGGTACCTTTGGTGCAGGTCGGCTAAAGGGCGACGTGCCCCAAGGGGCTTCCATACCCCTAATGTTGCAGCTGCTAAGGGGTGGAAACCCCTTAGGCGCCGCAAGCCAAAGGGCTGGTTAAAAAGAAAATAAAATTACATTGATAGGATAAAAATATGACAAGAGTATCTTAGTATTTTCGCCTATTAAAAATTTTAAACATTCCCCGCATTTAGTAATTTTTTTTTTTTAGTGCAAAAAAAAAGATGGTATACACTTATAATATGAATATGTCATATTCGTTCAACATGCTCTTCATTTCAGATTAATATTTTGCATAGATATTACAACATTTGTATATTGGTGCACCATCTATTCAAAATTGGGGTGCAACTTAAAGTACTTTAATAAAAAAAAAATTAAAATTCACCCGCCCAAATTTTTTTTCCAACGTACAGTTGTCTCTATCATATTCATTGGACACAAAGAGAAATTAAACTAGGTTGTTGCATGTATATTGGGCGGGGTAAAATGGTTGTGTTGGTTCACAATTTATTATAATTTTGGGTACAATTGCCTTCAAGATGGAGTACAATGCTTAAAATACTTTTCAAGAAATTTTTCGACGGCCAATTTTTTTTTCCACAACGCTGAACAAAGGTGGTAGATGTATAATTTGTCTTTGATATATTTGTTCAGAATTAAAATTTTGCTTGGATATTGGACAGGGTATAATCATTGCGTGTTAGTGCCTAATTTATTGAAAATCGGGTCGAGTGATCTTCATTATGGAGTATAATGCTTCAAACACTTTTAATTTTAAAAAAAATAAAAAATGCTTCAAACACTTCAAAAATGATTTTGTCGCCTGCCGTTTTTTTTTTTCCAACGAAAGAAAAGATTTTAGCCGCTTAATTTTAATTTTGTGATTATCGCTCAGCATAAAAATATTTCCAGCTAAAATATTGCATGGATAGTCAGGTAGAGGTCTATTTTCGCCCCTAATGTTTTACTTTGAGGCCAAATAAGCCAACGTGACGTCACGTCCAAATAAGTTCAGGACGTTTTAGGTTGTGTCTAAATACAACCTCAATATTTACAGTATAGGGCCAAATTGGTCCATCTATGTTAATGTGCATGTATACATAGAGGGGATAAATTAGCCCTATATTTTATAATGTCGGAGGCTTATTGGGAACCAACATGACGTTAGGGGCTTATTTGGTGAGTTTTTTTTACATTAATAATCAATTTTTAATGGAAAATCCCGAAGGGCCTATTAGGGTTTATTCCTAAAATAGAGAAAGAGATTTTTCAAAAATCGCTTTAAAAAAAAAAAAAAATTCCGTTTCTTTGTGGAGAAAGCGATTTCTTAAAAATTTCTTTCTTCACAAAAAATTCTTTCTCCATTTGTGAAGATTTCTTCACAATTTCTTTTTTCCATTTCTGAAGAGAGTGACTTTTCAAAAATCGCTTTCTTCGCAATTTTTTCTCCGTTTGTCAAGAAAGCGATTCTTAAAATAAAAAAATTCTTTATGCATAATTTTTTCCCCTTTTGTGAAGATATCTCTTTCTTAAAAATTTTTTTCTTTCCCGCTAGTGAGGAGCGATGATTCAAAAATCTCTTACTTCAAAAAACCAAGTCGTCTGGTTGCTCATGCAAACTCTGCAGTACCGATGGGTACGAATGAATGTGCATTGAGCTGCATGCATCAATATCTCATTCGTTGCAAACACTATTCCAATTTGAATCTCCGAAGTGAAATCATCTGCCCAGTCCGGTTGTTTGTTAGCATCAAATTTATCTTACATGTGATGTTTTTCATCTCCAGTGTCTTGGAAAAATTCGATCCTAGACCCAACATCCTCATCCTTTGGCACAAGTGATAATACTATTTATGAATTGTCGCACTTATCATTCTCATCTCCAATAGCGGAGCCAGAAAAAAATTATAGGGGGCACTAATACAAACAAAGTAACACATATTCAAATAAATAAATAAATAAATAAATATATATATATATATATATATATATAAGAGTACCCAGGGTGGAGTCAGTGAGGGCCTAGAGCGGTGCTCATCTCCATGGTCAGACTCTTGACTGCCATCGATCGAACTCATTATATTCATAGTCATAAAAAAATTTAGTTTTGTGAAAAAAAATGATTTGAAAAATGGCTATTGTGAAGAAAGATATCTTACCATTCTAACAATGAACTTCTAATTATGTAATTACTCAATTATAAGATATCGATATTAATACTAATAATATTAGAGTGATTTTTCTTGGTGGGGTATTATATTAATTTGGGTCTATTATCAAAACTCTAGTCTATTTAAGTCAAACCCAAGTCAATTTTAGAGTTAAAGAGTTAACAAACATGCAAAGTTAGTCTCTCATATTAAGTCATTTTCAGTGTGAAAAAATTGGCCGAGTCTCACAAATTGAGTTGGCTGAGTGTATCAGAATTAATTGAGTAGGATGAATCATGAATGTATCAGAATAAACTCAATAAATAAAATCTCAAGATTTTCAGAACTGATGCATGAATTTTTGGATTTGCATACGGGCACCCTGGCCTTCCACCGTTCTTCCAATTCATGCGTTTTCTGTTTATTTCCCTTATATATAGGTTAGAGAGTCATAGCTAGGGCAGGCTAAGACAGTTCCATTTTGCCTTCCTTCCTCTTCTTGCTGCTCATTAGTTCTTTAACACACTTGAGAGACCAGAAACATTTGTGTGGCCTTATTTTTGCATCATATCCTGGGCAGTTCCTATCCAGCACCATCCTGTAAGTAAGGTGTGAAAGAGATAGATGAGTATTAGGGTTTCTCATCTTCATGGTGCTAATCTTTTCTGAGCTCTTAATTTTTTTTTATCTACTTTGAATATGCAGGAACAACTGGATTTTGGTTGGGCTTCTCTTGATTGATTTGATTTGGAATTTTCAAGATGGAGAAGGTTGATGAAATCCGTGCTCTCTTGTTCTTCACTGTACATGTTCACAAATTTACATGTCTGATAGATTACTGTGTTGTTGCACCAGAGTTATGTTTCTGTAAGAAGTGGTTCATGTCTTTCAAATGTGCACCCCTTTGCTTCATGGTTGATATAAAAAGTCTATCGCATATTTGGGAATGGAAATATGGATTACCTTTGGTTGATGATAAAATTAATAATGTCAAAATTAGGTTTGAATTTGTGATTGTTTTCTGTACTTGTGAAGTTCTTAATTAGTTTGCATAATGCTTCCATGATGATGTAATTTTTGTATATTAGGGTTAAGTAGATGATAGAGTATTGTTGTTAAACTCGGCCCTAAACTCGTAGACTCGCCCGAGTCTAGCCAAGCTAAACTCGGTCAACTCGGCCAAACTCAGTAGACTCGTCTGAGTCTACCGAGTCTGGTCCGAGTTAAAAAAATTATTATGGGCTGCTATTTGGAGAGATTGGGCCAAAAAATTTTAGCCCAATTTACTCTATTCAGCCTTTAATTTTTTTTTAGAATAGATAGCCTCTCCCTTCTCCTTTTACAAAGGAGTTTTCTGACTCCATTCCTCTTTCCCACCGATGTGGGACTGGAGGAGACTCTCCAGTGGAGAGTTGATGAAACGGAAAAAAAAATTAAAACACTATATATATATATATATATATATCATTTCAAAACTTGTGGGTTCCATTACACTACTAATTTTCTTTTTGAGTAAATAACATTTTTTTTTTCAATAAAAGTTATGATTTTCTATTAAACTGCTAATTTCTCATCCATATTCGAATCTTTTATCAACAAAATTTTAAATATTTTTCTTAACTTGTAAGTTTTCATTTCTTTTTAGGGTCAGTTACTTTTTTTTCTTTTCCTCTAAAACTTGTTTGTTCCTATCAAATTATAATTCCTCACAATTAATTAATAATATAGTGAAACATATTGAAAATATTAATTTATTTATTTTATTTTCAAATATAAATCGTAATAATTCTACCAATATTTTTTCCAACTTGCACATTTAACTTTTATAATTAAATTTAAATTATTAGTAGTAGTTTATAACTCAATTTGTGTACATATGTCATTTATAGTCAATTTTAAGCTATTTCCGATTTTACGATCCGATTCTACGATTTCGATTCTAGGCCTAAAACGATTCTAGCCAAGAATACGAGTTTAACAACCTTGTGATAGACAAAGAAATACATATTGGTCTGGAACTTGTTTCTCCTTCTTGATACCCATTTTCAGCTATCTACTTGGATGGGAGTTAAGGAAGAGAGTTCAAGAAAAATTCTTTGTTGTTATGAAAGCTTTAATACTATGTCTTTGAATACCTTCACAACCCTCTCGAAAAATGTCTTGCTTTCTTGTGTTGTATTACATGCTAATGTTTTATGTATCTATTTCCATTGAAGTTGAACTTGTTTATCCACTAAGCTCTTTTCATATTCCTCAAACTCTACTCCATCATCAATTTCCACATTGTAGGGTCAAGGTTATGCTGAAAACCAAGGTGAAAGTGGAGAATTATTGCCATGCCAGTCAATCTGAAGTTAATCAAAATGAAAGCGCAATTGATTCTGTTGGGGTGGAGGATGACGCAGATGTTCTCGATAGTATTTGGAATGATTTACATGAAAGCAGCAAGGTAACACTCACTTGCTTCCTCTCTATTTGATTTCATATGTTGAAACCTCCTTTTGATTTCATATTTACTCTGATGTTCAATAGGATACTTTTGAAGATTCTTTGTCTGCTAAACACTCCATACTGAAGGTGCAGAAGATTGTGATCATTCTTTCATCTTGAAAGAGGACATAGGTTCTGTCTGTGGACTCATTGAGAAACCAATTGACACCATGATTCAGTATACATTTCGAAAGGTTTGGATTTCATCATTATTTTCTTAGGTTTACTTTTTCTTCATATTTTACATCCAATCCCTATTATATGGTTATTTGTTGAAAGTAGCTTCAAGTAGGGGAGTTTTTTACTGCTGTGAAGTAAGTTATTATATAAACTTAATGCATGTGTCACATAGATATACATTTGTATATGCATGTGTTATAAATATGTATATGTACGATCCTAATCCACTATAAATCCATGATATTTGGTATACAGAGAGCTATTTAGCCATAAATATAGATCTAGATATTTGCCCCCTTTGTTTATGTACATAGATTTGATGTCTATTGCACTTGATATTTATTTGGTCACTATTAATTGCTTGTGTAAGAGGAAGAGGAGTGCAAATGATTTATATCACACTGATATGTTGGCTGATGACATAACTAGGGGTGAACATGACTGGTCTTCATTTGGAATCGCTGTCCATCCGCGCCATCAAAAGTTAATGAAACCTCATCAGTTTGAGGGGTTGAACTTTCTAGTGAGAAACCTGGTGACCGATGATCCTAGGAGTACTTGTATACTGGCCCATGCCCCGGAATCAGATAAAATGATAATTAGTTTTCTTCAGAGCTTTATGGCTAGATGTCCTTCTGCCAAACCACTGATTGCGCTTCCAAGGGGCATCTTGTCAACTTGGAGGAAAGAACTTCTGAAATGGCAAGTGGAAGACACGCCGCTCTATGATTTCTATTCATCTAAAGCAGATACTAGAAGCCAGCAGCTTGAAGTTCTGAGGAAATGGGCAAATGGAAGACATTTTATTTTTGGGCTATAAACAGTTTACTGTTATTGTAGGTGACTTTGATGCCGATGGAACTACCAGAGAATGTCAGAATGTCTTAGTAGAAAGACCAACCATTCTTATCATGGATGAAGGCCGCACTCCCAGCGACTACGCTGTTGATCTGAAGTCTCTTGAAATGGTCCAGACACCAAGAAAAGTGGTTCTCCCTGGCACACTTTTTCAGAATCATGTCAAGGAAGACTTCAATGTTCTGAATCTTGTTTGTCCAGAATTTCTAGAGACAGAACCTCCGCGATCTCCAGTTTAGTTACTGGAGAGAAGCTTTCTACATAATCTTCACCCCTCAACGTGGTTGTCTCCTTTGGCTAGCAACAAGTCTTGCCTGCCTTTGTATCTACCTATGGAGCCATCAGCCTTCCTTTTGATTTTATATAGCTATGTGCATCCCATTGCCTTCTTTTCCGGGTGGAAGAACAGCTAGATCCCTTAAGGATATTTTGGGCGTATTTTTTTTTTTCCAAAATTGCTAGATCTTTTAACAAACACTGCTATATCAGCATTTAACGGAGCAGACTCTAGAAACCTATCACCACAATCATTAACATCAACCTTCTCCATCTAAAATCTTGCTCACTTTGATACACAGTCCATTCAAACCACATCTTCGCGATGCACTCCTTTGTGAAGCAAGTCAAATGATCTTCCCCTTCCTGAGAACCAGAGGCAACCAACCTGTAAGTGTATATTTTTCTCTGTTGTCCAGGTCGAAATGCACGTCCAATTGCTTGGCGTGTAACTGAAGGGTTTAAATGTGTATCCAGTATGATAATTCGAGATGCTCATACAAGGGATATCCCTTCTTCACAAGCTTTAATGGATCCGAAAAAGACTCTAGAGTCTGGAGAAGTATTAAATTGCTCCACTGAATAATCACGAACATCTGCATCACAATCACCTGTGATCACAAAGATTTCCTTGCCGACAGCATAATTCCTTACCTTCACAGTCAATCTCTCCAACAATTTCAGAGGCGCAAGATACTGGCTGAAAACCAGAAGCTTCTCACCCATCAATTCCCATAGCTGGAGAAGATTCAAATAGAATTTAGCCTTCACTCCTATCTCCTCCAGATTCTCCATAATTAGGTCAATCTTTGAAGCCGTTTTCAGATGTGGATGCACATAAATGAGACTTTCTTCTGACATTATTTTGAACCTATTTTTGCATTTCTTTAGCTCTTCAACTTCTGTTTTTAGTCTCGCAGTGAGTCAAAAAGACAGTAAAGTCAACTAGTCCAGGCATTCATCTAAGGAATCACCCTTGTAGTAGTGAAGAACTTTTCTTGTCATCTCCCGCAGATCGTGTTTGATGTTCACCTTCCAGTTGAATTTTACATAATCTAGAATTGCCCGCTCGACCTCATCATAGATCGCGGACTACTCAAGTAAGTTTTATTTCTTATTTTAATTATGATCATCAAATTAAATAGTAGTATATAAGTCAATTGGTTTTTCTTCAATCTTCTTTTTTTCTTACTCTCTGTGCATTAATTAATCACTTAATTAGTTAAGTTTGATTTGTTTGTTTTGAGGAAGTAAGTAAAGTGATGGGGTGTGGGGTGTTTGGGGAACGAGGTTTACATTAATCATAAGGTCTTTTGTCTAGTTTCCATCACTCTTGTGACCATTCCTTGCTCCTTCCTTTCTCGCTTTAATTTTTTATACACATGGAGATAATACTACAGTCTCAATAAAAAATCATTTTGTTATTAGATAATAGTAACTCTATTATTAGATAACAAGTAATGCATCCAAAATAAAATTTAATGACAAAATGGTTGTTTAACGGGATAAATGTAGTTATTTTTCCCCCTCTCTCTCTCTATATATAACTTAATTAATGTGTTTTTTTCTCCTTCTTTTCTTTACAAATTTTTTTGTGCTTGCTCCATTACATATATAGAGTGTGTACTAAAATTATTAAATGCATGTTATGTTACCTTAGCTTAAATTTTGTATGATGAGGTTGAGTGGGCAATTCTAGATTATGTAAAATTCAACAGGAAGGTGAACATCATACATGATCTGCGGGAGATGACAAGAAAAGTTCATTACTACAAGGGTGATTCCTTAGATGAACGGCCTGGATTAGTCGACTTCACTGTCTTTCTTGAGCTCACCGCGAGACAGAATAGAAGTTGAAGAGCTAAAGAAATGCAAAAATAGGTTCAAAATAATGTCAGAAGGAAGTCTCATTTATGTGCATCCACGTCTGAAAACAGCTTCAAAGATTGACCTAATTCTGGAGAATCTGGGAGGAGATAGGAGTGAAGGCTAAATTCTATTTAAATCTTCCAGCTATGGGAATTGATGGGTGAGAAGCTTCTGGTTTTCAGCCAGTATCTTGCGCCTCTGAAATTGTTGGAGAGATTGACTGTGAAGGTAAGAATTATGCTGTCGGCAAGGAAATCTTTGTGATCACAGGTGATTGTGATGCAGATGTTCGTGATTATTCAGTGGAGCAATTTAATACTTCTCCAGACTCTAGAGTCTTTTTCGGATCCATTAAAGCTTGTGAAGAAGGGATATCCCTTGTAGGAGCATCTCGAATTATCATACTGGATACACATTTAAACCCTTCTGTTACAGGCCAGGCGATTGGACAACAGAGAAAAATATACACTTACAGGTTGGTTGCCTCTGGTTCTCCAGAAGAGGAAGATCATTTGACTTGCTTCAGAAAGGAGTGCATCGCGAAGATGTGGTTTGAATGGACTGTGTATCAAAGTGAGCAAGATTTTGAGATGGAGAAGGTTGATGTTAATGATGTGGTGATAGGCTTCTCGAGTCTGCTCGGTTAAATGCTGATGTGGTTTCTGTCTGTAAAAAGGTACGTTAGTGAAGCTTTTTCTCCTTTACAGTTACACTATATTTGTTTTCAGTTTCTTGGTTGTCTAATCCTCATTTCCTGTATTCATTATTTTTCAGGTAAATGGTTGGCACAATTAGGAGGCTTGTAATTAGCTGGTCATTTGCTGGATATACCTTATACTTTTGAGTTTTCCATTATAGGCAGCTTGCATACGACGTTTAAGTCCCGAAATTTACAAGGAATTTGATTACAGGAATAGTTGTATACCCCCATCATTGTGAGAATGAGTTTAAACTTTCTTACTGCTGTCTGATGTACTTAACTCAATCTGATTGTAACTTGAATCATACTTTTTGGCTCTGTTCTTTTTCAAACATAATCAGGAAAATTATCACTTTTTTTTCAAAAATATTACACAAAGAAACAACATCATTTTTATAAAATCCACAATTCAAATTTAAAAATTTTCTCTAAATTCTCACCCACATAAATTCAAAAAAAACATAATCATTACACTTTTTCTTCTCTTTCCTACACAAATTCCCAAAAGAAATTCCCTCCAAAATAAAATTCTTCCCTAACCAAAAAATTTCCTATCTATAGTACTTAGAGAACAGAGCCTTTGTGCGCTCAAAGATAGCAGTAAGCAGTTGATTTGCATTCTTATGGAGACCAATATCTATTTATGGATGTGGATCCTTGGTATATGCATGTATGAAGAAGTGATTTAGAGACACTGAGGACACAGTTGAATGGGATGAAAGATTTTCACTCAACTTTAATTTCCGTTTACTTAGGATATGAATATACTGAAAAGAATGTTAGGTCTAGTGATGAACTCTTATCAGAAAAATGTCAAAATTTCTTGGCCCTGCATATGCTAAAGAAACAATGCTTCCTTAAACAGACTCTAGCTAAAACTTTTCATTGATATTTATAATGAATGGCATACAGATATACACAACCAAAATGGTATACAGAGATCACGCCAAAATGTATTAATGCTTTTTACAAGAATGTTCTGCACTGATAAATTTGGCTTCCAAGTTCTCATTCCTGTTTTCTTCCAAAATCTCATAAAATTTTCCAGACCATCAGCACAAACATAACCAAACATTATAATAAAGCCATTCCTTTCATTGTACGAAGATACACTCCAGCAACAGGAGGGATGGTCTAACCAAACTACACCGGTAAGAGCGCGCCGATAAGCGCTGCAATGGTAGTTGTATGAAGAAACATACCTCACCTCTGATGATAAGCAAAGGGAACAATGAAAAAATAGTTAAATCTTTCTCCAAGAAACAGAACAAAGACCCAGTAGCTGTTCGCCAATGCAACTTATCTAATTAGCCAATCTTCTTTTGGACAAAGATCACAGGTTAAATGAATGTCTTGGAATGTTAAATAACACTAAATCTAATGCAAGAAACTACAGCTCCGCGATTCGTCAACTGTCTACAGCAACTGCATTAAGATTGATAAAACAAATGGAAGCAATAAAGTACACCACAAAATGTGAACATAGTTAAAGAAATTCTTCCTATATACGGCTCCATCCATCATGTTGCAAACTTATTATCAGTAAAATCAGTTAATTCCTTAAAATCACCAAGATAAAGAAAATCACAATCTACAAACATATTGGTGCCTATTAATAGCTGACGTAGCGGAAGCTATCTATGAGAAAATTTCGCGAAAACCAGAAGAAGCCTTCTGAAAAACTGTTAAATTGAAGAACAATTGTCAGTCAAACAAGCATCCAACAATCGTTGAATCCACAATAGGATTACCAAAAATTAGGAAAGAAATAATACTGATTTTCAATTAATCAAAAGCTGCTTACTGCTTGCCTGAAACCGAAATTTAAGAAAAAAAAGGAAAACATACCAAAAAAGGAAATATTGCCGGTTCCTATATGGAATCGATCTCCTATTGAGAACAGGAATAACGAAGAAAACATAATCAAAATCGGATGTTCCTATCAAGAGTTATACCCAAAACAAAACTTTCCAAAAACGGGCTTTTGAAGGCCCAAATGATGTCGGATCGCCGAAATCCGGCGTAGGCCTTGGCAAAGCCATGTGTCCTGCTCTTGGGCTCATTTCCCATCGACCAGAGCCGCCGGATCTGCAAAATCCCACTGTTTTTTCTTGCGCCGGGCAACTTGGTCCATCTTCGCCAAATAGACTAACTCCATTTCTGACGCCACATCAATAGCACAGGCAACAAAATACTGTGTACTAATTCATACAACGGTTGGAAAACATTATTGCCCACTTCTTTCTCAATCATTAATCTAGCTAATTAGGATATTTTGGGCAGATTTTCTTTCCAGAATTACTAGATCTTTTAACAAACGTTGCTATATTGTTTCTAATAAAATTATAAACGACATGTTGTTCTCTAGATTTGATCTGTAGTGTTAGTGTATAGATTAGCCCAATGGGCTGTTAGTGTATAGATTAGTCCAATGGGCTTAACCCAGTATCCTACTTGTACTACTTGTACTATTGTACTACTTGTACTACACCTAGTGTACTACTTGTACTACTTGTACTACACTTAGCCTATACCTAGTCTATATATAGGCTCTCTTTGTACAATGTTAGACACACAATAAAATCATTGTTCAACAAATCTTTTCTTTTATATTTTTATCATGGTATCAGAGCCATTGCTCTAATTCTTTTGGTTCCTGTGGATATTTCCGGCGTTCTTCCGCTGCCCTCATCTTCATCCGGTAATCCGGTCAGAAGAATAGTCCCGCCGTCACGCCCACAACTCTTTCCAAAACTCGGTCTCCCACGCGCCCAACACGCGCCGACAGCCGGTTCTGTGCCTGACACCACGCGCCTTCACGCGCCTCGAGTCGCCTCTGCACCACTAGCGCACGTCTGCCACTTCAGCATGTCATCATCTGACCATGTATTGGCTACACCATCTCCACAGCCTCCCATTGCTGCATTCACTGCTCCTCCACGGATAAACTCTGGGCGTCCCACCTCTCAGTCTTCCAAAGGTATTCGCTGTGAGTTTTGCCGTGCTAAAGGGCATGACATCTCCGTTTGTCGCAAACTGCAGAAATTTATGCAAGAGCAGAATAAAGCTTCTCTTCCTCGGGCAGCTGCTGTATCTCCTTCTGATCCATCGGTTCCTACCGGTCCACCTTCGACTTCCTCACTTACTACGGCTGATATTGAGGCAGTTGTTCAACAGGTTTTATCCCGTACTTCCACTGCCCTATCTGTCACCTCAGGTAACCATTCTTGGTTTTTTGATACTGCTTGTTGTAACCATATGACTCCTGATGAATCCCAATTTTCTGATAAGGCACTCTTAGAACATCCAATCACCATTTACACTGCTGATGGAACTCCTATGCCTGTTAGTCATAAAGGAACAATCTCTTCTCCTTGTTTATCCCTTAGTGACACTTTTCATATCCCAAAGTTATCCCTCAATTTGCTGTCTGTTGGCCAACTTTGTGAATTGGGCGTAGATGTTCTCTTTACTAATCATGGTGTGGAAGTGCAGGATCCCCGGACAGGTCAAGTTCTTGGACAGGCCGTAAGGTTGGTCGCATGTTTGAGGTTCATGACCTGAAAATTCCTTCCCGAGTCGTTTCTGCAGCTGCTGCCACTATTACCTCCTCACCTGATCTATGGCATGCTCGTCTTGGTCATCCATCCTTATCTCGTCTTCAGCTGTTGGCTTCTCAAGGTCATTTAGGTTCGGTTCAGTTTCAAAAATTTGATTGTACTTCTTGTCATTTTGGCAAACAAACAAAATTGCCCTTTAATAATAGTGACTCCTTTTCTTCCGCACCCTTTGATCTTATACATTCTGATATTTGGGGTCCTGCACCTGTTCCTACTGAGGGGGGATCTAGATATTTTGTCATATTTGTGGATGATTTTTCTCGATATACTTGGATTTATCTGCTTCATCATAGGTCTGAACTTGTGTCTGTTTATCAAACATTTCATAAAATGATTCAAACACAGTTTAATCGCACTGTCAAAGTTTTTCGATCAGATAATGCTCAAGAATATAATGATAAGTCTTTTCTATTCTTTTTAGACAATCATGGTACCCTTACTCAGCGGTCTTGTCCTTATACCTCCCAACAAAATGGTCGTGCAGAACGAAAACATCGTCACATTCTTGATGTTGTCCGTACCCTTCTCATTTCTGCCTCTCTTCCTGAACGTTTTTGGGGTGAGGCTGCCCTCACTGCTGTATACACCATTAATCGCATCCCTTCACCAACTACACACAACAAATCACCATTTGAGCTTCTCTATGGTCAAACCCCTGACTACTCATCTCTTCGGGTTTTTGGTTGTGCTTGCTTTGTCTCTCTTCCTACTCATGAACGAACAAAGCTCCAACCTCGTGCTCGTCTCTGTTGTTTCCTTGGTTATGGTGTATCTCAAAAGGGATTTCGCTGCTATGATCCCATTTCTCGTCGTCTTCGTGTCTCCCGTCATGTTGAGTTTTGGGAACATCGTCCTTTTACGAGTCTCCAGCAGTTTCCTACATCCTCTTCCTCCGAGTCTCCCATTTTTACTGATCTTCTTCTCCCTCTCTATCCTAAACTTGTGGAGGATTCTTCAACATCGGCTGCCTCTCCAGACGACTCATCTACGGTTCTGTCCTCGGCACATGACCTGCCTGTCTTGGATCCTGTGGCACCACCATATCCTGAATCTCTTGATGGTCCAGAACTACGTCGTTCCACTCGGGTAAGCATTCCTCCCTCTTATCTCTCTGATTATCACTGCTCTTTTGCCCTTGCCACCCTCTATGAACCTCGCACCTATCGTGAGGCACATACTGACCCTCTTTGGCAGCAAGCTATGAATGATGAACTAGATGCCCTTAATAAAAATCACACTTGGGATATGGTTGATTTGCCTCCTGGTCAGACTGTAGTAGGTTGTAGGTGGGTCTACAAGATCAAGACCAAGGCTGATGGATCTGTTGAACGCTACAAGGCTCGCCTAGTTGCCAAGGGTTTTACCCAACAGTATGGCATTGACTATGAGGAAACATTTGCTCCTGTTGCTCGCCTTACATCTGTCCGCTGTCTCATTGCTGTGGCTGCTGTTCGCCGTTGGCCTCTTTATCAAATGGACGTGAAAAATGCTTTCCTCAAAGGTGACCTTAATGAAGAAGTGTACATGCAACCACCCCCTGGTTATCCACATTTAGGCAGTCAAGTTTGTCGTCTTCGTCGTGCTCTTTATGGCCTCAAGCAGGCTCCTCGAGCTTGGTTTGAAAAGTTCAGCTCAGTTGTTGCTCAGCAGGGTTTCACTTTGAGTCCTCATGACACTGCTCTCTTCGTTCGCAAATCCTCTGCTGGTATCACTCTTGTTCTTCTCTATGTTGATGATATGATTATTACTGGAGATGATTCTGCAGGTATCCGCTCTCTCCAGTACTTTCTCAGTCAGCATTTTGAGATGAAAGATTTGGGCACTCTTAGCTATTTTCTTGGCCTTGAGGTTACCTCATCCTCTGATGGATACTATCTTTCCCAAGCTAAATATGCTTCTGATCTTCTCTCCAAAGCCGGTATCACTGACAACAAGACTGCTTCCACTCCTTTGGAATATAATGCCAAGCTCACACCCTTAGACGGTGAACCTTTATCTGATGCTACTCGCTATCGTCAGCTGGTTGGTAGTCTAATCTATCTCACTGTTACTCGTCCCGATATTTCACATTCTGTGGGTATGGTTAGTAAATTCATGGATGCCCCTCGTTCTGTTCACTATGCTGCTGTTCTTCGGATACTCCGATATGTCAAGGGTACACTTTATCATGGTCTCCACTATTCCTCTCAGTCTTCACTTGAGCTTCTTGCTTATTCAGATGCGGACTGGGCTGGTGATCCGACTGATCGATGCTCTATCACAGGCTTCTGTTTCCTGTTGGGTACTTCTCTTGTCTCATGGCGTAGCAAAAAGCAGGAAGTTGTTTCCCGTTCCAGTACTGAGGCTGAGTATCGTGCCCTTGCCGATACCACCTGTGAGCTTGTCTGGCTGCGCTGGCTCTTGGCTGACATGGATCCACAACCCATTGCTACTCCTCTTTATTGTGACAATCGTAGTGCTATCTACATTGCTCATAATGATGTCTTCCACGAACGTACCAAGCACATTGAGATCGACTGCCACATTACTCGCATGCATCTCAAGAAAGGCACTCTCAAGTTATTCTCCATATCATCTGCTGACCAGCCTGCTGATATTTTCACCAAATCTCACCCACCTGGTCGTCTTCGAGATCTTATATCCAAACTCCAGTTGGCTTCCTCCTTGCCACCTTGAGTTTGAGGGGGGATGTTAGTGTATAGATTAGCCCAATGGGCTGTTAGTGTATAGATTAGTCCAATGGGCTTAACCCAGTATCCTACTTGTACTACTTGTACTATTGTACTACTTGTTGGGCGAAGTTATGACAATGAAATCTAGTTGGGCGAAGTTAGAAGATTGCATGGCCTTCCTTTGGCATGAAATCTTGTGCATTGCTTTCTTGTGAGATCAGTTTATGTGAATTCATGATGTCAATTTGAAGCTAAGATACTTTATGTAAGGAGAAAAAAAGGGGGACTCGCCTGTCTAATCGTCTGACGTTTGACGGCGAAACTTTGGTAGCTAAACTTGACACACGTATTTTTATCAATAAGTGACACATCAGGCTAACTGTGATACATTAGAGGCAATGCGATGTATATATCAAAAGACTAAACTCAATATGCGATACTTCACCCAGCTAACTCATAACACCAAATAAGCTCGATGTTGTTCCTGCTCGAACAAAATCAAATATTAGTAGAAATAATAATATAAAATAAATTAAAGTAAATAACAATAATTTAGATAAAACTAGTGTGGCATGGGCTGTTGAATCCTAGGGTGAAAGCTAAACGATAGTGATCTGCTGCATCGGATTCTTCCGCAGAGGCGCTTGAATCACCTAAGAATAGCAATTACGAGCCTCAGCCCATGCCGCACTAATTTTCTCTAAATTATTGTTTTTACTTTAATTATATTATATTATATTATTTCTACTAATATTATGATTTTGTTCGAGCAAGAGCAACAATCTTAGGTGATTCAGTCTTTGTGGAGAATCAATGTATGATCATTAATTTGTTTTGCATGTCACGATCCATGGAGAGAATCAAATCTCTCATGCCTACGTTGCTGAAGGGTTAGTGGTCGACTAATGAGAAGAATTAGAACGGAATACAAAATTCATTGAGGCTATATTCAATGATTTTGGTATGTGTTTATTTGAAAAAATACAGAAACTTGAGGTATGTGTTTATTTGAAAGAATACATATCATGAGTAATTGATTAAGATGCACATGAATATGTTTTATGCATATTTGTGCTTCTAGGCTTAAAGTTTTATTAGATTCATGAGATGAATGTTTTATGCTTTGAGATAATTTGTAATATGCTTATAGATGAAATTATGTGTTTGAATTCTATCAATTAAAGAAACAATACAAGGGATAAATAAAAAAGGCATGTGCATTGATTTGTATTGTTAATTTAATTTATGAATCACATATTTGTGGTGAGAAAAAGAAGAAGAAGAAGAAGAAGAGAAATAGTGGGGTGTGTATAAAGTTTCTTTTTCTCTTGTGAAAATACTATATTGTGCATGAGATAACAATATTCAAAATTATTTGAAATTTCATAGAATGTTATGATCATAAATTATGCTACGAGTTAGTATATTCATAATTTATGTGATTTTATCATTTTGTGAAAGAGTTATGAGATTATAAATTTATAGTGACTAGCGGGAGCATCCTAAAGATAATAATTTAGAAAATAAATATTTTTCTATTGAAATTATTTTTCCATTTACTACATTGACTTGTTTTTCATAATATTACCACAATTGAATAATTGATAATTTTGAGAATTTGATATAAATGAAAATTAATGCTTTATGCATGTGACCAATTTGTGTGGTGTCATAAATTTTCACAAATTGTGAAAATATGAAATGAAAAACATTTGTTTCAATAAATATTGAAATTTGGTAAATTTTGAGCTATTTATTATTTTGAGTATTATATGATGTGCTCAGCTTTATTAAAAAAAAAATGATTATATTTTAATATATAGTAATGGAGTATGAAAATAAGTGAGGGTATTACATTTTGCATATAATATTTTGCAAATGATTTTAGAAAACTCCCATTATCCAATTATTGCAAATACTTATATATTTGAGAATTTTGAGAATGAAGTGAATTCATTGTTTGCAATATTAATTTGAGAATTATTTTTTGTGATCATATTATATATATTTGAATCACTTAAGTTAATTATCTCAGTGCTTAAATGGAGAATTATCATATTTGAAAAAAATTGATAAATGCACTTGGGTGTTGTTGTACCATTTTTCTTGCAGTATGAAGTTAGTTGTTTGAGATTGACAAAATGGCTCCCAGTAGTATAGAGTCTATTGGCCATTGAACACTTTAAAAATGCAAGGAAATAAATTTATAGCTCCTAGTAGTAGACTATTGGTCATCCTCATAATGATTCCTAGTAGTGAGGCTATTAACTATGCTCATTTGCCAATAATAATAGTAGACTCACTACCATAGAATGAGCTAAAGGAGTCGTCTCTTTGGAGGCGGGTGCACTAACACCCTCCTCCAAAGAGGGTGGAAAATTTGGAAAAGGCATATTTGGAGGCGAGTGTTGCCATCACCCACCTCCAAATATGCCTTTCATTGGAGGCGGGTGAAATTAACACCCGCCTCTAATAAGTTATTAGCTTATTGGCGGCGGGTGAATGAAAGACATATTTGGAGGCGGGTGTAGGTAACACCAGCCTCCAAATATGGAGGATCTCAATGGAGGCGGGTGCAATAGACTTTTTTTTTGGCCTTTTGGGAGGCGAGTAAAGGCAAACACCCGGTGAAACCCGTCTCCAGTTTGCTAAATACGGGACTTGTGAATTATATTCTCTTATACAAATGAGAATTGTAATTGATTAGGAAATTCCCTTATGAATTTACTTACTAAATAGCCTGAAAGGAGTTTGAAAAATCCCGCTCCTAGCACTAGGATCTCGCGCGAAGGCAACGTTGCTCTGTTACAAGTTAATCGGCCCACCTTAATTCTGTTGAATGGCTGACCGAGGCACCACCGCCATCACCTGCGCAGTGCCGTCGACCGCCGCCGGACAGAATGGTACCCGTTTAGTGCGGTATTTCGGAATCATTTGTTTATTGTGCCTAAATTTTTGTTGTACTTTCATGCCCGATTATGTTTATATTGCTGAGCATGTAGTGTAAACTCTGTTTCAAGATATCCTAGCATTCCCTTTTTCGAGTTTTGAGACTCTCGTTCAATCTGGGTATAATAGTAGACTGGAACGGGAATGGGAATGAAATTCGGGTTTGGCCATGAGGGCAGTGGGGGGTTCAGGTTGGCGACACCCATGTTCTTAGATGTGATTCGCACTTATGTTATCCAAACACCATGAAAGGGTATATTTTCTTAGATTTTGTTTATATCTATTTTTAGGGGGGGGTGGGGAAGTATGCTATATTTTCCTTTCTGCTTTTCTTTCTATTTGATTTGTATGCAGGGCATTCTGTCTGAATAAAGGCTTTTGCACATTTGAGTTGGTAGGCAAAGAGTGTTGATATTTACTCTAGCAACATAACATTTGTAAAAATTTGTAGTCTCTTAAAATTTGTTAAGTGTCTTTCTTGCAATTCACTTGTCTTTTTGTGTTGCAGTTTGGGGCTTTTCTTGATAGAAGGATTGTCTTCTATATTCTTCCAGTTCTCTCATTTGGTCTTCTTTATTCGAAGCTTCCACATAAGGTATCATGCATTGACTTCTGGATATTATTTGATTGGATAAGGACTTGTTGAGCTGTCTGAAGCTGTAATGTGAATTTATTAATAGTTCCCTTCCTATCTTTAATTTGGCAGCCGCAGTTGCAGCTAGGAGGATGTATGTAGCTCTTCTTTGTTCTAATTACTCTCTCAAACTCTAACCATGAAATGTGAGTATTTTCAGATTTTAAGATTACTTGAACCTTTTTATGTTTGGAGTGTGGGGCTGAGGACTCTGAACAGCCCTCTTATTTTTTCTTTTGAGTTAATTGATGAAATGTGGTCGGATGCTCTGAATTTTGCTAGTCAAAATTGCTCCTTTTTTCATCTCTTTGTTGTCGGAATTAACTGTACAAATTGAAATACAGTTACAGTGCTTGCCTTGCCCGCCCCTATGGATTGGATAATCAGAATCTGGTTCGTTCTTTATGAACTCCCCACTCACACTCACATTCACACAGACATTCATGAAGTATCTTGATACGTTTTAATGTGTGTGTGTTGATTTCCACGCAAATTCTTGAGAAATGATGATTAGTTGGCTTGGATTGAGCTCCTTGGCATGCGTTTGTGAAGTTATTTTATGTTGTTTTGAATAATTCCGTCGAAATCATGTAGAATTTTTTGCTGGATGACCTCTGTTCTTGAGTTAGATTCTAGATGTGGTTATAGTAAACTATCGTCAACTTAGATTTTGTTTAGAGAGTTTCATACGCCTCTTCATTCATCGATTGTACAATACATGATGAAGTTTCCTTTCTCATGCTTCCCTGTTCATTTGAATTCTTCAAGTTTTCTCCAGCAGAACTTTCGAGAAAAATCTCATTCACAAAGGGAAGGGGAAAGAAGGGCAGATACACTTACTCAAGGTGTTGAATGCGCTCACTGACTTACTATTTTAAGCTATTTAATAATTGTAAAGTTTTTCACATTTGTTTGTCCATATTTCATATTTGTTTTCATATTTGAATGCTCAAGATGGTAGTGTGTTATTCAGATTTAATTCAATGTGAAAATGTGTTATTCAATTTTTATTGCTATTCCGTTTGAAAACAACCTGAATGAGAAAGAAAGAAGGTTATCAATTTCAGTGACATTTTTGTGGTGATGTCCATCTTATTGAGCTTATCTTTGCTATATACATGCTGCGATGTGCATCGGATTGAAATAGTACTGTCTTTTACAAGTGTTACTACTGACATATCAGTTTAAGTCTATGCACACACAACCTCCTCTTTGTTACTGCTGTTCGAGATTGCAAGTTTTGCCACTAGTGCAGTCAATTTCTCCACATTAGTAGTGAGCTGATTTAATTTTTCCTCCCCAGAATCATCAATAAATCAGACTTTAGCCTGCCGTTAGGCCAAACGGGCGGGTTCTCTGAACTGGCTTCTGGACTCGATGGTGTCTTCAATCATCTTTCTGGCCTTGGTTACTATATTATTCTGCATGCCCCATTGCTGGATCAATCCATGTGGTTCTAATCACTCGTGCACATCCCATGGTAGAAATATTGAAGTAATTGAGCCTCTAAATACTTATGATTTGGGCTGCTCTCCACCAACTCATTAAATCTCATCCAGTAATTGCTAAGGAACTCATCAACTTCTTGTTGAATGCTGCTGATCTCCTTCATAACCAAGTTAGTTTTTGTTGGAGGAAAGTATTTCTTTAGGAACAGATTTTTCATCTGCTGCCAGGTGGTGATAGAATTTCGTGGCAATGATGAAAACCACCTGTTTGCTGGACCTGTCAGGACATATGGGAAGACCACCAATTTCAGCTGGTCGAGGGTGGCACCTATGGGTAAGCGCCCCACCTTGCAATTCTTAATATACTCAGCAAGAAAGTTGTGTGGATCATCTCTAGCACCCCCATGAAATTTTGGGATGCCATTCAACCAGCCACTCTTCAATGGAAATCCATTGGGTAGTGTTGGAGTGACTACTGCTGAAGCTCTATCATCTGTATCATGGCTGCAGAGATCTTTTAGTGTGGGCTCTTCTTCTGGGCCCTCTACACGTTCTCTGTCACCCATTGGATTTGATTCAGAGTCAGGATGTGAAAACTCTGTTTCGGAGCTACCGGTCGTTTGGGCAAACGGTCAACTGACAGATGTTTCTGGGGGTTTTCTTAACCGTGTCTCCTTGGCTAAGCGTTTGTGGGTCTTCTCGATCTCTGGATCACTACGTAATTCCGCACCTGAAGATTTGGTCATGCACAACACAAGGAAACACCAATGCACATTAAATAGGAAAAAGAATAAAAATTGTAACCGTCCCCGGCAACGGCGCCAATTTGATAGGACTTGTCGTGGGTCTACCAAATACAGTAAAAGTACTGCTTAAAACCTACAATTAAGATCCTAATAAAATATAGCACAGTAGTAGACAGAGTTGATCCACAAAGACGACAATTTAATCCAATTTCCAAATAACGTGCAAATATAACCAAACTTTGACTAGTAGTCACATTTTTGTCTCTTAAGAGACCTTAGATTTGTCACTTAAAATAACAATTAAACTAATAATAAAATAAAGACTTAAAAAGATATCAATTAATGAGAGAAAATTTCGGTATTATGTAAATCGACCTTAATATCTTGCATGCAATCATAAACCTCTTATCTTGTCAAATTACTTATGCCATTTCAGTTATAGTATTACCGTGAGTTCCCGCAAATAATTCCAATTCCCCCATAGATTCTTGATAATCCCCTGCGAGTCCCTGCAAAGGAATTATTCTCTAACTACGTTAACTAACAGACCGCGAGTCCCCGCAAACCTTATTAATTAACAAATAGAAGCATTAAGAACTAGAAGAAGCTGAAACTAATAATTCCTACTGACGATGCATTAGAAATTATTACCCAATTAATCCTGTACTACTCGGCCGGTAGTTGTGCCACTCACTGACTCTACCAGATTAAACTAAGTTGATCAGGCTTAATAGAATCTTAGTAATTAGATATATAAACACAGGCAATTTAGAAACATAATTCATTAGACCTTAGATTAATTCCTGTGTTTCATACAAGCATGGATTATGGCTTCTTACATAATACCAGAATTAGCTACTCATGATAAAACACGAAAAACACATAAATATAAAAGAAGACATTAAAAGAGAAAAGAGAATACTGTACTGGAATTTAAGAATTCGCGATCTGGCACCCGGCAGTTTGGCCAAACGGTAGACTGTCCGTCGGAAAAAATCCAAGTCGCGATTGAAACAGAGCAAAACGGAACATAACAGAGAAAAACAGAGGAAAACTAAACTAAAATGAAACTGTATATTGCATGGAGAATAAAATTAACTAAGAAAACTACTCTCTGGAAAACTTCTTTAGAAAACTTCTATCCAAAAGTGCAGGAATAATCCCCATATATATAGGGATACAATCAGCAATTAACCAATCTCATAATGGAATAAGGAAACCTTCTTCTACTTGGAAAGAGAATTAATTAAGCACATGGAGTTTCTTCAAATTTGGTGACTCCCAACTTCTCTCTTTAATTCCTTCTTGAATTGGTAATTGCCAAAAAAAGCTCTTTGCTTCTTGCTTAATCACGCACGCACATATCACATCTTCCTTGCATGCGATTGGTCGCCAATGGATTGGATTCCAATTGGAATTCGGAGACAGCCCACTGTGAATTAATTGGAATCCAATTTGGATTTTGAACCAAGATTCCAAACGGAATTAATTTGGATCAACATTCCAAATTGGAGTCAACTTCCATGCAACCTATTCCTTCTTTGCTTTAGAACTTTGCTTGTTTGGCAATTCTTTCTCTCACGTGATTTAGGTTGGCTGACCTTTGCTGTGCGCTTCCTTCTTGGTTTAGCCCACAAATCGTGTGGGCTTTTCAGGCGTGACTCACCTGCTCCAATTCTTTCACTTTTTTGCACATTCTTTTCTTCTTAGGCCCGATCTCCAAAACTGCAAATAAACATTAAAACTTTGGACAAAAGCCCGTGAGAATTACCATAACAAGTGCTAAAATAATTCACCTAAAAGGTGCAGATCAACTAGATTGGGATCCAAACCACGGGAGACTCATATTTCAAATTGAATCTTGAGGGGAGTTTCGAACAACCTACATCAGAAACAACCAATGCAGCTATACGAGACACGAAGTTTGATTCTCAGTGATCTTGGCCCTTTTTCCCACCACCTCATGTACCCTCGACAACCCCTTCTAGAATCTAGCTATGGTTCTGCAGTTCAATTATTAATTATCTTTACATTCTTCCAATCCACTGCAACGCTTCAAAACAAAAATAAATACACCGTGTACCACACTTGGTCACCAATTAGCAAGTTCTAAGCATTTTCAGGTAATTTTGTATGGAGGATTTTTATTCTTTAATGATAATGAAGTTAGAGCTCAAAGTGGTAGCGTATAGAAATCAATAATTTGTCATTGGTTGCGGAGGAAAGAATATGTGATTGATAAGGAGAGTATCAGTTTATTCCTTAAGTAAATATAAAAGTTAGAATTAGATAAGGAATAGTCCTACAAAATAGGACTTTTTACTTTGTTAGATTACCTATTGTATGGTCCGTGCCGTCTATTTAAGACCTGAAAACATACTTCAGTAAATAAGAAAAAAGAAGGGATACTTCTCTTGATAGTATCAGAGCAATAGGTTAGGTTTATCGATGTCTGGTACCTCTTCAGCATCCTTGGATGCTGGTATTTCAGAGATGCGTTAAGAGCAATCCCACACGAACAGCTAACCCTCGTACAAAGCATTCTGAATGGGAAGAACTATTTTCAGTGGTCCAAACAGTAAAACTCGTGATAGACAGTAACGGTAAGCTTGGCTATCTCAATACAGGCATTGACAGCAGTTCCATGGTTACGTCATGGTTGATTAACTCTATGGACCAAGTTATAGCAAAACTATTCATTTTTCTTCCTATTACCAAGGAGGTTTGGGACGATTTTAGGGAAACCTACTCAGATTCGAAAAATTATTCGCAAATTTTCGAACTAAATTCACTTGTGTGGAAGATGCAACAAGGAGATCGAGAGGTCACTGTGTATTGTAACGAGATGATGGCAGATTTTCTAGAGCTAGACCTTTTTGAAGCTGAGAAATGAGCAAACTGGACAGTGTTCTCTACAAGAACAAAGTAGATAGAGGACGAGTGTTTCTTTTTTTGAATGGAATGAAGTCACTCAGCAAGGATTTAGATGAGGTTTGGGGCAAAATCCTGGGTCGTAAGCCTTTAAACTCAATCGGATAAGTTTTTTCTGAGGTGCGAAGGGAGGAAGCAAGGAGAAAGGTGATGCTTACTCCACACAGTGAATCACTAACAGAATAGGAGGATTCAATAGTTGCGATTAGAAATTCAGAAGGAGAAACAAGGCAAAACTAGGCCCCGGTGTGATCATTGCAAGGGGGGATGGCATACTCAAGAAACTTGTTGGAAGGTGCATGGGAAACCTGCAAACCAGAAGAAAAAGCATGCCCCCTCTACAATAAACCAGGGGGAGAAGGCTATGCACTGCAAATCTCCAATTCTAATTACGGACAAACAGTGAATTTAGCACCTATCCCGGCCTTCTCTAAAGACCAAATAGAGTATATACAGAAACCCTTCCTCTTCTTGCTCTCTAGCCAAGTTAGGTATAATTCTAATTGGTACAGTTACTTGTACCAAATCTAATGGTTTTTGGATAATAGATTCAGGAGCCATCAATCTTATGACCGACAGATACAAAGGCAGACCTGTAGCCAAAGGATAATATCACCAAAGGACTTTAGCATGAACAAAACCTTTAAATGTGACAGAAGTCTTTCACATGCATATGCAACAAACAAACACAAAAACAGAAAGCTGATCTTACATATTCGACGCAAAGATATTTAGAAAAAATCAGAAATTACATCCAAGATAGCAAGGATTTCAGGGACATTTTCCAGCGAAGTCTGAACCATAATCCCTGCCTCAATTAGTGGATAAAGTGGGTCCTTTTGCAAAGCCACAATGGTCACCTTCTCCATTTCGAAACTTGAAGTCAAAACAAATTGTTCGTGCATATTCATTAAAAAATAAAATAAAAGCTAAGAAAGCTATAAATTCAACAAACTAGCAGCCGCTTAAGGGATACCAACACTCTCCCCATCCCCCCCCCAACCCTCCCCCCCCCCCCCCCCTACCACTCACCACACCAGGTAAAGGCTTGGGTCACATTTTTCAGCAATGGCTCCTAAATCCAATAGCTCAAAGAAGGCCAATTCCAAGGGTATGAATATTTTTGAAGATCAGAATGAATGAATTGCTTAATTGTGTTCAGTATAATGCCATGAATTTATATGCATATGTACGTACAGATCAGTTTGCAAAATAAACAGAATAATAAAGATCTAGCTTAACATGTGGAGATAAGAATCACATCCTAACTAATGGATTATAAAGATTTAAACTACAGATAAAGATTTAAACTGATATGGCAGCTAATCTATACAACTAATCTATACCGTATCGTATCTAATCTTAAAATGCAGAATAGAATATACGCTAATACCCCCCCTCAAGTTGGAGTTGGTTTTAAAATTTCAAGAACACCCAACTTGCGAAGTAGTCGACGGTAGGTCTAGCCTCCAACTGGTTTGGTAAGAATGTCCGCCAGTTGCTCACTTGTTCGCAGGTATGAGAGGGAAAGTATCCCAGCTTTAAGCTTCTCGCGGACAAAATGACAGTCAATTTCAATATGTTTAGTGAGTTCATGAAATACTGGATTTTTGGCAATGTGAATTGCAGCTTGACTATCACAATGAACTGTAATAGGCTGCAGATGTGGAATGCCAAGATCTTTGAGAATGCACTTTAACCATTGCAGCTCAGATGTAAGAGTAGCAAGAGAACGATATTCAGCTTCTGCTGAAGAACGAGACACAGTCGGTTGCTTATTGGTTTTTCAAGAAATGGGACTAGAGCCTAACATGGTAAAATAACAAGTAGTAGAGCGACGAGTGGTAGGACAACTAGCCCAATCAGAGTCAGCGTAGCCAACAATTGTAAGAGAACTGGAGACAAAAAGGAATGAACCTGTTCCTACACTCCCCTTGAGATATCGGAGAACCCGGTTAGCCGCATCAATGTGAGCGGAGCGAGGGGACTGCATAAATTGACTGAGTGTGTTGACTGCATATTGAATGTCAGGCCGTGTGACAGTGAGATATAATAAACGACCAATAAGGCAACGATAAAGGTCTGGATCTTGAAGATGAGCACCATCGTTGGGGCAGAGACGGAGATGTTGCTCCATAGGAAAATCAGAAGGGCGGGAACCAGTCAACCCAGAGTCAGATAATATGTCCAGGGTGTATTTATGCTAGCATAAAAAAACTCCTTGTTTGGAGCTAGAGACTTCAATGCCTAAGAAATATTGAGGGTTCCCAAGATCCTCAAGAGAGAAAGATTGAGTGAGAAAGGTTTTAAAATTAGATATAGCATCATTATCATTTCCAGTAATGATAATGTCATCAACATAGACAAGGAAAAAATGGAGATATTGTCACGAATATAAGTGAAAAGACTGTAGTCTGCAACAGATTGATGAAAACCACGATGAATGAGAGCGGTGGAGAATTTGGAGAACCATTGACGGGATGCTTGCTTAAGGCCATAGAGGGATTTATTTAATTTGCAAACAAGAATCCTCCCCCGGACGAGAGAATCCAGGGGGAAGTTTCATATAAACTTCCTCGTCAAGATCTCCTTGGAGAAAAGCATTATTTACATCAATTTGAAATAAAAACCAATTTTTAATGGCAGCAATGGAGAGAAGAAGCCGAATAATTTAGCTACTGGAGCGAAGGTGTCATGATAATCAACACCTTCAATCTGAGTATATCCTTTGGCAACCAAACGAGTTTTTTTATCACTCAATAGCACTATCAGAATTATACTTTATTTTGTAAATCCATTTACAACCTATGGGTTTTTTTTCCAAGAGGAAGGGGGCATAAAGACCAAGTGTTGTTGGATTCTAGTGCCGAAATTTCTTTAGCCATAGCATTACGCCATTCAACATTTTTCATGGCTTGAGAATAAGATTTTGATTCCTGATGATCAAGAATATTAGTGAGAAAGGCACGATGACAGGTGCGCAAATTAGATAAAGAAAAATAATTTGCCAATGGAAAATTAGTTGATACTGAGATATGATTACAAACAAAATCCTTCAGATAACCCGGTGGGCAACGATTTCATTGAGAATGGTGATGAGTTAGAGAAGGTGTGACTGATGTAGGAGAATTGGTGGGGGCAGTAAGCTCAGAATTTGAATCGTCTACTCTAGGAGATGGAGAAAGAGTTTCGGTGGAACTGGTAGAGGGATTAGGAGAAAGAGAACCACTTGAAGGAACTCCATTGTGAGAAAGTTGGTGCTGAACCGGATAATCATATGTTTCATTATCAATTAATGGAGCAATAGTGATGGAAGAATCAACAGGCAAAGAGGGAAGATCATGGTAAGGAAAAGTGGATTCATGAAATACGACATTACGAGAAACATAAATTTGATGTGTTTTGAAATCATAAATTCGATATCCTTTTTGACCATATGGATAGCCAACAAAAATACCTGGTTTAGCCCGTTCATCAAATTTATGGTTAATGTTCATATTTTTAGCAAAACAGAAACAACCAAAAACACGAAGAGAGGAGTAAGATGGAATAGTGCCAAGTAAAACTTGGTGAGGGGATTTATAATTGAGGATCGGAGTAGGAAGTTTGTTAATGAGAAAACAAGCTGTGAGAATGCACTCACCCCAAAAGGAAAGAGGCAAATTTGCTTGAAATCTAATGGCTCGAGAAACATCTAGGAGATGCCGATGCTTTCGTTCCACGACTCCATTTTGTTGAGGGGTGGCAATGCAACTGCGTTGATGAATAATGCCATGGTCATGAAACCATGTTTGAATATTTTTATAAAGAAATTCAGTACCATTGTCAGAGCGTACTGTTTGGAGTTGGGGAAGAAAAATAACCCCATTACTAGAGTTGAGACGAGAGATTTTCGTCTTGAATTGATGATGAACTTGGTTGAAAAAATGAAGTAACATATGAAATGTTTCTGATTTTTGTGTCATTAAATAGACCCAAGTACATCTTGAGTAATCGCCTACAATGGTCAAAAAATAGCGCGAACCATTATTTGATGGTATTGAAAAGGGACCCCAAATATCAACATGGATTAATTCAAAACAATGAGAAGAACACGAATTACTATGAGGAAAAGAAAGTCGTGATTGTTTTGCACAAGGGCTAACATCACAAACAAAGTCTTTATTTGCAGTAACAACGGAAAAATTCTTAACAATGAAATCAAACCGAGATCTAGAAGGGTGACCAAGGCATGAATGCCATAGATCAGATTTATTACAAATTTTGAAAGAAAATGCAGAATTGAAACCAGAGCTTGCATCTAAAAAGAAAAGTCCATTATGAGCACTACCCTGACCAATCATCTTCTTTGTTGTGCGGTCTTGAAAAATACACTCAGAAGAGGAGAAAATCACATCACAATGCGATGACTTTGTTAATTATGAGATGGATAATAAGTTGAATTTAAACGAAGGAATGTGGAAGACATTCGTGAGAATAATTGAGGATGAACATTTAACCGTGCCTATGAGTGTCACAGGCGCTTGAGATCCATCAGGCAACTGAACTGATCAGGATGTTGAATGATAGAGTACGAAGAAAAATAAGAAAGAGAAGTGCAAATATGATTTGATGCACCTGAATCAATAATCCAACAATAAGGTAAACATGTAAGAGTAGTACTTGCAAAAAGGGCAGATGGAACTCCAGGCTCTTCTTTGGCCTACAATGCAATGAGTCAATTATATTGGTCAGATGTCAATTGACCAGTAAAATTAGCGGAAGTTGATGACGGCAGTTCTGGTTTCTTTGCCTGTTTGTCTGGAAAGCCATGGATCTAGTAGCATGTGGCAAGGGTATGCCCATGTTTATTACAGTATTCACAAAATGGGCGTTGACGCTTTCTTGGAGAGCGAGAAGGGAGCCTGGATGCCTGAAGGTCTGCAGAGTCAATGGTGGGAGCTATTAGGAGATTAATTTCTTGTTGTTTTTCTTCTTGACGCACCAAATTATAGATGCGTTGGATTGAAAGAAATGGCTCCATTAAAAGGATTTGGCTCCGGATAGCAGTGAAACGATCATGAAGTCCTTGAAGGAACTCCATGGCACGATCTTGATTCTGTTGTTCTATAATGCTTTTAGCATTACCAAAGATGCGAGTAATAGAGGTGATGGAATTGAGTTCATCCCATAAGGTTTTCAGTTGTGTGAAATATAATGACACAGATAAGCCTTCCTGTTTGAGGGCAGATCTTGACTGCTTCAATTGATAAATTTTTGGAGCATTAGATTGAGAGAAACGATCCTTGAGATCTGTCCAAATTTATGCTGCAGTTTCAGCATACAAGATACTTGGACAAATCTCAGGTGATACAGAATTGAGGATCTAGCTTCCAACCAAATCGTTGCATCGCTCCCAGTTAGAAATATCACTCCCAGTTGGCTTTGAAAAAGAGCCATCAACAAACCCAAGTTTATTTTTTGCACGAAGTGCCATTGTAACGGCACGACTCCACGAGCCGTAGTTATCGCCTGTCAACAATGGTGTAACGAGAACGGTGGAGGGGCTGTCTGAGTGGTGAATGGAATAAGTATCTGTGCTGGTGTGTGTTGATGGTGAGAAAGATGCAGTTGGTGAGGATGATTGATGATTGATGCAGGTTATGGCTCTGATACCATATGAATTTTGAAGATTAGAATGAATGAATTGCTTAATTGTATTCAGTATAATGCCATGAATTTATAGGCATATGTACGTACAGATCAGTTTACAAAATAAACAGAATAATAAAATCTAGCTTAACATGTGGAGATAAGAATCATATCCTAACTAATGGATTATAAAGATTTAAACTAGAGATAAAGATTTAAACTGATATGGCAACTAATCTATACCGTATCATATCTAATCTGAAAATGCAGAATAGAATATACGCTAATAAAGGGTCAGGCTGCTAAGGTTGCAAAGGTGGGGAAGTCTGGGACAACTTTCAAGATGAAGGCTAAGAAGATCCGCACCAAGGTCACCTTCCATCGTCCCAAGACATTGAAAAAGGATAGAAATCCGAAGTGCCCAGGAATCAGTGCCCCACCAAGGAACAAATTGGATCAGTATCAGATTCTCAAATATTCATTGTTGACATTCGTGCTGATAAGAAGAAAGTCAAGGATGCAGTGAAGAAGATGTATGACATTCAGACCAAGAAACTGAACACTTCGATCAGGCCCGACCCAACAAAGAAGGCTTTGGATGTGGCAAACAAGATTGGAATCATCTAAGCTGAATCTTGCTTCTATTTTTTCTTTGATCAAAGATTATCGTCACTTCCAATTTTTCAATACACTGAAATCAACATCTTAGATTTTAAAAAAAAAGAAAAAAAAAAGCTATAAATTCAACAAAGGGAAATCAAAAGTAAAAGTGATCGATTGCAGGGTTGGACTCTCTAACCTAGGATTTCTGGAACAAAATAACACTCAAAGAACACCTCAAGGGAAAGCAAGAAACAATCAAGAGCAACGAATTAACATTCAAAGAACTATGATTCAAATAAAAAACCTGATTGTTGATTCAAAAGTAGCAAAGGAGCAGTGCTACTTTGTTGTTCTTTCTGACGCGGTGCTCTCAGACTTACTGGCTGAGGAGGATTTCAAAACAAAATGATTCTGAAAAAACACTTCAAGTATACGAAATGGATGCACAATGGCGGCCGTACGAATTTTTGTGAGAGCCCACCACTTTTTGCATTTTTGTTAACTCTTTAATTTTGAAAAAACTGTCATTGACTGGGGTTTGAATGCATTAGACGTTGTAGTAAACTATCGTCAGTTAATTATATCAATATATTTATTTAATTTTCTAATTTCAGTTGTGCTATATTCAAATTTAAATACATCATTTTACATTTTCTTAGCCAATCAAATCACCTTCTGACCCAATGGTAATTTTCTCAAACCATGTGATTCATTGGGTAATTTTGAAAAACTTCACTATTAAATTAAGTTTTTCATGTATTTGTATAACGCAAGATTGTCGTTGCCTAACTGGTAAGGTGCTAAATAGAACTTGAGATGAGAAATTCCAAATTTAAAATCCGATATTGACAAACTAAAAGCAAAAACGGGGTAAGTAGGTTGGTGAAAATGAGTGGTCTCAAATCTGATATAACATACTGAAAATTAAGTGAAATATAGTGGGTTCAATAGATAATTTGGTCCCCTAGAGGCATCAACTGAAAACAAAAAAAATAAAGCGTTTTTCTTCTTAATCAGACTAAAAGAGTGTTGATTGTGAGTAAAATATTGACATGGTGAACTCAGCTCAAGTGCTCACATATGACAAAGTACTTTTTACTTTTTTTTTTCTTATGAAAAAAATGTTGATCTGAATTATTATTAGCTGCATGTGTTACAATAGTTGGTTTCCAATTTGGGTTACAATAATGTTATTGCGAGAGCAGTTTTTAGCAGACAGAGCAAAAAAATTATGTTGTTACCAAAACACCCTTATGTGATGATAAGGTTTATTTTTTCTTTCTTTTCCTTTCCTATATTTTCTCCCTTAATCTCTCCCCTCTCATGTATCTCGGATCCTCCATTGTGGACCTCTAAACTATATCTGATTAAACAAAGGAAAAATCTGCATCAAAATAGAAGTTCTCTTTTCTCTGACCATCATCCCACCACCTTGATGGGTAACGGTAATATTTATCTTCCGCCGTTCACGTTGAGCCGCTTTCCCAATCTATATTTTTCCTTTGTTTGAAATCATATTCCAAGAACGAATGAATCAAGACGAAATTAGTTCTCCACTCTTCAACCCACCATTTGGCTTTCGACTTGAAAATCCCACGTCAACAGCCGCTCCGACTTGGCCGTCCTCACCACGTTGTGGGCAAACAGGAACTGGGGATTCTGTTGTGCGGTGGCTTTGCCAAAGTTGTCAGAGGTAGATGAGAGATTTTTGTTTCCGATGCAAATGAACATAATAGGAGTGCTGTGAATGGAATTAAGAATAAAAGTCTAATCTGAGGCTTTATTTTGGTTGTTTGCAGAATGGAGATTATGGTGAAGAATCAAAAATAATTTGATCAGGATTGTTCAATGAAATGCTTTGCGAATTTGATTTAGTATCCAATTTTGTATGAAGTGCCCAGTTGTTGATGCGGTCAAGGGGTGGGTGGAGGTCGACAGAAGATTTAGAGGGACGAAGGGAGATTGAGGGGAAGATACCAGGATAAAAATAAATAATAATAAAAAAACAGATAAAAAAGACTTACTATATTAAATAAGGGTAATTTAGTAATAATATTTTTTTTTTTGCTCTGTATCCTAAAAACTATTATGGCAATAATACTAGCCTAAATCATGTGTTGGCACTTGCACAATATTACATATGAAAATTTAATAAAATTATCAAAATTATATATTACTCTCATCAAAATTTAAATATTTGTCACGATGGCGTTAACCTCTAGATATCATTCAGTTGGTTCTTTGAGTTGTTAGAAAGATGATGATGACATTCAAGGACTAAGTGGGTGGGACTAGGGGTGTGTAGAAAACCTGTGGGTTAGTTCAAATTGCCGACCCGCCTCGCTCCAACCCAAATTTTTTTGTTCGATTTAGTCTAGGGTCGCAGGAAGGTTTGACCCACGGGTACTGAGTCCAACACAAAGGGCCTGTTCTTTACCCGGTTCTCAGACCCGGGTCTGGCCTTTTTTTGGGTCTCAACCCCAAAATCTAACCCAACCCCATGTTCTTTACCCAATTCTCAACCCCAGTTCACAAACCCAATTCCCACTGCCGCCGCCGCGCTCCTCCTCTCCCCGCCGCCGAAATCTGGCCTCCTCTTCTTCTTCTTGGTCTTCTCCTCCTTCTTCTTCTTCTTCTTCTTCTCCTTCTCGCGTCCAGTTTTATCTTCTTCAGCTTCTTCTTCTTCTTCTTCTTCTTCTTCTCCTCCTCCTCCTCCTCCTCTTCTTCTTCCTCCTCCTCCTCCTTCTTCTTCTTCTTCTTCCCGCTGCCGCAACCTTCTTCTTCGCACTTCTTCTCCTCCTCCTCCTTCTTCCTCTTCTTCTTCTTCTTCTTCTTCTTCTTCTTCCTCTTCTCCCGGCCGGCGGTCTCCTTCTTCTTCGTGCCACCGGCCCTTCCCCCTCCTCTTCATCTTTTTCTTCTTCCTCCTCCTCCTCTTCTTCCTCTTCTTCTTCTTCGCACTTCTTCCTCTTCCTCCCCCACAATTACTCACAAACCCATTTGTGAGTAATTTATTTTCAATTTGAATCCTCAAATCCCAAATTTGGGAAAAATTAAAACTGCACAATCAAATGGGTTTGATTGAAACAGAAAAAAAAAGAAGAAGAAGAAGATCCCAAATTTTGGGGATTTAGGTTTTGGGCCGCCGGCGGTGGCGGCGACGCGGCGGCGGGCGCGGACCGGGTGGTGGTGGAATTTGTGTTGTGGACCCAGGTCTGAGAACGACGTTTCTTTGTTCTGGGTCTCAACCCATTCGGTCTCTACCTAAAAACTCAAACCCGGGTCTCAACCCGGGGTAAAGAACAGGCCCTTGTTTTTCATTCGAATCTATTTCACCTGGTGATTAGTCGGAGAGTTTTTGGGCCCAATTATAAATTATATAAAATTCAAGCCCAATTTAAAATTTTGAATTGCATAAAAATAAAAGTTTGGGTTTGCAAATTATTAATATAAAATTCTATGCTAATTGTTTTGATTTGGGCAAATTATATGAATGACCACTAAACTATTGTCCATGTCTACTTTTTACCACTAAACTATTTTTTGCTTACTTTTGACCACTAAACTATTGCATCTGACCATACTTGACCACTAAACTATTGCTTCTTCCCACTTTTGCCCACTTAATAATTTTTCGCTCACTTATGGCCACTAAACTATTAGAAGTTGCTATTAATGACCACTCCGTTAGAAGTTACCATCAAATCTTTATTTACTCCTTAATCTTTAATGTTCCCAAAATCCTAAAAATCTTTAAACTGCCTATATATATGCATCAATGTTTTTTAACATCAATCACTCACAAACAATAATTATTTGTATTTTTTTGTTTTCTCGATATCTTCATTTGTATTTATAAACATATGATAAAATTATTCTTTGACTCATCGAACGTTATTGTCTTTAACTTTAGTATTCGTTTCCTAACGTAGGATATAGACATCCATCTCATTTATTATTTTATTTTTGGAATTATGTTAGATCTTGAAAATTTATAAAATGATATGAGAATTCTAAATGTCACTACAAAATGATATAATATTAATGAATAAAGTTGGCCGTTGAAATTAAAATAAAGATGTGAATAAAAAAATGCAATTTTTAAATAACAAATTTAAAAAATGAAAGTAAATAAAGATTTGATGAAAATTCTTAATGGAGTGGCCATTGTCACAACTTCTAATAGTTTAGTGGCCAAAAGTGGGCACGGGCCATAGTTTAGTAGTTAAAAGTAGGCAAAAAATAGTTTAGTGGCCAAAAATAGACACATGCAATAGTTTAGTGGCCAAAAGTATGCAAAAAATAATTTAATGGCCAAAAGTGGGCACGGGCAATAGTTTAGTGGCAATTCATATAATTTGCCCTTTTGATTTTGATAGAGTTTTAAGACTTAAAGTTCACTTAAGTTATGAATGTAGGATAAGGATATATAATTCTAATTATTAGTTCTTTTGTGATTTAAACCCTTTTTAGTTTTTAACATTTTAGTTTTTTTTTCTTTGAATAAAAAGTTTGATTTAATTGTTTAATATATTTAATTAAAAGAAAAACAACACTACGTTATTTCATTAACAAAAAAAAAATAGAGACATGATTAGGGGTGGTAATATTGATCTGCAACGCATCAACTTGTCCTAAACCAATTAACTAACTATTAGGTTAGGTTAAATGAATTACGAGTGAAATTTTAACCTACAATATTCAATTATTTGAGTTGAGTAAAAGTAGAGTAGATTAAGGTTGTTAAACTCGTATTTTGAGTTCAACTCATTTGAGGTCTAGAACCAGAATTGTAGAATCGGACCGTAAACTCGAAAAATAGTTTAAAGTGTATAATTAATTGTAATAATTTCTTAATCACAATATATGCACATATTTAGCTATACTTGTAGCATAAAACTTAAACTAAAAAAAAGCTACATTAAAAGTGTCAAATTATCACTCACAGATGTTCAATGTTAATGTTGAAGTCGATCGACTCTCTTGTCTCGACAGTCGACTCTCGGTCTCTGTTTCCCAAATTAAGGCAGCCAAATATTCCCCAATTTTATGAGATTAAAATTTTTGGGTGGTTAGGGCTGAATTGGTCCAATTATTTTGAAAAAAAAGCTCATTCCAGCAACCCAACCCATAAAAATTTGTAGAAGCAGGATTTTTTGAACTTGGCCTAGACTCTACCGAGTCCACCCGAATCTAGGCCGAGTTCAGCATTGTCAGTGATCCTATGCGAGTTTGGCTCGATTTGGTGTGTTCGGATCGTAGACTCGGGCGAATTTACGAGTCTACGACCGAGTTTAACAACCATGGAGTAGATACTCACATCACAATATTTTATGGACCCACATGACTTTTTTTTTTTCAATAGAAAATTATCGACAGGTAAGTACATAACATTGTACTGACCTGCTGGTCATAAACATAGATGCACACGCATACGGACACAATTACTCACCTATATACATTTATTATATTTGCATATGTATATATATATACTTTTTTTTTTTGGTGCTAGCCAATTAAGTGGTTGGGGCATGGGAATCCTTTATTGAAGTTAAGAATTGAAAAAACAGAGGGGGATATAATGAACCTTACCTCTGAGAAATTATAATATGCAAGGTGCCGATGATAAAGCATGAAAAATCTAAATACAATCTAATGATTAACTAACGAGTGTATAGAAAACTTCGTGCATCCAGAGCAAAAAGGCCCTTAATGTAGCGAGATAAAGAAACATGAGTTAAAAAACGTGTGAGTTGAATACCACTAGCAAGAGTAGCTAACGCATCCGCTACATCATTTGCCCCCCTGAAAATATGCCCAATAGCCACTGCTTCCAACAAAGTCTTCTTCTTTTCAATTTCCTTGGTATATATAAACACACATATATGTATTGATAATTAATGTAAATTTTAATTTACACATAAAAGCTTAATAGATATTGATAGTTGCTATATATATATATATATATAATTTCTAGCTTTTAAAAATAATTAAACTATTAATAATTACTGATGTTTTTCAATTATTAGCCACACACATTTTAAATTAATGTTAAGAATGTGTAATTTTTAAATATAAAAAATAATAATTAAAAATGCATTATTCACTGATATTATATAAATCCCCAATTTAACAACTGAGAGAAGAACAAAAACAATTAAAATTGAAAAATTAAGAAAAATAAACTAGTCTACAAAAAATACAGAAGATAACACTATCGTACATTGGTTGAGAAAATGAGAATAAGAAGTGAAATGCCTATAAAAAGAATACTAGTACATAGGGGTGTTCATGTTTTACCCAAATCGAAAAAACCGTTCGCACCAAACCATTTTTGGTTAAAATGGTTCGGTTAAAATGGTTAATGGTTTGGTCTTTTAACCAAACCGTTCGTAAAAAGTGGTTAACGGTTCGGTTATTGGTTTTACCAAAAAAAATTGGTTAACCGGGCCGAAAACCGCAATTCGGTGCGGTTTGGGTGGTTAACCGAAAAATCGTAATTTTTAATCATACTAAAATATTGTATATTATTTTTATTATATAATTTAGCCTTATATCTATATTTTAAATTTTAAGATCTATATTATACTTAAGAAAATCTATAAATTTTATATAATACATAATTTTATAAAGCCTTAATTCCCTCTAATTAGCGAAATAGTTACAAATTTTTAATCATCTTCCAATTAGTATTAGGCATACACTAAGACATCTAAATCATCTTCTAATTATAAATTTTTGTGTGTGACGTGTTTCTTTTTTTGAAATTTCAATTATTCTAAAGGTGCCTTTAGATTCTAACCATGAAATTAAAGGGTAATGCACTACAATGTTTTTTTTAAAAAAAATAAATTCTCTCTATCAAATAATATAATTCTTTTTCGGTTAAAATGGTGACTGAACCAGAAAATCGAAATTATTTCGGTTTTTTGTTCTCGGTGGACCGTTTCTTTTGGTTTGGTTTTCGGGTGGTTTTTTTACCTATAGAAAAACCGAAAAAACCAAAAAATTTCAACCGAAAACCGAAAAAACCGCACCGTGAATACCCCTACCCTACTAGTACACATGGATTTGTTTGAATCACTAGGCCCAATCAGTTATGAATAAATTAAGCCTAATGACTTTGGTCAAAATATTAATTAGTCCATTTGACTCAAAACTAAAAGTTAAAGTTTTTCTTTTTAATTCAAAATTAGAAAGTTATGATTTCAAAAACGTATGGCCCGGGTCAGCCCGACCCGAATGGGTCCAATCGCTTCTATTGTGGTTGTGAAATATCAAGAAGGTTTTGATAGGTTGTTTTTACTACAAAAATCATGCCATGTAATGCACTCAAATTTATTCAACACAGCGAAAATGTGGTCAAATAATCGGGGAACCGAGTAATTAAAACAATTTTCTATCAATCTCTTTTTAGAATTTCTATAATATTATCATAAAATGCACTATTGTAGCTTAGTGTTCATTATTATTTCGCTTCAAAGTTCCAATTAATTTCAATTTACCACTCTAATTTATGGTTGCTAACACTAGTACAGAATTGAACAAAGGAGGCGCCCCTTTGGAGGCTGGTGTTTGAGGTGGGTGCAAAGCTTTCAATATCGTGTTTATTGGAGGCGGATGCATTTTTACAAATTTTAACCAATAGTAATTCAAAATTTCTCTTTATTTTGGACTGTTGAAAGTTAAAAATAAATTTGAAAATAATTCTCTAAGATAATTTTGAAAGTTGAAAATAATTTAGAAAAAAAGGCGATAAATTACTAAGTAATACAAATCACAAGTTTTAGAAGAAAATATATAAATATATACTTTCGATTTTGAAATTTGTATACATGAGTATATGCAGTCTAGTGGTAAATTTAATGTGCAAGAGTCAAGTGATTCTGCAGGCGTGAGTTCGATTCCTACTGAAGCCATAAATTGAAGAAATGATTATTGGAGCACCCGCCTCCAATAACCCCTCATAAGGGAGGGGGGTGCGGGCCCTCCTTTGGGTGGCGCCCACACTGGAGGAGGGTGCACACACCCGGCACCTGCCTCCTAAGCCTCCAATAATCCGCCTCCCGTTTCCAATTTTGGGGTAGTGTAATTATCCTATTCTAGACAACATTATGCATCAAAAGTAGATTTGTGAGATACAACACCTAAAATAAGTAATTTTCCACCACATTTTCACTTATATCCTTAATTTAGATGTAAGGGTTAATTGTGAACCGCACATTGTTATATTTGTAAGGGTATGTGATGTAAATAAATTCAAAGTGGAATGAGACAAGATTTGTTTTTCAAAATGGACTCTTTGAGTGGGACGAAGGGAGTATAATATAAACTATGATTAATAATTATGACATTTACCTTACAGAGCAGCTGCGATTGATGGGAGAAGGTTTAAGATTACTTTCGGAGCAGTTTGGTGTCGCACAAAGGAGAAGGATAAGGTTTAAGATTTCTCCGATGGTAGCATGAGCATTTTATCCTTTTAGTACTTAAAATTTTAAAATGGTCTTTGCATTTAGTAATAGTTGCTACAAATAACAGTTTCCTTTTTAAAACATCATAAAGAACACCCCAGTGGCCATCTTTGGTCATTAAGACTTTTTGGATGTTAAGGCATTGAGAAAAAATGTCCTTTGCCCGAACAATTAAAGCGAATGATGTCCCTGGCTGGCGTTATCGGCGTATCGTAGAAGGTCATTTGGCAAAGTTCATTGCGGACATTATAGCCATGCGTTCTGTTAAGGAAAATATTGTATGAGCTATAAGGATAATATTTTATGAGCTGTAAATTGATATATTTAGTAATTAGGATACATAATTTAGCCTGCAATTACGTCTTGTAATTACTCATGTATCTTAGGAGATTAGTTAGCCGTTATCTCCTAAAATAGCTTAGCTGATTTTACTCATTTTCCTCCTAGACTATAGGCTTTCCTTAGCTGTTGTATCTGTATAAATATTGCATCATAACAGAATACAACACACGATATTTTCTTCTCATTCATGTTTCTATTTTTTCATGGTATCAGAGCCAGTGCAAAAGCAATTTCATTTACTGACTCTTGAATTCCACAGCCATCATGAATGAAGAAACATCTTCAAAATCCAATTGTTCAACATCAAAGTTGATGTCTGAACATGAAGTTTCTTCTCCATATTTTCTGAATTCGTCTGATAATCCCGGCACAGTTCTTGTTTCATGCCTCCTTAAAGGTGACAACTATCCAATGTGGAGGCGTGCCATGATGAATGCTCTCCTAGCCAAAAACAAGTTTTGTTTTGTTGATGGCTCATTACTCAAACCAGAGAAAGATAGTCAAGCATATCATGCTTGGGACAAATTCAGCTCAATGGTAATTTCTTGGATCTTTAATGCACTTGCTTCATAATTGCATGACAGCGTTGCATTTGTCGATACTGCTTGTGAGATGTGGAGAGATTTGCAAGAACGCTTCTCTCAAGGAAATGCTCCCCGCATCCATGAGTTGAAACTAGAGATCTGTCTGGCACAGCAAAATGATCTCTCTGTTGCAGCCTACTACACCAAATTAAAAGGTCTTTGGGATGAATTGGCATCCTATTCTAGCATTCCTTCATGTACATGTGGTGCTGGAAAAGATATTATAGCAGAACGAGAGAAGGAAAAAGTCCATCAATTCCTTATGGGATTAAATGATCAATATGGAACCATCCGATCTCAAATGCTAAACATGGAACCATTTCCTACAATCAACAAATCTTATGCTCTTGCTACAAAAGAAGAGAAACAACTAGCCATTACTTCCATTGGTCACTCAACAGAGGTAGCAGCATTTGCAGTCAAACCATTTATCAATCAAGCAAAAGAATATCCAAGCAAGCACTTCAAAAGAAATCAGCAAGGAGGGAAAAATAGACCAAAGTGTACACACTACAATAAACTTGGTCATATCAAAGAAAAATGCTTTAAGTTGGTTGGATTTCCTCCAAATTGGGAAAACAAAGCAGTAACCCCAAAAGGGAAGGTAGACCATCTTTCATCTAACAATGTCATTGCAGGTTTAAGCCAGATTACGGGACCAGGACTGAGTTTCACTCAAGAGCAATATGATCAACTCATGTCCCTAATTCCGTCCACTAGTCAGAATATAGCAAATTTTGTTGGTAAGGCTACCCAATCTCATGATTTTTCAGATTGGATACTAGACAGTGGTGCCTCTGAATACTTTACATATGATGCATCCTTTTTCTCTGATATAAAAACTATGTCTCATGCTTCACCTGTCAGGTTATACCGAATGGGACATCTGTTCCTATACACTCTGTGGGTAAAATTAAACTTCCCAATATGATGCTAGATCATGCTCTTTATATTCCTTTATTCAAATGTAATCTTCTCTCAATAAGTAGACTAACGAAAGCACTTCACTGTGTAGCCTTATTTTTTCCATCATTTTGTGCCCTAAAGGACCTCAAATCGAAGAAGCTGATTGGAATGGGTGACTTACGTGATGGCTTATATTACTTTCGTGGGCTTCAAGTGCCACCTATAGCAACCGCAACATCCCTATCATCCTCATCTTCACCAACCTTATGGCATGAACGTCTAGGTTATCTTTCATTTGATAGATTATCATTAATTCCTCAGTTGTCCAGTTTATCATTTAAAAACTTAAATAAGTGTTGTGATGTGTGTCATCGAGCAAAACAAACTAGGAATTCTTTCAGTATTAACAAATCTGATTTTCCCTTTGATTGAGTTCATTGTGATATTTGGGGGCCTTATAAAACCCCATCTCTTTCTGGTGCTTACTACTTTCTCATTATAGTTGATGATTGCACAAGATGCACATGGGCTTATCTCCTTAAACATAAGTCGAAAGCACAAAAATATTTTATTCAATTTCATGCCATGGTTAATACTCAATTCGATTGTAGCATTAAACAAATTAGGAGTGATAATGGTTTATAATTTATTGTTGGTTTTATAGATTTTTTTTTTTTCTCTTAATGGTATTTTGCATCAAACATCGTGTGTTGACACATCACAGCAAAATGGAATAGTAGAGCGAAAGCATTGTCACTTGTTAGAAGTTGCTCATGCTCTTCGATTCCAAGCAAATTTACCAATTAAATTTTGGGGTGAATGTGTTTTGACTATAGCCTATTTAATAAATTACACCCCTACACCTAAATTATCTGGAAAAATTCCTTATGAGATGTTATTTTCAAAAACTCCTTCATACTCTGATTTATGTATTTTTGGTTGTTTGTGTTATGTGCATAATAAAAACCGATCCAATGATAAGTTTGCACCGCGTTCTAAACCTTGTATTTTCATTGGTTATCCTATGGGGCAAAAGGGATATAAAATTTATGATATGAAGTCTCATAAAATGTTTACATCACGGGATGTCATTTTTTATGAAAATCAATTTCCATTTTCTCAAGATACTCCAAAAGAACCAAATGTTGTTGTCCCCGTACCAATCATGGATTCTTTAGCGGATGTGTCCCCTTCTCATAACTCCCTAATTCAATCTCATGAAAAGGACCATCATATTGTCTCATCTGATTCTGTTAAACCAAATTCTGAGATTGCATCTCAAGACTCGCTTCCTAATCATATTCCTTCTGAACCAACTGGATACTTACAAAATCCTCCCCTTAACCTCACGTCTTGATGATTATGTGTATCAGCTACCGGGAGTAGATAAGTCATCACAGTCAACCGCCAATGTAGTTTCTCCAGGTAGTCAATATTCTATGTCTTGTTATTTATCAGATTCTCGTTTTGTTCCATCTCATCAAGTTTTTCTGGCTAATATTTCTATTGCTAGTGAGCCTAAATAATTTTCTGAAGGTGTTCTAAACCCCAAATGGTGTGAGGTTATGCAGTAGGAAATTGTTGCTTTGGAACAAAATCATACATGGAATTTAGTGACATTACCGTCAGGGAAGAAACCAAATGGATCTCGATGGGTATACAAAATAAAATACAAGGCTAATGGCTCCATTAAGCGCTACAAAGCACGCTTGGTATCTCAAGGATATAAACAGATTGAAGGATTAGACTACAATGAGACTTTTGCACTTGTTGCAAAATTAACAACTGTTTGGTGTTTGTTGACAGTCGTTGCAGCTAAAAATTGGGTATTACATCAATTAGATGTTAATAATACATTTCTTCATGGTGAGTTGCATGAAGTATATATGTCCCATCCACCGGGGTATCTTAAAACAGGTGACACTCATGTATGTCGGCTCCATAAATCTTTGTATGGGCTGAAGCAAGCTCCTCGTCAATGGTTCAGTAAGTTCTCTTTGTCATTAAAGAAATTTGGTTTCGTACAATCTCACCATGACTATTCCCTTTTACTTTGACCGAAGGTACTTCTTTCCTTGTCATCCTAGTCTATGTAGATGATATGATTATTGCAGGGAATGGTACTTCACAAATTCTAAAGTTCAAACTATCTTAGGACATGTTTCTCCATCAAGGATCTTGGTAACCTTAAATATTTTCTTGGCCTAGAACTTGCTCGCTCACCACAGGGGATATCTCTTTGTCAATGTAAATATGCACTTGACCTCTTGAAAGAAACTGGGATGTCTAGTAGCAAACCAACTGGTTTTCCCATAGTGTCAACAACTTCGATTGTCTTCTGGCTACGGTGAACCTTTAAGGGATCCAGGCTTATATCGTTGATTAATTGGGCGTCTTATTTACCTCACTATTTCTCAACCTGATATCACATATGCCGTCCAACTTCTTAGTCAGTTCATGCAAAAACCGTGTCATCCACATCTTGATGCTGCATATCATGTTCTTCCTTATTTGAAAGGTTCACCAGGATAAGGTCTCTTCTTTCCTTCTTGTAGTGATTTTCAAGTCAAAGCTTATTGTGATGCAGATTGGGTAAGTTTTCCAATGATGAGGCGATCTGTTACTGGCTACTACATTTTTCTTGGTGATGCTCGCAATCTATAGTCTCACGTTCCTCTGCAGAATCTGAATATCGCTCTATGGCAGCAATTACTAGTGAGCTAATATGGTTACGGGGTTTACTTGCTGATCTTACTATACACCATCCTCAACCAATGATGTTACACTGCGATAATCAATCAGCTTTACACATTGCTGCTAATCCCGTTTTTCATGAACGTACTAAACATATTGAATCGATTGTCATTTCATTCGGGAGCACATGCAATTTGGCACCATTTCCACCAAATATGTTTCAACTCAACAACTGGCAGATATCCTCACCAAAGCATTGGGATGAGATCGCTTTCATTTCCTCCTTTGCAAGTTGGGCATTCAGGACCATCATGCTCCAACTTGAGGGGCGATGTTAAGGAAAATATTGTATGAGCTGTAAGGATAATATTTTATGAGCTGTAAATTGATATCTTTAGTAATTAGGATACATAATTTAGCCTGTAATTACGTCTTTTAATTACTCATGTATCTTAGGAGATTAGTTAGCCGTTATCTCCTAAAATAGCTTAGCTGATTTTACTCATTTTCCTCCTAGACTATAGGCTTTCCTTTGCTGTTGTATCTGTATAAATATTGCATCATAACAGAATACAACACATGATATTCTCTTCTCATTCATGTTTCTATTTTTTCACGTTCAGTGCTATGCAGGAATGGTGCCTTGGCCCCTGCATTAGGTGTCCATGCTATTGCCTGCTTATTGTTGTGCCCTGTCGATTATTGGCTGCGGCACCTTTTGGAGATTCTTGCCCATAAAGCACAGGATTTTATGAATTAAATTGCTGCATAGCCGACCTTGAGGCTTCCTTCTCCTCTCCCTCCATTGGCAATTTGTTCTTCGGTTACGGACTCTCTTTCCCCACATATAAAGTCTGCAAGATTAAGATCTTACCTAGATCGATTTGGATGCGTAGGATTGGGATCCTATTAAAAAAATGTGCACGAGTCTAATTACTCATAAATTATTAAAATTACTTTTCTTTGAGTTATTTTACTAATTTTTTTAGAATTGCTTAGGATCGATTTGGTATGTTAAGATCGTAAGATTGTACGATACGGAGTTAATTAATGGTTTGGATCATAAGATCCGGAAATATGGATTGTGAATAGCTATGCCCACATCTATTTCCACGGTTCACCTTGAGTTGATTATACTTTTTAAACGTGAAAGAATAAAAATATATAGTAAAACCTCTATAAATTAATAACATTGGGATTATAAAATTTTACTAATTTAGAGATATATTATTCAATCAAAAAGTTAATAATTTATAAATTTAAAGAATACTGTTTGATGTTCGTAAATATAAATTTTTGATTAATATGTGTACAAGTTAGTTGTATCTACGAGCTGATGTTATTAAAGTCCTTCTAAATTTAGATATTCAATATGTACAAATTAGTTGTATCTATTAGTTCATTGTACATTAAAATTAAAACATGCGATGTATGATGCCAAATTAGACTACCATATAAACCAAACAATATTGATTTTTTTTTACATATAAATAATATCCCGCGGTTGCTTCTTATTTAAAAGGTATCCAAATTAAGAAGCACTAAAAACAACAATGATTTTGCACAATTTCTTAATGCACCACATCAAAAATTTTGAATGCAATTAGAAAATTTAAATATGAAATTTACCTAGATTTAAATTTCAAAAAAGGCAAATCAAAATAAATTTATATTAATCAACTATTGTAATTATATTTATAATTTTTCAAAATTATTCATTTATGATATTGGTGGGCCTATATATTAATTTATGATACCTGGGTCTTTGAAACCATTATTATCTTATTATTTTATAAAATTTGTACTTTTTTGAATTGGTTTGAGTAGGGACTTATGCAAAATATTATTTTAGGGAGTTTATTAATTTATAGAGATTTAATCTATGGGAATGAGATTGTACTCCGATTAACTCAAATATAGCGTCCCATTCAAACCAAAGTCAATGTAACGTCCTACGTTCAAAACATATTAGGAAAGCTCATAAAAATATACATACAGATGCATCTGCAAATTCAATGTATAATTTTGATACCCAGAATTCTGTCTTCTTACAATGATAAAAATATATTCTGGGCATTACTTAACATTAGGAATTTGGCCTATAAATTGAGGCTTATGCTTAGCCAGCTAATCAATATAGTGAACTCCAAAGTTTAGCAGAGAATAACGTTTTCCTCCTTGAGTTGAAGTTTAAGGTCCTCCATCTTCACCCTGCATTTCTTTCCAAGTTTTCATATTAGGGTGTTATTTATTTCAGATTTCAAACTAGTTTGTATTGTAGAACTAGCAATTTACTGTGTCCATAGTGATTTATGTCTGATGCCTAGTCTATCATCTGGGCACCTGTTTTGGTGATTCAAATATTGAGTAGCTGTTATGTTGGGTTTAATTATTTGAATGAATTAACCATAGGATCTATCTAAATTTATCTTCTTTACTTACTCTGAACCATTTCTATGTTGTTTGAAGCACGATTTTCCAGGTTGGTGAGATGGAGAAGGACTTTGAAACAAAACTTTTGTTTTCTGTGCTGATTCAGATTGGGGTGGAGCTTCTGACTATTCCGGAGAATGTGGATACTATTCTTGCTGTACTGAATGTAAGTTCTGGTTCAGATCTTCGTGAAAATAATATTGAGCTAATTGAATCTAGCTACTCTGATTCTGTTGTAAATTCATGTTTAAGAACATGACTCACAACTTATTAATTTCACTTCCCAAATGTTTGTTTGTTTGGCTGTATTGATTAAGCTCATTTCGGTTTTTTCCTGCTTCCCTAGAAATTTGAGGGCCAGTTAATCCTGTTGGGGCAAGATGCTTGGATACGTCATGCGCTTGAGCCTGCTAGAAGGGGGCTAATAACTGACAGGCTTTTTAGACATCCTGACATGGATGTCAAAGTTTCTGTGCTGTCGTGCATTCATGAGCTTATAAGAATATTTGCTCCTGAAGCACCTTATGAAGGTGACAGCTTGAAGGTTAGCATAACGCATGATATCTACACACACTCTGTATATGCATGCTCCCCTTATGAATTTAGCCTAAAAATGTTTGAATTGTGTACAGAAAATCTTTCGAGAAACTCTTGTGGTATTAGAGCAGCTTTCTTTGCTTTCTGGTCGCTGCTATAACAAGGCCTTACACATTCTTGAAACTGTCGAAAGATACAGATCCTTTTTGCTGTTGTTAAACCTAGGATGCGATGGACTGTTTATTCAGATGTTCCAGCTTTTCCTTGGTACCATTGGGTAAGTCTTGAAATTAAGTTGTGTTTAGCTGTTAAAATAGGCTCACATTAACCGAACCGCTATTGTACTTTTAGACTATCTGAAAAACTGTTTCTCTAAAGTTTGAATTTGGAAAAGGTTTTATGTTGCTGGCTTCTTGAAATGGAACTGCATATGATCTTCTTTATCATTATAAACTGCTCATTTACAGTTCATATATATGATGCCAGTGTACCATCAACCTTAGGTGTATAGTTGAAATTGTTTTTATTGCTTTGCATCATTGTTCCCGCCACAGGATCGTTTACTGATAGTTCTGTGTGTTCGAATATTTGAATAAGGTTGAGCCATTCAGATGTGATATCCTCACAGATGGAAAACATAATGACTTTGGTCATTGAGGAAACTAACGAAATCTCAACAAGTCTTCTAAGGCCCCTTTTAGTTAGTGCAAGAAAGGAAAACAAGGTACTCTTTTTTGTCCTCTATATGTCTCTCAACCTTTGCTACCTTCTTGTTTTATGTTAGAATGAGAAACGTGTGTTTTTTGCCACAGAATATTTCCCCACCTTCCTGGAGATTAGCTATGAAGGTATTGAACAACTGCTCGGCTAGAGTCATACCTCATCTCGTGGAATTAGTGGAACCAACGAGGCAATATAGTGAACAGTTACAGTACACGGATGTGATTACTTCAGTTTTGCCTGATAAGCCAGCAGCTATCGAAAATGTAATGTGAAATTTCCCTTTCAGCCTAACTCAAACCTTTCTTCATTTGCCTTGCTATTTCTTTATTATATTGGCTTGCTTTTAATAAAAATGCAATAGTGGATTTACTTTAGTTATGTTCAAATGATCAGGTGATGAAAGAAGCCTTAGAAGTTTCCCGGAAGAGGAAGCCAAAAGAGAGTATGGAGAATGTTGTTGAAGGGAACAAGGGAGTTGTAGAATCATACAATCCTTACTTGAAGAAACATAACGTAATAACATTAATAACAAAATTGTTTCTTGTTGCTGCATAAGGCGTGTTAGAGATCGATTATCATTGACTTGTTCTGTCTTACTAATAGGGTCAGGAGTCGCTTTCTCTTCCTAGGGATATTGTTCTCTCTTTTGAACCCAAACGAACAACGACGAGCCGGTATCCTGAGGTGAAATGGGCCCAGAGGGAGGATAAAGTATACATCACAGTGTTTGTGCCTGATTCAGAAAATGCAAAAGTTAATCTTGACCCTGAAGGTATTAATTTTACATTCTCTGGATCAGCCAGAGCTGAAAACCACATCGATGAGCTGAAACTCGAGCTTTTCGATAAGGTTAATGTAGAGGAAAGCAAAATAAAAACTGGTGTGAGAAATATAGTCTGCATTTTGGAGAAAGCTGAGAAGAATTGGTGGAAGAACCTATTACGAGAAGATGGGAAAGCACCTCACTATGTTAAAGTAGATTGGGATAAGTGGGTAGACGAAGATGATGACGCTGCTCCTGCTGATTTAGATTTGGGTGGAATGGATCTCTCGAAATTCGGCATGGCTGATGTAGACTGAAGTTGCTTCAAGTCTTGTTGAGAGATCATATCAATGAGAGGGTCCTTTCTTAACAAGAATTAAGGTTGACAATAATTTCCTTTTCTTTGGGCAGGAATTATAATTCTGTCTTTTATTATTTAAGAGTTTTGTTACGTTTAGCAAGTTTCATGGATAAACTCGATAAAAGGGAAGAAAAAATTTGAAACGTTATCATTCTGTCCCTTTATTGCAAATTACTCATTGAGTAAGTAATGTTTGAGAGCCCAACCCCACAAATTTTCTTAATTATGAGCCTTTATTGCAAATTTTTGGCTTGAAACTCTATTCATTAATTAACTTTGAGCAAGTGCATTTAATGCCGTGAACTAGAAGAATTTTAATTTCAGTCGTCAACGAAATTAATTTTTATTTTTATGTGCGAGACATATTATTGTAATTCTCAATTAGCCCGTTGTTCATATGGAAACGCATGCAAAAGAATACTGGTTTGTTTTGGAAGAAGAAAGAAAATGCCGAGGGTTGGCGAGTCTCATTTGGTGTCGCAGGAATAAAGTCGGATACTGAATCAACAAAGCTGAGCTAGGTTAACTTGTGCTGTGATTGTAACTGCACGCAACCACAAAAGCCTGTGCGCCTGATAAACTTGCTCTACACTTGGTTAGTTAGCTAAAGGCATTTTGGAAATAACCACTTGTATAAATGGTTTTGAGTGCGAAAGGAATAACTGTAAATATCTGAATAGGAGACTGTAGACTTGTATAAATGGGTGTTGAACGCAACGTTCGGGGCTTATTGGATCCTACGGTATCACACTAGGATTTGCACCTTTGCCCGATTCTTGCTAGTTAACGACAAATTCAGTAGAAATTGGGCTACGTCAGTTGCTCATTCACGGTGTGCTATAACTAGTTGAGATAAGGGAATCGATGAATCCATGTCTGTGTGATGGAACTAAAAATTGCTACTGTGGAATTATTGTTACCAGTGCTTAATTATCATAATTTGTTGTTAAAGTTTTAACATCGTTTATTAACTGTGCTCTTGTTTGATAAAAACTGACCTTCACCATCAAAAGCGTGTTGCTAACCAAAGAAGAGATTGATAGAAAAAGGACGTTTAATTGCTTAGTTCCCTATCGAAAACTGAATCAGGGCTACAGAATGTGAACCTTGGGGTTCAGTCTTATTTCTTTCCTTTCTTTATTTTGTGGTGATTAATAAAACGGGTAACCAATCCCACTACCAAACCAAAAAAAAAAAAAAAAAAAAAAGGAAAAGAAGTTTAATTAGGGAAATATTTACAAAAAAGAAAAAGAAGTTTAATTAGGGAAATATTTACAATAGAGCTGAGAAATCGAACCAAAAAAAAATTGCTTAGTTCCCTATGGCTCCGACCATGTTTTCCGCTATATTGAATAATTTTGAGTGCAATATTACAGGACTTAATTTTTGTAGTAAAAACAGCCTATTAATAATTGCTTGATATTTCACAACCGCAATAGAAATTATGAACACAACGAAGTCTGATGAAATGGCATCAACTGAATATGATACATGTGGATGTTAAAGCCATCATCAGAGATGGTTAAAATTGGTTGAGAGAATTAGATAATCTTCTTAAAGTTTCACATATGATTTAGCCTAATTGAACATCAACTCTTGTAAGACATGCATCTAATAATAATTCAGATGAACATTAATTTCATAAAAAAGGTAAAAAAAAATACTATGTCATAAATGAGCACTTCAATTCTCTATAGTAATTTTTTAGTCATAATCAACATCCTTTTTTAAGTCTAGCTAATTAAGAATAAAAACAATTTCTTTTTCTTCTTTTTTTGAAATTTTTAGTTGAGGCCCCTCATGGGCCAACTTATCTATTAAACCCCACTGTTTTTTAGATGGTCAGTATATTATTTCGAATTTGAAACCTCTCTTTCACCTCATCTCATTTTCCTTTTAGTTTTTTGGTATTTGATTTTGAATTTGAAACTTCTCATCTCAAGTCCAATTTTAGCACCTCACCACAACGCAACAGTAAAATTGGGTCATACAAATACATGCAAAACTTAATTTCGTCTTTCTTATTCTATTTACATCCAAAAATAATTGCTGCTATGCAAATATGGATTAATGTGCCTAAAATTATATTAGCAAATTAAGGATTAGATAAAGTAACATGTCATAATTATTAATGCTAGTTTATCTTATGTTCTACTTTTCATGGATAATGTTGCCTATGATAAGATAGATTAGCAACCATAAATTAGAGTGATAAATTGAAATTAAGTGGAGCTTTGAAGCGAAACAATAACGACCACTAAGCTACAATAGTACATTTTATGATAATATTATAGAAATTGTAAATAGATATTGATAGAAAATTATTTTAATTACTCCATTCCTTATGCAGCCAACCATGTTTTCCGCTATATTGAATAAATTTGAGTGCATTACATGACTTAATTTTGATAGTAAAAACAACCTATCAATAACTTCTTGATATTTCACAACCGCAATAGAAAGTATGAAGAAAACATAGTATGATGAAAAAGGAAGTGACGTTGGCACTTGTCTCACCTAGGGGTGTCCAAAGTTTGAAACCTGCTCCGAACTGATCCACGGGTAATCAGATCGAGTGCTCTCGGAGCCCCCCTTGCAGCCTGGGATTCCTTTTTTAATAAAGAGAGAAGGCAGCACTCCTCGAGACCAAGGACGGGGTCGAACAGTCATTCCAAGATCTTTTATTTCCTGTGCTAAACACATAGTGCACCGATCACCCGATGGTAAGTAATGAGGCTAGTCTCCCCCTGCTAAATAAAGAAGTATAGAGGCCCCCTTCCCTCCAACCAATTTCTCGAAAATTTCGTGCTCGGACCGAACCGGCGAGTTCAGGTCAAGCTGACCCGGGCCATACTTTTTTGAACACTTTACTTTCTAATTTTGAATTCGAAAAACCTTAACTTTTAGTTTTTAGTCAAATGGACTAATTAATATTTGGCTTAATCACTGCTTAACCCCTTTGTGTTATTGGCTTTTGACTATTTGTCCCCCCGTATTATTAAAACTAACTGGTTGCCCTTGTGTTTCTAAAATTAACTGTTTTCCCCCTCTCTTACGAGTCAAGCCATAAAAATCTCTGAAAAGACAAAAATAACCCTCTGAAATGCTGACATCAAACCTTCAAGTTTAAGTAAAAAATTTCTGACGAATATACCTAAGCATTAACTGCACATTACTTAAGAAAGAAAAAAAAAAACGAGTGAAGGTTTCTCCGATACACAATCGCCGGTGCACTTTTCCCGCTCCAATCACGGTTCTCACAAAAAACCCTCTACCATTGCCGTTTCTCCGGAACTGAGCGTTTTTTCCAGGGAAAAAATTATCTCCGGGCGTTTTTCCCAAATCTTGGGGGTATATTTACTTAAACTTGAGAATGTGATGTTAGCATTCTAGAGGGGTATTTTTTTCTTTTCAGAAATTTTTATGGTTTGACTGGTAAGGGGGGGGGGAGGGGGGGGGGGGGGGGGGGGCAAGCAGTTAATTTTAGAAATACGGGAGAGAGTGAATGCAACCAGTTAGTTTTAAAAATACGATTGGGTAGTGGTGGGGGGAATAGTCAAAAGCAAATAGCACAGGGGATAAATAGTTATTATAGACCAAAATCATTAGGCCCAATATATTAATAATTGATTGGGCTTGTAGATTAATACAAATCCAGTTGTATTAGTATTCTTTTATAGGCATTTAACTTGTTATTGTCCATTTTCCTAACCAATGTGCGATAGTGTTATCTTTGGTATTTTTGTAGACTAGTTTATTTTTCTTATTTTTAATTTTTTTTATACTAGAAAAGGGTCCATTTACGATGACTTTTCTTGTCTTAAAATCGCAATATTCTTGTCCTAAAATGATTTATACGTCGAGAAACCCCCTCCACTTATGTCATTGTGAGAGGCTTCAACGTAAGAAATCTTACAAGGAGATTGGTTGGCACAGAGTAAATGGGATTTTTACAACGGGTCATTTTTCTGTCCATAAAACTTCATTTGCTCGTCATAAATTTTCTAAGTCGTACAGAAACTTAGCTACAACTATAAAACTATTTGAAAATTATAAAACTCGTCCTAAAAAATCGTGGTAATTGTGAGAGGAAGGAAAAGTCATCTATTGCTCCGTTAGGGTTTTTGAGGTGCCCTTCTCCATCCTTCGAGTCCACTTTGATCAATGACTCAAATTCACATAATGCGTATGCTCATAGGAGATTTTCATATTCCATGTACGCAAGTACTTTCAAAATGCATATCAGAATGTGAAACAATGCAAAGAGAAATAGAGAAATGGCATAACAGCGAAGCAATAATGCAGCTACCGTAAACATAGAATCCGAATTGAAGAACTAATTATAGCTCTAACTCGATGAGAAAATGCTTATCATTTTGAGCAAAGAAAAATAAAGAATACTTGTGAATCTGGAGCTTTAAGATTTCCTTTTGAAGCAATTCTCAACCGCCAAATGGAAAATCCCCAAATTGATAATCTTAAATTAAATTTCAAAATCATTTTGATAGCACAAAAAATTTACCTATATAATTTTAATGAGCAAAGCTTGGGAAGTTGACGGGACGGCGAGCAGAGGCGACCGGATGGCTAGTGGAGGAAATTTGGAGGAAGGGTGAGATGGAGGCAAAGAGGGGTTAGGTCGAGTGGAGGCAATTTCTTGTTAGCCGTAGGAAGTGAATGAATTAAAAAGTAATAAAATTTTTTTATACGGAAAAAAGTATAATGTTAATAAAATAAAAGTCTGAATTAATTTCTTAATTTATTTATCTTTACAGCCAAATTAGAGCTTTTACAAGGAAATTAGGGTTCCTCAGTACTTGAATGGTAAATTTTCGTCAAGAATAAAAGTCATGCCTGTATTCATTATTATTTAAGAAAAATTCGCCCTTATCGTAACTGTTAGTTGTAAAAGACCACTATTTCTAGTAGTGATAATCAGGCCCAAAAATTTTCGCAAATAGACTGGGTGAAGTAGCACATAATCAAAAACAAACTAAGTTTTCTTGGTACCTGTAAGCCGAACCGACCAGAGATCGACCTTTGATTGAACCGAACCAAAAAATTTGGGTCGGCGAGGCGGGTCAGAGGTTTGAACTAATCCATGGGTCTAAGTATTGTGGAAATAGAAGGGAAAAAAAAAAAAAAAAAACATAAATAGATGAAAAGCACCGGATTAATTGAGAACTAGAAGAAAATGTTTATTTTTCTTACTCCTTTTGTTGGATAATGTTGGGTAAAAAGTTTACAGAGTGCAAAGGCAAGTTTACGGAGTAAAAAGGTTTTGTCCTTTTTTTTTTCTTTGATCTTTTTTTCTTAATGTAAGTGTCCACTTATCATTTTAAATGTAAGTGCATGTCCACTTATCTGTTTTGTTTATTACTTACAAGGAACGTTGGGCCCATGTGGGCTGCATCTAATGGAAAGAATGACACTTTTCGTCCCTAATGTTTAAGGGTGTGACACTTTTGGTCCTTAATATTTTAATTTTAACACTTTTGGTCCATAAATCGGCTATTACCTGTGTTTTATAGGTAATTTGGGGTCAAAATATAAATTGTCTAAAATATTAGGTTCAATAAAAAATTTTGAAAATTCACCACTTATTAAAACCAAAGTTTTGCGGGATTTTTTATCATGAAAGTTGGCATAATTTTGATATGTGCTTGTGAATGCAATGATAATCAATCTGTTTGTGTTGGATGAAATGTCTATTAGATATGGTTTAGCATGTACACTTTCTTTACTGGAATGGATGAAACATATACTTTTTGATGACAAATTGGTTGGTGCATAACTTTGGAGTCTTGAGACGAAAGTGAATGAAAGTGTCATATTAACTAAAATATTCTTTTAGCAAAGAAAAATTGCAAACACTTCAAAAATTATACTATTAGAATAAAAAAAAAATTCCAACACAAACAGATTGATTATCATTGCATTCACAAGCACATATAAAAATTATGCCAACTTTGATAAAATTAAAATCCTGCCAAAACTTTGGTTTTAATAAGTGGTGAATTTTTCAAAATTTTTGATTGAACCCAATATTTTAGACAATTTACATTTTGACCCCAAATTACTTATAAAACAAGTAATAGCCGGTTTAGGGACCAAAAGTGTCACTTGAGCAAAACATTAGGGACCAAAAGTGCCAAAATTGAAACATTAGAGACCAAAAGTGTTACTTGAGCAAAAGATTAGGGACCAAAATTGTCAAAATTGAAACATTAGGGACCAAAAGTGTCACACCCTCAAACATTAGAGACAAAAAGTGTCATTCATCCGAATCTAATACATCAAACATGAATATACTAATACTAATTTTTATAAGATTTGGGGAGGGCTGAAGCCTCCTCTAGCCGTGAGCAGATGTTATATAATTAATAAGGCTAGTGTTATTGTCAGAGAACTTTTTAGCGTACGGAGTAAAAAATTTATTTTCTTACCAAATTACCCTTATTTAGTTAAGTGAAGTTTTTTTTTTTTTTTTTCCTTTTTCCTTCCCGTTTCTGGTACTGTAGAGAGTTCTTGACACCGCCGCTCCGATCGCCACCATGTTGATCAGTATAATCATAATCCGTTGAACCATCAAAGCCGTCCGCCTGTCCCCCTGAACTCGTACAGCTCTGCCTACTCATCTTCTTCAGTATTAGGAGCTACCGATTTGGATGTCAACATAGTGAACGATCGAAATGTCAACTCTGGCAATCACCTTCAACAGCCCCTGAACCACAGTGGCGGGATACGCGTTGGTTCCTCCGATAAGCCAGAATTGCTCGTTCCTCCACCAGTCGTGAAGAGTGATTCTGGACCATTTGATCCGAAGCAATGCAAGCATACACAGAATGAGAGAGTAATTGCGAACAGGAACACCAAAAACGTGACATTCAAGGATTGAACGATGAATTTCCCTGAAAATAAAGAGAGAGCCAGAAGAAGGCATTAAACCAGGAGGAAACAGAGGTGAAAGGGTACATTCTGACATTGAAATACGATACTCTCTACAAAAATTTCATTCTGGGATTGGCGAATAATTAGGCATTGTTTCTGGAGAAGAAAATCTCGAGGGAGAATAAGGCATTCTTGTACTCGATCGAATGAAATAATCATGCTTTCTTACTTTCAGTCATACTTTAATTCTCTAATCTTTATGGTCAATTGATTGGTTTCTTACTTTCACAGGCTTGTTTTATCCTTTTTGTAAAATGTAGCGGCCAGCAGCTCACATCATCCATTGGCATCTCAACTCATCAGCAAGGTAGCTCAGCTCAGAATCTCAGAACATAGCCTTGATGATGTGGCTTCTGAAGTCAACCAATTGGATACTTAATTCAGCTCAAACTAATGCACTGGATTATTGTCTAATTGGATAAGGTAGCCACGTGTACACATATAGCACCAGCTGCATTAATCACAATCATGCAACTTGCGCTTGATCCTAAGTCAATCTTTAAATCTAGTTTAGCTCAGAGATTGTACAGCTGTAAATATAGTTAGTGATTGTAGTTAGTTAACCACACGTGATTAGCTTGTTGATCATGCATCTAGTAAACTATATAAAGGAGGATCACTGTATGGTGTAAGTTAAGTTCTCAGAATATCAGGAAAATTTTCCCAATTTTCAATTTCTCTGGTTTTCTTCATTTCAGATTGTAAACTTCTGAGATTTCTACATGGTATCAGAGCATCAGGAGACATAATTCTCACTGATCAAAGTCACAATTACAGCTATTTCAGAATCAATTTGAAGTTTACCTGCACAAATGGAGGATTCACAGAATTCTGAAGGAACTTTTCAGAGATATGGCAATAAAGATCCTTTGTATCTTCACAGCTCAAAGCATTTTGGAATTATCCTTGTTTCTGAGCTCCTGACAGAGAAGAATTACATCAGATGGAGTAGAGCAATGATCATTGCTCTTGAATCACGAAATAAGCTAGGTTTCATCACTGGAGAGATCCAAATGCCTAGCACAGATTCCCCTACCTTCAAAAGATGGAGTAGGGTGAATTCTATTATTATTTCATGGATTCTTAACTTTCTCAGCAAAGAAATTGCTCATGAATTCTTGTTTGCTAAAGATGCAAAAGTACTGTGGAAGGATTTGGGAGAAAGGTATGGATCATGCAATGGCCCTCAACTGTTTGAGCTCAAGAGAGATATGAGGACTCTTGTTGCTGTATATTACACAAAATTGACAAGATTTTGGGATGAGTTAGCTTGTTTGAAGCCAAGAGGCGATGTAATTGCTGCAATTGTGGATTTTATGCTCTAGCTGTGACTGATGATAATGAAGACAAACTGATGCAATTCCTCATGGGATTAAAAGATGAGTATGATGCAAACAGAAATCAGATCTTGTTGATGGATCCATTGCCTACAGTTAATAGAGCTTATTATATGATCATTTATGTGGAGAAACAGAGGTTAGTTCAAAGCAACTATGCTGAAGCATTTGAGAGCAGTGCCTTAGCAGTTAAGACTGACAAATCTTACACTGCTGAAAAAGGAGGTTACAAGAAAAGGAATGTGAAGAGGCCTAATCTGAAGTGTGATTTCTGTCACAATCACAATGAAGGCCATACTCGAGATACCTGTTTCAAGTTAAGAGGCTATCCTGATTGGTAGAAAGGACCTAAAGATTTCAGTAATACGAGCAAACTAAAGAACACCTTGGGACATAGCTCAGCTAATGTTGTAGCTCAGAATGTTAATGTTGCAGAAACTCCCTTTGATGTTACTGGTGGAATAGAAGGAGGATAGATGAATGGGGGAAACCTGCAGGCTATGGTTTCCAATCTCTTACAGCTGGAGCTTGGAAAACTCATGAAAGGCAAGGTGAAGGAGTCAGCCTCAGACAACAATCTGGTGAACTATGCACACTTTGGAGACTTTGCAGGTAGTGTTCTAACACAATTTAGTAATTCTGCCTTTGTTTTAGAATCAGATTCCTGGATTGTTGATAGTGGTGCATCAAGTCATATGTGCAGTATCTCATCCCCAGTAATAACTCGGAGTAGTCTTATCTCTCATGAAAATGAACGCGATATGAACATACTAAGCTGTAGGTACATGAGCTACTATTTGCAGCAGAGGCATGTCATACCTGTTTGTCTTATACGTCGTATCCATAAACAACACGTACGGAAACAGAACAAGTAGACGAGGCGCCTTCTTGTGCGCAAAGAAGATGTGGCCCACTGCATTACTGTCGTCATCACCTGAGTACGCATAGAAGTATTCGTGATCATGCAGAAGTTTGAAGAAATACTACATGTTAGTCATATCTCCCCTCGCATCCCTTTTACTTTTTGCTGATTCGTTGTAAACCTGTCTTATGTGGCTGACATTTTTCTGATCATCCGCGTGCAATTGGGCCAATATATGCTCGGCCTGATGTTAATACTGGACATTTCTGCAATCTTCTTCTTCTCCACTTCTGTTAACCGTGTCTGCGCTGAATGACAGTTTCGAACTTCTTTCTAATTCATGATTGTGCGTACCGTTTCTAACCTCTAACATCCAATTTCCCCCATCAATTTCTCGTCCCTTCAGGTGAAATGGACAGTTTGTCATCTTGCTGCTTGTATTGCTCCGCCTGCTTTTCCCTTCCGGTATGGGTGCCTTCTTTATAACTTTTCCTGATCTATCGCATCCTATCTCAACTCTACCTTTTCTCCCTCTTGTAAGGAACAGCCCCAACATTTTCGAAGGGGAAGTAATTTTTGCCGTCATATTGTTTTCAGCTGCTCGTGCTTTAACCCATGCAATCATATCTTCCTTACTTATGAACTCTTCGTTCGTCTGAAATACTTCGGTGTGATCAGCATAATGGTCATCACTCTCAACATTGAAATCCTTTTAATACAAAAAAGTTGGTTCAGTATACTTAAACACAAAAATTTCGATGCAACAAATAAATTGCACAATTATCTTGTCGGTGAGAGCCGAAGTTCTGACAGAATTATGATTAGCATAGGTTGGAGGGATATTGCAAATGTCCCGGCATTTTCGGCCGGGAAAATCGCCCGAAATACGGCCGCCCTCCAAAAAAACAATCGGCAGCCGCCGGTTTTTTTCCCACCGAAATACCGCCAGCCGGCGGCGGTATTTATATGGGAAATACCACCGCCGGCCAGCGGTATTTTCTTGGGAAATACCGCCGATGGTATTTCCCCTAGAAATACCGTCCGCCACCGGGGGTATTAACCCGAGAAATACCGCCCGAGGGCCTAGCGGTATTTCTTTGGCCAATACCGCGGGACGCCGACGGTATTTCACAGGGAAATACCGCCGGTCGCCGGCGGTATTTCCAATAGAAATATCGCCATGTGCATGGCGGTATTTCCGAGAATTTCGTCCGGGGAGACAGCTTCCCGGGCCGAAATGTTACAGAAACAAAAAACGTCCGGACAATCGCAGATCCGAGAAAAAAATCTCAGCCATATTTGAATAAACGTGTCAGTGATGAAATGGAAAACAAATGTTTCTACAGTTTAATGTAAATGGAAAACAACTAACTCTGAAGGTTGAAAAAGGATGAAAAACAAGGCACCTTACTTATAGGTGAAAAAATGAAAGAAAAATCATTTTTAACCATTAAGGGCAATTCAGACTTCACAGGGGAATGTTACTACGTTTAGTAAAACGGTTACTGCGTTTAGTATGCCTCTTTCTTTATATCAAAGTGTAGTTTTTCACTACATTCATTACTTTTTCAAAAACAGTACTTTTTATTACAAACGCTACTTGTTAAAAAACAATGTTCTTCTCACTACAAACACTACTTTTTTGCAAATAGTACTTTTTTCAGTACAGACACTACTTTGTTAGAAACAACACTTTTTCACAACATGCAATACTATTTTTTCTTAGAAACAATACTTTCTTAAATAAGTGATACTTCAACACTTATTAACACTACTTTTCACTAAAGGCAATACTTTTTGAGAAACGTTATATTTTTCACTACAAACAATACTTTCTTTAGAGACAGGCGATACTTCAGCGTTTTAAACAATACACACTACTTTATAAGCAGTACTTTTTTCACTACATGCAATAATTTTTTTTTAGAAACAATACTTTTTCATCCCAATACTTCATAGCATACCGATGATACTTTTGAGGCTAAACTCAATAGTTCGGTATGTTAAAAAATATATATCACCTATTTCTATATATAAAGAAAAAAAAAACAAAAATTTTTGCCGCTTGAAGTGTCAAACGATATGGAAAGGTTGGATACAAAAAGTTGTATCTGGCGTGTCTGGCAGTCTGACAGTTCACATGTCGATTTTAGATTCAAAAGTAACGTGTGAATGATATGAAAACACGCGCATCGATTTTAGCTAATGATACATCACGTATTGAGTTTAAGCACTAATATATCGAGTGTTATTCCTGCTTGAACAAAATCATAATATTAGTAGAAATAATATAATAAAATAAAATAAAAGTAAAAACAATAATTTAGAGAACACTAGTGCGTCATGGGCTGAGGCACGTAATCGCTATTATTAAGTGATTCAAGTGCCTCAAGAATTCGGTGTAGCAGATCACTATCTTTTAGCTTGTCACCCTACACTAGCTGTACACCACTCATCAACCTGCACCGCTAATAGAGGGTAACTCGGATTTACACCATGTCGTCTTGTCATATCGCTATAATACCTTAGATTAACACTTCTAAACATATCTCGAATATGTAAAGTGAATTTCACGTCTCTCAAAGATATAAAATTTTGTTTAGAAATAAAAAGAGTTTTTTCTCCATCCCAAAACATCACACACATACCATTATATAATGTTTGTCAATTTTTATAGGCTAGTAACCCATCAAAGCATCCAAGCAACGGATTTACTAATTTAATTTTCCAAAACAAAATCATGAAACAGTTTATCATGCAAAACAATTTGTATGCATTAAAAACTAATAATTGTGTAATAACTTTGGCTAAGAAACCGTTAGTCACAAAGATGATAAGAGATTAAGAAATTTGTAACTTAAACAATAAACATTATAAGTAACTCCTGCTAATTATGATAACAAAAACAATTAATTATTTTTGTAACTGAAATTCTTTCCACAAAATTAGCAAATTATTTATTATTATTTAAAATCTCCAACAATCCCGCATTATTTTAATAAAATCACTCCTGCTAATTATGATAACAAAACAATTAATTATTTTTGTAACTGAAATTCTTTCCACAAAATTAGCAAATTATTTATTATTTTATTAAAATCTCCAACAATCCCGCATTATTTAATAAAATCACTACTACAAAATTGTTAAAAGCCACCGGGTCCACATGCACAAAGTCACCACATGTTCACAATTTCCCCCCGGTGGCTATACGAGGGGTGGCTTTTGAGGTAAAAGCCACCAGCTTAAGAACTGGTGGCTTTTACCAAAACATGGGAAACAAAGCCACCGGGTGGAGGTATACCTGGTGGCTTTGTTGCGAAAAAATATATAATATAGCCACTGGTTGGAGGTATAATCCGTGGCTTTGTTTCGGAAAGTTAAAAACATTTTTTTAGTCGTTTGAGTTTACGAGGTTAGATGAGTCCAAATAAATTTATTTATATCTGCATTATTGGCCATGAAACTTATTAATTTTTGCCTTAACCCCCCTATGAAAGTAAGTTACGCATCATCCCCTTTACTGCTTTTATAAAGGAGCTTCACCTCCCAAAATGAGTCTCCAGTCAATGTGGGATATGTCAATTCTGCCAAGAAAGCAACCGGTAAAGCCACTGATATTTGATGAACAGGTGACATTGCCGAAAAAGCGTTCGATAAAGCCACCGGTTCATCGAAAATCGGGTGGCTTTGTCTTTAGTTAAACAACAAAGCCTCTTAAAGAACAAAGCCACCGGGCTTTCTTAAACCGGGGGCTATATCCAATAAAGCCATCGGTTTAAGGATAACCGATGGCCTTGTCACTCATTTTCGGGAAAAGCCATCAGTTTATAACAAGCCAGTTGCTATATATGCCGCGTTTTGTGAAAGCCAGTAGTTAATATGCACCCTGTGGCTAAAGTTGAGTGGCTTTGTGGCATTTTGTAGTAGTGAATATATCGCATATATTATATGAATTATCTACATGTATTATCTAATATGGCAAGAAAGGACCATCATGCATCATATAGGTAGCAATGCCTTGAACCTATATTTAGTGTAAAGGCAATCTCCAATACCAGAGCCAAAGTGAACTTTGGTCTTGAACTTTGGACTGCTATAAAGATAAAGGATATTGCATCACACGCATGATTATTCAAGTGTCTTCATTGAGCTTTTATAAGCTGGCACATTTATGGCCTTGTGCTCTAATCCCAGTTTTTCATGAGTGCATAAGTAGAATAAGTCCATATTCTCTTTGGGCGGCCAAACCCTACACTTATATAGGTGAAATCTATCAAGAGTGATCATGCAATTCTGACACCCCACTCATATATTGCTATAGACTTCATTAAGGGCAATAATCCACAACCCTCAAAAAATCATTACAGTATGCATGTATACCACAAGGATGGACAAAATTAATTTTGTTCATACTATTACAATCAGTATGTAATTCATTTTCCCTTTGAACCTAACTCTTGGGATCTCCAATCATTAGGTTGGGTATCCTTACACATGATTTTTGTATTTTAATTGGACTTGCATCTCATCCCCCTCAAGGTACTTCTTTGTAATTGCACCAAGCTTGGATTTCTCATAATAGTAAAGACATGAATTTTTGACATTTTGTACTCAATGCAATGTCAAATAAATTGCTAAATTTTAGCATCTCAAATGTTTCACAAATCACATAATGGTAAAAATATCTCATAAAATTTGAATCACCTCAAGATATATAAATATTTATATATCTCTACAAATTTGATCTCCGGATCACCAATAGTTGGCATATCAGTATCGTCGGTAGCCTCACTACTAGGAATCATGATAAAGATGATCAGTAGTCACTACTGCAAAACTAGGCAGTGGAGGCGGGTCCTAAGGGAGTTAGGAGCATGCGGCACCCGCCTCCAGTGTGGGTGTCTCCCTCTGGAGGGGCCCGCACCCGCCTTCCTTCATGCAGCCGCACCCGCCTCTGGATGTAGTTATTGTGCACCCGCCTCCAATAACTATTTTCCAATAAATAGTTATTGGAGGCGGGTGCAAAGAGCAGCCGCCTCTAATTTATATGGAACTGCTATATATTATATGGAAATGCTATAATATCTTGGCAGCAAAAGAAAATACATGAACTTGTAAAAGAAAGCAGCAAATAAACAGAGTTTCATTGATTAATTTGGAGAACAACTCATATAATTTTCAGATCCACAGATGGCAATAGTCAAATGCAGGATGAAATGGCATCCTCTCTACGAGACTCAATTTAGTGCGGCATTGTGGAATGATTTCCTCAATGATTGGAATGAATGATAACTCTATTTTTTGCGCATTGTAGGTGGTATTTTACTCCCATTCAAGAGCCAATATGTTGTGTCTTACTGAGGGTACTATGCCAACCGCTGCATTGAATGTATTTTTCTTATCTTTCTTTTTTTCTTGACCAGACAGTTAAAGAGAATACACATATGAAACCAGAATTTGTTGGTGAAGTCATAGGTCATGAGAATTCTTACAGCAAAGATAAAACAATTAGAAAGATGCACTTTTCTAGATTTCCAATATGAATCAAGCCTGAAATATTTGAGAATATGCAGAACAGCTACAACATGTTATAGCAATCCAGGACACTTGTGCAGAACTTCAATCCTACAACTGAAGAAGAAACAATAGCTCAGGCTAATGCTACAAGGAATTGGCACAATAATTCCAATGGGAACTGGCAGCAGAATGTACCCAGGAGGGATCCATAGTCAAATACATACAATCCAGGATAGAAGGACAATTCGGCGTTGGTTGGAAAAATCCAGAAGAAGGAGTTCAAGTTCCTTTTCCCTCAGAAGCAAATCAGCAGGGTCCTGTTCAGATTATGGAAAATCCCAACCAACAAGCTTCAAATCCATTCAAATATGAAACAATATGAAATATGGACAAACAATATGAAAAACTTTACAATTATTAAATAGCTTAAAATAGTAAGTCAGTGAGCACATTCAACACCTTGAGTAAGTGTATCTGCCCTTCTTTCCCCTTCCCTTTGTGAATGAGATTTTTCTCGAAAGTTCTGCTGGAGAAAACTTGAAGAATTCTTGAAAATTCAAATGAACAGGGAAGCATGAGAAAGGAAACTTCATCATGTATTGTACAATCGATGAATGAAGAGGCGTATGAAACTCTCTAAACAAAATCTAAGTTGACGATAGTTTACTATAACCACATCTAGAATCTAACTCAAGAACAGAGGTCATCCAGCAAAAAATTCTACATGATTTCGACGGAATTATTCAAAACAACATAAAATAACTTCACAAACGCATGCCAAGGAGCTCAATCCAAGCCAACTAATCATCATTTCTCAAGAATTTGCATGGAAATCAACACACACACATTAAAACGTATCAAGATACTTCATGCATGTCTGTGTGAATGTGAGTGTGAGTGGGGAGTTCATAAAGAACGAACCAGATTCTGATTATCCAATCCATAGGGGCGGGCAAGGCAAGCACTGTAACTGTATTTCAATTTGTACAGTTAATTCCGACAACAAAGAGATGAAAAAAGGAGCAATTTTGACTAGCAAAATTCAGAGCATCCGACCACATTTCATCAATTAACTCAAAAGAAATAATAAGAGGGCTGTTCAGAGTCCTCAGCCCCCACACTCCAAACATAAAAAGGTTCAAGTAATCTTCAAATCTGAAAATACTCACATTTCATAGTTAGAGTTTGAGAGAGTAATTAGAACAAAGAAGAGCTACATACCTCCTCCTAGCTGCAACTGCGGCTGCCAAATTAAAGATAGGAAGGGAACTATTAATAAATTCACATTACAGCTTCAGACAGCTCAACAAGTCCTTATCCAATCAAATAATATCCAGAAGTCAATGCATGATACCTTATGTGGAAGCTTCGAATAAAGAAGACCAAATGAGAGAACTGGAAGAATATAGAAGACAATCCTTCTATCAAGAAAACCCCAAACTGCAACACAAAAAGAAAAGTGAATTGCAAGAAAGACACTTAACAAATTTTAAGAGACTACAAATTTTTACAAATGTTATGTTGCTAGACTAAATATCAACACTCTTTGCCTACCAACTCAAATGTGCAAAAGCCTTTATTCAGACAGAATGCCCTGCATACAAATCAAATAGAAAGAAAAGCAGAAAGGAAAATATAGCATACTCCCCCACCTCCCCTAAAAATAGATATAAACAAAATCTAAGAAAATATACCCTTTCATGGTGTTTGGATAAAATAAGTGCGAATCTCATCTAAGAACATGGGTGTCGCCAAACCTGAACCCCCACTGCCCTCATGGCCAAACCCGAATTTCATTCCCATTCCCGTTCCAGTCTACTATTATACCCAGATTGAACAAGAGTCTCAAAACTCGAAAAAGGGAATGCTAGGATATCTTGAAACAGAGTTTACACTACATGCTCAGCAATATAAACATAATCGGGCATGAAAGTACAACAAAAATTTAGGCACAATAAACAAATGATTCCGAAATACTGCACTAAACGGGTACCATTCTGTCCGGCGCCGAGCGGCAGTCGACGGCACTGCGCAGGTGATGGCGGTGGTGCCTCGGTCAGCCATTCAACAGAATTAAGGTGGGCCAATTAACTTGTAACAGAGCAACGTTGCCTTCGCGCGAGATCCTAATGCTAGGAGCGGGATTTTTCAAACTCCTTTCAGGCTATTTAGTAAGTAAATTCATAAGGGAATTTCCTAATCAATTACAATTCTCATTTGTATAAGAGATTATAATTCACAAGTCCCGTATTTAGCAAACTGGAGACAGGTTTCGCCGGGTGTTTGCCTTTACTCGCCTCCCAAAAGGCCAAAAAAAAAGTCTATTGCACCCGCCTCCATTGAGATCCTCCATATTTGGAGGCTGGTGTTACCTACACCCGCCTCCAAATATGCCTTTCATTGGAGGCGGGTGAAGGCAACACCCGCCTCCAATAAGCTAATAACTTATTAGAGGCGGGTGTTAATTTCACTCGCCTCCAATGAAAGGCATATTTGGAGGCGGGTGACGGCAACACTCGCCTCCAAATATGTCTTTTTCAAATTTTCCACCACCTTTTGAGGATGGTGTTAGTGCACCTGCCTTCAAAGAGGCGCCTCTTTTCATTCTGTGATAGTGAGTCTACTACTATTATTGGCAAATGAGCATAGTCAATAGCCTCATTACTAAGAATCATTATGAGGATGATCAGTAGTCTACTACTAGGAGCTATAAATTTATTTCCTTGCATTTTTAAAGTGTTCAATGGCCAATAGACTCTATACTACTGGGAGCCATTTTGTCAATCTCAGACAGCTAACTTCATCCTGCAAGAAAAATGGTACAACAACACCCAAGTGCATTTATCAATTTTTTTCAAATATGATAATTCTCCATTTAAGCACTGAGATAATTAACTTAAGTGATTCAAATATATATAATATGATCACAAAAAATAATTCTCAAATTAATATTGCAAACAATGAATTCACTTCATTCTCAAACATTTAAGTATTTGCAATAATTGGGTAATGGGAGTTTTCTAAAATCATTTGCAAAATATTATATGCAAAATGTAATGCCCTCACTTATTTTCGTACTCCATTACTAAATATTAAAATATAATCATTTTTTTTTAATAAAGCTGAGCACATCATATAATACTCAAAATAATATATAGCTCAAAATTTACCAAATTTCAATATTTATTGAAACAAATGTTTTCCATTTCATATTTTCACAATTTATGAAAATTTATGACACCACACAAATTGGTCACATGCATAAAGCATTAATTTTCATTTATATCAAATTCTCAAAATTATCAATTATTCAATTGTGATAATATTATGAAAAACAAGTCAATGTAGTAAATGGAAAAATAATTTCAATAGAAAATTATTTATTTTCTAAATTATTATCTTTAGGATGCTCCCGCTAGTCACTATAAATTTATAATCTCATAACTCTTTCACAAAATGATAAAATCACATAAATTATGAATATACTAACTCATAGCATAATTTATGATCATAACATTCTATGAAATTTCAAATAATTTTGAATATTGTTATCTCATGCACAATATAGTATTTTCACAGGAGAAAAAGAAACTTTATACACACCCCACTATTTCTCTTCTTCTTCTTCTTCTTTTTCTCACCACAAATATGTGATTCATAAATTAAATTAACAATACAAATCAATGCACATGCCTTTTTTATTTATCCCTTGTATTGTTTCTTTAATTGATAGAATTCAAACACATAATTTCATCTATAAGCATATTACAAATTATCTCAAAGCATAAAACATTCATCTCATGAATCTAATAAAACTTTAAGCCTAGAAGCACAAATATGCATAAAACATATTCATGTGCATCTTAATCAATTACTCACGATATGTATTTTTTCAAATAAACACATACCTCAAGTTTCTGTATTTTTTCAAATAAACACATACCAAAATCATTGAATATAGCCTCAATGAATTTTGTATTCCGTTCTAATTCTTCTCATTAGTCGACCACTAACCCTTCAGCAACGTAGGCATGAGAGATTTGATTCTCTCCATGGATCGTGACATGCAAAACAAATTAATGATCATACATTAGATATTCAAAATCTTGATTCTCCACAAAGACTGAATCACCTAAGATTGTTGTTCCTGCTCGAACAAAATCATAATATTAGTAGAAATAATATAATATAATATAATTAAAGTAAAAACAATAATTTAGAGAAAACTAGTGGGCCATGGGTTGAGGTTCGTAATTGCTATTCTTAGGTGATTCAAGCGCCTCTGCTGAAGAATCCGATGCAGCAGATCACTATCATTTAGCTTTCACCCTAGGATTCAACAGCCCATGCCGCACTAGTTTTATCTAAATTATTGTTATTTACTTTAATTTATTTTATATTATTATTTCTACTAATATTTGATTTTGTTCGAGCAGAAACAACATCGAGCTTATTTGGTGTTATGAGTTAGCTGGGTGAAGTATCGCATATTGAGTTTAGCTTGTAATACATAGCATATTGAGTTTAGTCTTTTGATTTATACATCGCATTGCCTCTAACACTACTACAAAAATGACTTTTAATGGCGGTTTTTTAGGGCTTTTAACGGCGGTTTTCGGCATTTTTGAACCGTCATCTATCCGGCAGCCGTAGAAAGTTTACGGACTTTCTACGGCGGTTCGCTTAGGAACCGCCGTAGAAAGTCAAAACCGTCGTAGAATTTCTACTTTCTACAGCGGTTTTTTTCAAAATCGCCGTAGAAAGTACCAAATTTGTAAAAAAAAATTTAATATTTCATTTTTTTCTCTACATTCAAAAAATATATATCAAAAACAGCAAGAACAGCCTTAGAAAGGTTTTGATATATATATATATATATATATTTTCAACTTTATTCAAAATATATATATATCAAAAACTTCCATGCTAATAAACCGAACAACCACCAAACTTCACAAAATTTTTGCGTGCATCCATCAAATTCTAATTAATTTAATCATTAACAGCAAGAACAATACAATAATCACCGATATAACACTAATCAAACCCGAATTTAATCATTCATCATCTCACTAAACCCGAATTTAACACTAATAATAAACCCTACGCCTATCACAATAATCAAGTAACAATAAAATTTGTAAAGCTTAAATAAAGTTGAAACTATTCTATGTTACCTTTTTTATGATTTGAAGCCCACAACAAGGACCAATTGTGGTGAAATTATGATGGGGGTGGGTGATGGCCGATTAAGAAACCATATCATGAGTTGGGTGACGGCGGATCTTGTTATCAACACTGCCGGAAGAACGACTTCGGGGGAAGACAAGAGAAAAAATTGACGGAGAGAGGATGGGCGTCGGCAACGAGAGAACACTTCGGTTTCCTGGAGATGGAAACAGGGGGAAGCCGCGGCTGGCTGGAGATGGAAACAAGGAAAACCCTTAAAATTCAAACAAAATCAAGTTTCTATGGCGGTTTTAATAAAAACCGCCGTAAAATGGACTTTCTACGGCGGTTATGAAGAAACCGCCATAGAAAGTAACTTTCTATGGCGGTTTTAATTACAACCGCCGTAGAAAGTCCATTTCTACGGCGGTTTTAATAAATCCGCCGTAGAAAGCCCGTAATTGTGAATTTTCGCCCGTTCCTCTATTCCTATTAATTTCTAGTTTTTCTATTTTCGTAAATTAACCCCCAAATTTTTTTAAATTTAATAATAAATATGTATTTTACTATTTATCAATTTTTATAGTAAAATTCATCATATTTATTAATTATACGGCGGTTAGAAATATAACCGTCTGGAAAGGGTCTTTCTACAGCGGTTAGAAATAAAACCACAGTAGAAAGTCCCCTTTTTATGGCGCCGTAAAAAGGGGACTTTCTACGGCCGTTATCAAAAACCGCCGTAGAAAGTTATTTCTAACCGCTGCAGAAAGTCCCTTTCTACAGCGGTTTTATTTAACCGCCGTAAAAAGGGGACTTTCTACGGCGGTTATCAAAAACCGCCGTAGAAAGTTATTTCTAACCGCTGCAGAAAGTCCCTTTCTCCAGCGATTTTATATAGAACCACCGTAGAAAGTCCGTACTTTCTTTTTAATGGCGGTTTTGGTCTTTCCGCCGTTAAAGCACCACCGTAGAAAGTCCATTTTGTAGTAGTGTAATGTATCACAGTTAGCCTGATGTGTCACTTATTGATAAAAATACGTGTGTCAAGTTTAGCTACCAAAGTTTCGCCGTCAAACGTCAGACGATTAGACAGGCGAGTCCCTCCTTTTTTCTCCTTACATAAAGTATCTTAGCTTCAAATTGACATCATGAATTCTCATAAACTGATCTCACAAGAAAGCAAAGCACAAGATTTCATGCAAAAGGAAGGCCATGCAATCTTCTAACTTCGCCCAACTAGATTTCATTGTCATAACTGCATACTCCTACAGATCAAATCTAGAGAACAACATGTCGTTTATAATTTAATTAGAAACAATATAGCAGCGTTTGTTAAAAGATCTAGTAATTCTGGAAAGAAAATCTGCCCAAAATATCCTAATTAGCTAGATTAATGATTGAGAAAGAAGTGGGCAATAATGTTTTCCAACTGTTGTATGAATTAGTACACAGTATTTTGTTGCCTGTGCTATTGATGTGGCGTCAGAAATGGAGTTAGTCTATTTGGCGAAGATGGACCAAGTTGCCCGGCGCAAGAAAAAACAGTGGGATTTTGCAGATCCGGCGGCTCTGGTCGATGGGAAATGAGCCCAAGAGCAGGACACATGGCTTTGCCAAGGCCTACGACGGATTTCGGTGATCTGACATCATTTGGGCCTTCAAAAGCCCGTTTTTGGAAAGTTTTGTTTTGGGTATAACTCTTGATAGGAACGTCCGATTTTGATTATGTTTTCTTCGTTATTCCTGTTCTCAATAGGAGATCGATTCCATATAGGAATCGGCAATATTTCCTTTTTTGGTATGTTTTCCTTTTTTTCTTAAATTTCGGTTTCAGGCACCTATAGTAAGCAGTAAGCAGCTTTTGATTAATTGAAAATCAGTATTATTTCTTTCCTAATTTTTGGTAATCCTATTGTGGATTCAACGATTGTTGAATGCTTGTTTGACTGACAATTGTTCTTCAATTCAACAGTTTTTCAGAAGGCTTCTTCTGGTTTTCGCGAAATTTTCTCATAGATAGCTTCCGCTACGTCAGCTATTAATAGGCACCAATATGTTTGTAGATTGTGATTTTCTTTATCTTGGTGATTTTAAGGAATTAACTGATTTTACTGATGATAAGTTTGCAACATGATGGATGGAGCCGTATATAGGAAGAATTTCTTTAACTATGTTCACATTTTGTGGTTGGTGTACTTTATTGCTTCCATTTGTTTTATCAATCTTAATGCAGTTGCTGTAGACAGTTGACGAATCGCGGAGCTGTAGTTTCTTGCATTAGATTTAGTGTTATTTAACATTCCAAGACATTCATTTAACCTGTGATCTTTGTCCAAAAGAAGATTGGCTAATTAGATAAGTTGCATTGGCGAACAGCTACTTCTTTGTTCTGTTTCTTGGAGAAAGATTTAACTATTTTTTCATTGTTCCCTTTGCTTATCATCAGAGGTGAGGTATGTTTCTCCATACAACTACCGTTGCAGCACTTATCGGCGCGCTCTTACCAGTGTAGTTTGGTTAGACCATCCCTCCTGTTGCTGGAGTGTATCTTCGTGCAATGAAAGGAATGGCTTTATTATAATGTTTGGTTATGTTTGTGCTGATGGTCTGGAAAATTTTATGAGATTTTGGAAGAAAACAGGAATGAGAACTTGGAAGCCAAATTAATCAGTGCAGAACATTCTTGTAAAAAGCATTAATACATTTTGGCGTGATCTCTGTATACCATTTTGGTTGTGTATATCTGTATGCCATTCATTATAAATATCAATGAAAAGTTTTAGCTACAGTCTGTTTAAGGAAGCATTGTTTCTTTAGCATATGCAGGGCCAAGAAATTTTGACATTTTTCTGATAAGAGTTCATCACTAGACCTAACATTCTTTTCAGTATATTCATATCCGAAGTAAACGGAAATTAAAGTTGACAATCTTTCATACAACATGAAAATCTTTCATCCCATTCAACTGTGTCCTCGGTGTCTCTAAATCACTTCTTCATTCATGCATATACCAGGGATCCACATCCATAAATAGATATTGGTCTCCATAAGAATGCAAATCAACTGCTTACTGCTATCTTTGAGCGCACAAAAAGTATGATTCAAGTTACAATCAGATTGAGTTAAGTACATCAGACAGCAGTAAGAAAGTTTAAACTCATTCTCACAATGATGGGGGTATACAACTATTCCTGTAATCAAATTCCTTGTAAATTTCGGGACCTAAACGTCGTATGCAAGCTGCCTATAATGGAAAACTCAAAAGTATAAGGTATATCCAGCTAATTACAAGCCTCCTAATTGTGCCAACCATTTACCTGAAAAATAATGAATACAGGAAATGAGGATTAGACAACCAAGAAACTGAAAACAAATATAGTGTAACTGTAAAGGAGAAAAAGCTTCACTAACGTACCTTTTACAGACAGAAACCACATCAGCATTTAACCGAGCAGACTCGAGAAGCCTATCACCACATCATTAACATCAACCTTCTCCATCTCAAAATCTTGCTCACTTTGATACACAGTCCATTCAAACCACATCTTCGCGATGCACTCCTTTCTGAAGCAAGTCAAATGATCTTCCTCTTCTGGAGAACCAGAGGCAACCAACCTGTAAGTGTATATTTTTCTCTGTTGTCCAGTTGGAAATGCACGTCCAATCGCCTGGCCTGTAACAGAAGGGTTTAAATGTGTATCCAGTATGATAATTCGAGATGCTCCTACAAGGGATATCCCTTCCCCATAAGCTTTAATGGATCCGAAAAAGACTCCAGAGTCTGGAGAAGCATTAAATTGCTCCACTGAATAATCACGAACATCTGCATCACAATCACCTGTGATCACAAAGATTTCCTTGCCGACAGCATAATTCTTTACCTTCACAGTCAATCTCTCCAACAATTTCAGAGGCGCAAGATACTGGCTGAAAAGCAGAAGCTTCTCGCCCATCAATTCCCATAGCTGGAAGATTTAAATAGAATTTAGCCTTCACTCCTATCTCCTCCCAGATTCTCCAGAATTAGGTCAATCTTTGAAGCTGTTTTCAGACGTGGATGCACATAAATGAGACTTCCTTCTGACATTATTTTGAACCTATTTTTGCATTTCTTTAGCTCTTCAACTTCTATTCTTTGTCTCGCGGTGAGCTCAAGAAAGACAGTGAAGTCGACTAATCCAGGCCGTTCATCTAAGGAATCACCTTTGTAGTAATGAACTTTTCTTGTCATCTCCCGCAGATCATGTATGATGTTCACCTTCCTGTTGAATTTTACATAATCTAGAATTGCCCGCTCAACCTCATCATACAAAATTTAAGCTAAGGTAACATAACATGCATTTAATAATTTTAGTACACACTCTATATATGTAATGGAGCAAGCACAAAAAAATTTGTAAAGAAAAGAAGAAGAAAAAAACACATTAATTAAGTTATATATAGAGAGAGAGAGAGGGGAAAAAATAACTACATTTATCCCGTTAAACAACCATTTTGTCATTAAATTTTATTTTGGATGCATTACTTGTTATCTAATAATAGAGTTACTATTATCTAATAACAAAATGATTTTTTATTGAGACTGTAGTATTATCTCCATGTGTATAAAAAATTAAAGTGAGAAAGGAAGGAGCAAGGAATGGTCACAAGAGTGATGGAAACTAGACAAAAGACCTTATGATTAAAGTAGACCTCGTTCCCCAAACACCCCACACCCCATCACTTTACTTACTTCCTCAAAACAAACAAATCAAACTTAACTAATTAAGTGATTAATTAATGCAGAGAGAGTAAGAAAAAAAGAAGATTGAAGAAAAACCAATTGACTTATATACTACTATTTAATTTGATGATCATAATTAAAATAAGAAATAAAACTTACTTGAGTAGTCCGCGATCTATGATGAGGTCGAGCGGGCAATTCTAGATTATGTAAAATTCAACTGGAAGGTGAACATCAAACACGATCTGCGGGAGATGACAAGAAAAGTTCTTCACTACTACAAGGGTGATTCCTTAGATGAATGCCTGGACTAGTTGACTTTACCGTCTTTTTGACTCACTGCGAGACTAAAAACAGAAGTTGAAGAGCTAAAGAAATGCAAAAATAGGTTCAAAATAATGTCAGAAGGAAGTCTCATTTATGTGCATCCACATCTGAAAACGGCTTCAAAGATTGACTTAATTATGGAGAATCTGGAGGAGATAGGAGTGAAGGCTAAATTCTATTTGAATCTTCTCCAGCTATGGGAATTGATGGGTGAGAAGCTTCTGGTTTTCAGCCAGTATCTTGCGCCTCTGAAATTGTTGGAGAGATTGACTGTGAAGGTAAGGAATTATGCTGTCTTCAAGGAAATCTTTGTGATCACAGGTGATTGTGATGCAGATGTTCGTGATTATTCAGTGGAGCAATTTAATACTTCTCCAGACTCTAGAGTCTTTTTCGGATCCATTAAAGCTTGTGAAGAAGGGATATCCCTTGTATGAGCATCTCGAATTATCATACTGGATACACATTTAAACCCTTCAGTTACACGCCAGGCAATTGGACGTGCATTTCGACCTGGACAACAGAGAAAAATATACACTTACAGGTTGGTTGCCTCTGGTTCTCAGGAAGGGGAAGATCATTTGACTTGCTTCACAAAGGAGAGCATCGCGAAGATGTGGTTTGAATGGACTGTGTATCAAAGTGAGCAAGATTTTAGATGGAGAAGGTTGATGTTAATGATTGTGGTGATAGGTTTCTAGAGTCTGCTCCGTTAAATGCTGATATAGCAGTGTTTGTTAAAAGATCTAGCAATTTTGGAAAAAAAAAATACGCCCAAAATATCCTTAAGGGATCTAGCTGTTCTTCCACCCGGAAAAGAAGGCAATGGGATGCACATAGCTATATAAAATCAAAAGGAAGGCTGATGGCTCCATAGGTAGATACAAAGGCAGGCAAGACTTGTTGCTAGCCAAAGGAGACAACCACGTTGAGGGGTGAAGATTATGTAGAAAGCTTCTCTCCAGTAACTAAACTGGAGATCGCGGAGGTTCTGTCTCTAGAAATTCTGGACAAACAAGATTCAGAACATTGAAGTCTTCCTTGACATGATTCTGAAAAAGTGTGCCAGGGAGAACCACTTTTCTTGGTGTCTGGACCATTTCAAGAGACTTCAGATCAACAGCGTAGTCGCTGGGAGTGCGGCCTTCATCCATGATAAGAATGGTTGGTCTTTCTACTAAGACATTCTGACATTCTCTGGTAGTTCCATCGGCATCAAAGTCACCTACAATAACAGTAAACTGTTTATAGCCCAAAAATAAAATGTCTTCCATTTGACCATTTCCTCAGAACTTCAAGCTGCTGGCTTCTAGTATCTGCTTTAGATGAATAGAAATCATAGAGCGGCGTGTCTTCCACTTGCCATTTCAGAAGTTCTTTCCTCCAAGTTGACAAGATGCCCCTTGGAAGCGCAATCAGTGGTTTGGCAGAAGGACATCTAGCCATAAAGCTCTGAAGAAAACTAATTATCATAAGAATTTTATCTGATTCCGGGGCATGGGCCAGTATACAAGTACTCCTAGGATCATCGGTCACCAGGTTTCTCACTAGAAAGTTCAACCCCTCAAACTGATGAGGTTTCATTAACTTTTGATGGCGCGGATGGACAGCGATTCCAAATGAAGACCAGTCATGTTCACCCCTAGTTATGTCATCAGCCAACATATATCAGTGTGATATAAATCATTTGCACTCCTCTTCCTCTTACACAAGCAATTAATAGTGACCAAATAAATATCAAGTGCAATAGACATCAAATCTATGTACATAAACAAAGGGGGCAAATATCTAGATCTATATTTATGGCTAAATAGCTCTCTGTATACCAAATATCATGGATTTATAGTGGATTAGGATCGTACATATACATATTTATAACACATGCATATACAAATGTATATCTATGTGACACATGCATTAAGTTTATATAATAACTTACTTCACAGCAGTAAAAAAACTCCCCTACTTGAAGCTACTTTCAACAAATAACCATATAATAGGGATTGGATGTAAAATATGAAGAAAAAGTAAACCTAAGAAAATAATGATGAAATCCAAACCTTTCGAAATGTATACTGAATCATGGTGTCAATTGGTTTCTCAATGAGTCCACAGACAGAACCTATGTCCTCTTTCAAGATGAAAGAATGATCACAATCTTCTGCACCTTCAGTATGGAGTGTTTAGCAGACAAAGAATCTTCAAAAGTATCCTATTGAACATCAGAGTAAATATGAAATCAAAAGGAGGTTTCAACATATGAAATCAAATAGAGAGGAAGTAAGTGAGTGTTACCTTGCTGCTTTCATGTAAATCATTCCAAATACTATCGAGAACATCTGCGTCATCCTCCACCCCAACAGAATCAATTGCGCTTTCATTTTGATTAACTTCAGATTGACTGGCATGGCAATAATTCTCCACTTTCACCTTGGTTTTCAGCATAACCTTGACCCTACAATGTGGAAATTGATGATGGAGTAGAGTTTGAGGAATATGAAAAGAGCTTAGTGGATAAACAAGTTCAACTGCAATGGAAATAGATACATAAAACATTAGCATGTAATACAACACAAGAAAGCAAGACATTTTTCGAGAGGGTTGTGAAGGTATTCAAAGACATAGTATTAAAGCTTTCATAACAACAAAGAATTTTTCTTGAACTCTCTTCCTTAACTCCCATCCAAGTAGATAGCTGAAAATGGGTATCAAGAAGGAGAAACAAGTTCCAGACCAAAATGTATTTCTTTGTCTATCATCTACTTAACCCTAATATACAAAAATTACATCATCATGGAAGCATTATGCAAACTAATTAAGAACTTCACAAGTACAGAAAACAATCACAAATTCAAACCTAATTTTGACATTATTAATTTTATCATCAACCAAAGGTAATCCATATTTCCATTCCCAAATATGCGATAGACTTTTTATATCAACCATGAAGCAAAGGGTGCACATTTGAAAGACATGAACCACTTCTTACAGAAACATAACTCTGGTGCAAACAACACAGTAATCTATCAGACATGTAAATTTTTGAACATGTACAGTGAAGAACAAGAGAGCACGGATTTCATCAACCTTCTCCATCTTGAAAATTCCAAATCAAATCAATCAAGAGAAGCCCAACCAAAATCCAGTTGTTCCTGCATATTCAAAGTAGATAAAAAAAATTAAGAGCTCAGAAAAGATTAGCACCATGAAGATGAGAAACCCTAATACTCATCTATCTCTTTCACACCTTACTTACAGGATGGTGCTGGATAGGAACTGCCCAGGATATGATGCAAAAATAAGGCCACACAAATGTTTCTGGTCTCTCAAGTGTGTTAGAGAACTAATGAGCAGCAAGAAGAGGAAGGAAGGCAAAATGGAACTGTCTTAGCCTGCCCTAGCTATGACTCTCTAACCTATATATAAGGGAAATAAACAGAAAACGCATGAATTGGAAGAACGGTGGAAGGCCAGGGTGCCCGTATGCAAATCCAAAAATTCATGCATCAGTTCTGAAAATCTTGAGATTTTATTTATTGAGTTTATTCTGATACATTCATCCTACTCAATTAATTCTGATACACTCATCCAACTCAATTTGTGAGACTCCGGCCAGTTTTTTCACACTGAAAATGACTTAATATGAGAGACTAACTTTGCATGTTTGTTAACTCTTTAACTCTAAAATTGACTTGGGTTTGACTTAAATAGACTAGAGTTTTGATAATAGACCCAAATTAATATAATACCCCACCAAGAAAAATCACTCTAATATTATTAGTATTAATATCGATATCTTATAATTGAGTAATTACATAATTAGAAGTTCATTGTTAGAATGGTAAGATATCTTTCTTCACAATAGCCATTTTTCAAATCATTTTTTTCACAAAACTAAATTTTCTTATGACTATGAATATAATGAGTTCAATCGATGGCGGTCAAGAGTCTGACCATGGAGATGAGCACCGGTCTAGGCCCTCACTGACTCCACCCTGGGTACTCTTATATATATATATTTGAATATGTGTTATTTTGTTTGTATTAGTGCCCCCTATAATTTTTTTCTGGCTCCGCTATTGGAGATGAGCATGATAAGTGCGACAATTCATAAATAGTATTATCACATGTGCCAAAGGATGAGGATGTTGGGTCTAGGATCGAATTTTTCCAAGACACTGGAGATGAAAAACACCACATGTAAGATAAATTTGATGCTAACAAACAACCGGACTGGGCCGATGATTTCACTTCGGAGATTCAAATTGGAATAGTGTTTGCAACGAATGAGATATTGATGCATGCAGCTCAATGCACATTCATTCGTACCCATCGGTACTGTAGAGTTTGCATGAGCAACCAGACGACTTGGTTTTTTGACGTAAGAGATTTTTGAATCATCGCTCCTCACTAGCGGGAAAGAAAAAAATTTTGAAGAAAGAGATATCTTCACAAAAGGGGAAAAAATTATGCATAAAGAATTTTTTTATTTTAAGAATCGCTTTCTTGACAAACGGAGAAAAAATTGCGAAGAAAGCGATTTTTGAAAAGTCACTCTCTTCAGAAATGGAAAAAAGAAATTGTGAAGAAATCTTCACAAATGGAGAAAGAATTTTTTGTGAAGAAAGAGATTTTTAAGAAATCGCTTTCTCCACAAAGAAACGGAATTTTTTTTTTTTTTAAAGCGATTTTTGAAAAATCTCTTTCTCTATTCTAGGAATAAACCCTAACAGGCCCTTCGGGATTTTCCATTAAAAATTGATTATTAATATAAAAAAAACTCACCAAATAAGCCCCTAACGTCATGTTGGGTCCCAATAAGCCTCCACATTATAAAATATAGGGCTAATTTATCCCCTCTACGTATACATGCACATTAACATAGATGGACCAATTTGGCCCTATACTGTAAATATTGAGGTTGTATTTAGACACAACCTAAAACGTCCTGAACTTATTTGGACGTGATGTGACGTTGGTTTATTTGGCCTCAAAGTAAAACATTATGGGCGAAAATAGACCTCTGCCTGACTATCCATGCAATATTTTAGGCTGGCAATATTTTTATGCCGAGCGATAATCACAAAATAAAATTAAGCGGCTAAAATCTTTTCTTTCGTTGGAATAAATAAAAAAAAAATGGCAGGCGACAAAATCATTTTTGAAGTGTTTGAAGCATTTTTTATTTTTTTTTAAATTAAAAGTGTTTGAAGCATTATACTCCATAATGAAGATCACTCGACCCGATTTTCAATAAATTAGGCACTAACACGCAATGATTATACCCTGTCCAATATCCAAGCAAAATTTTAATTCTGAACAAATATATCAAAGACAAATTATACATCTACCACCTTTGTTCAGCGTTGTGGAAAAAAAATTGGCCGTCGAAAAATTTCTTGAAAAGTATTTTAAGCATTGTACTCCATTTTGAAGGCAATTGTATCCAAAATTATAATAAATTGTGAACCAACACAACCATTTTACCCCGCCCAATATACATGCAACAACCTAGTTTAATTTCTCTTTATGTCCAATGAATATGATAGAGATAACTGTACGTTGGAAAAAAAATTTGGGCGGGTGAATTTTTTTTTATTTTTTATTAAAGTACTTTAAGTTGCACCCCAATTTTGAATAGATGGTGCACCAATATACAAATGTTGTAATATCTATGCAAAATATTAATCTGAAATGAAGAGCATGTTGAACGAATATGACATATTCATATTATAAGTGTATACCATCTTTTTTTTTGCACTAAAAAAAAAAAATTACTAAATGCGGGGAATGTTTAAAATTTTTAATAGGCGAAAATACTAAGATACTCTTGTCATATTTTTATCCTATCAATGTAATTTTATTTTCTTTTTAACCAGCCCTTTGGCTTGCCGCGCCTAAGGGGTTTCCACCCCTTAGCAGCTGCAACATTAGGGGTATGGAAGCCCCTTGGGGCACGTCGCCCTTTAGCCGACCTGCACCAAAGGTACCGAAGGGGAATCTTCCCCTTCGATGCACTCGGCCTCCCCTTAGGATGCCTCCGCCTAAGGGTATGAAACACCTCAGGTAGTGGCGGCCTAAGGGGAGGGAATCCCTTCGGCACAAGCCTAAGGGGTTCCCTCTCCTTAGGCGCAAGCGGCTTAAGGAGTTTTTGTTTTTCCTTTTTTTTTTTTTTTGGCACTTTACATGTCAAAAATAAAGAAATTTTAGTGACCGTAAAATATGTATTTTGTTCATAATTATCTTCTATGTTCCATACACAGATTAGTGTTTGTTTCTTGAGTCAAAATGTTAAAAATACATAAAATTTTATTACCGTACATAAAATATGTGTCGCGTTCATAAATATCGTCCATGTTTCATGCACAAATCAACATTTTATTCTTGAGTCTAATTTGAAGTAAATGGAAGATAAAAAAAAATAATAAAAAAAAAAAGTAATGTTTAAGGATAAAATTACCACCGGGGTAGTTTTATCTTTTAAGCCATTCAAAATTTTAAAACTTTCCTGCAATTAGTACCCCTGGAAAAATGATATTTGGACTGCCTAATATTATCTTTTTTTTCACATTTTAAGCTTTGGGAATTGGGATCTTCCAACTCCTACTTCGCATCATATGACTGGCAAAGATTTTAAGGTGGCCACAACTACCTTGAAGCAAACTCCTCGATCGGCTGATTTCTTAGCAAGGCAGGCTTCCATCCCGATTTCTTCCAAGCCTCTCTCCAAGCTCAGCTCAGCTTTTGTACTTTTGCCCGCAAATTAATAAAAAGGATCCGCCCCACATTTATTATTATTTTTATTTTTATTTTTTTAAAAGCATGTCCAACAGGAATAATTGTAATTTTTGTATTGAATTTAAAATATGTATGTATGTATGTATATATAAATACTTTGTGATTAAAACAATAATGAAAAGAAGAAAAGAATGTAATTTAAGCATTGTATCCCAAATTTAACAAATTGTGCATCAACAAGTTACACCCACCAAAAATACGTACGTACAACATTTTAGTCTGCCAAAAAAAATAATAATGATAATGATGACAAACAAATATGGACAGTCAAATTAACTGTGTAGCGTCTTCTCCAAGATGAAGTTGGAAAAAATTGGGTGATCAAATCTTTTTTAAGTATTTCAGAAAGCTTTACCCAACCTTGGAAGTCATTATACCCCCAATTTTGAATAGATTGTGTGCTAACACGCAACTATTGTACGTCGTCCAATCACTAGTACATAAATGATCAAAGGAAGCGCCCATTTGGAGGCGGGTGTTTGTCCAAAGGGGCCGGTAATGCCTTTGGAGGCCGGTGCATCCAATAGACATGCACCCGCCTCCAATATCGTGTTTATTGGTGGCGGGTGCATTTTTGCAAATTTTAATCATTAGTGTTTCGAAAATTCTCTTTTTTTTGGACTGTTGAAAGTTGGAAATAAATTTAAAAATAATTCACTAGGATAATTTTGAAAGTTGAAAATAATTTTGAAAAAAGGCGATAAATTATTAGGTAAGAAAAATCACAAGTTTTAAAAAAATATATATAAATATATACTTTCGATTTTAACTTTATATACATGAGTATATAGCTTAGTGGTAAATTTAATGTGCAAGAGTCAAGTGATTATACAGTCGCGAGTTCGATTCCTACTGAAACCAAAAATTGAAGAAAGGGAAATTAAATTTTGTACTGTGGGAATATTGGGAGCGGGTGTAACGAGCACCCGCCTCCAATAACGATTTATCATAAGGGTTATTGGAGGCGGCCCACACTCGGGTGCACACACCGGGCACCCGCCTCCCCTTTTCCATTTTGGGGTAGTGAATATCCATGCAGCATTATATGTTGAAAATCTTTTTTTTTTTTTTTTTTGGCCAAACAAAAATGAAAAAATAAAATTAATCGTCTACCATCTTTTCATAAGGGTGCTTGCAACCATAAACCCCAAAAATCAACTTTATCATACCACATCAGCGCCAATCAAAAGAAAAAACTCACCACTTTTATAAACCTATCTCCCATAACAATAAACTTACAAAAGCAACTTCAACCCGGGTCCCACTATATACACATCTTTTTACATTTAATATATTTATTTTGATACTATATGTATTAATTATTTTTAATTATAAATTTAATTTAATGAAATATTTAATTTAATTTCATAAAAATACATTACTCAATTAAAATAGGAAAATATTATGTAGAGTACATTATATTAAAATAGATTCTACATAATTAAAATAAATATTACATAATTAAAAAGTAGGACTAAAAGTAAAAGTACATAATTCAACGGTTACATAATTGAAACTTAAATCACCAACCTCGTTTCCCTCTAATCTTTTCAACGAGGCTCATATGAACTTTCAGTTGTGCCGGTGACATTCCACTTGTATCCTTCATATAGATTTTATATTCCTTTAGCAAAAAAATTTCATCTTTCTGTTTGAGCTCATCTTCTTTCTGTTTCAACTCATCTTCTTTCTATTTTAGCTCTTCTTCTTTCTGTTTTATCCTTTCCGCTTGCATATTAGTGAGTTTTTCCCACTTGTTAGAACCACCATCATTAGAAACTTTCAGTTTGGCTTTGCCCTGTCTTTTTGCCCTCTGCTGCCCCATTGGACAAGACCAAATCGAACAACCTGGTGAAGTATGCCCCTCCGATTCGGATGTCCTCGACTTCTTGCTAGCATGCTGATCCATTTGTAGAGGAGCCCATTTCTCTAACTCTTTCATTATCTTCCATACGTGCATGTACTTGAAGGTTTTCGTCTGGTTGATTGCTTTCCACTGGGCCATCGCAGCCTCAAAAACATGATCTCCATCACTTTGACCACTTGCACGATTACTGTAAAAATTATTATAGAAACCCGAGAAAGCGGTAACATTAGGGATCATCTGATAGTAATGTGATTTAATAGCACTTCCTGATCTGTTGGCGGTACCCTCTGGCCGATGTTCACTATAGTACGCAGCCGTTTTTTCCCAGAAGTCCTTATTCTTCTGTGCATTGCCAATTTTTGAGCAACTGCTAATGGTGCCCCTAGCTTGTGCAAGACACTTCTCTTCTTCGTGTGACCATGGCACCTTCACGCTGCTGCTACTTCGACCTCTGCATTTGTTGGTGTCGTCGGGAGTGTCCTTTACACCGGGTTGTGTGATGGGAACTATTACAATGCGACAAATGGAAATGGCGAAGATATCTCCTTGTCGGATGAAGATCCTCCAAGGCTCAAAAGTCCAAAATCGTGAGACGTCTGTGGTGGTGGTGGAAAGTGAAACACACCAGAATGTGACATTCCAAAATGGCCACCCATTGCTCTAAAGTTGGAAACATTATGTGGAAGGAATTGGGGATACGGAACTTGATAGGACTTGTCGTGGGTCTACCAAATACAGTAAAAGTATTGTTTAAAACCTGCAATTAAGATGCTAATAAAATATAGCACAGTAGTAGACAGGGTCGATCCACAGAGACGGTAATTTAATTCAAATTCCAATTAACATGCAAATAAACCAAACTATTGACTAGCAGTCACCTTTGTGTCTCTTAAGAGACCTTAGAGTTGTCACTTAAATATAGCAAAATAATAATTAAACTAATAATTAATTAAAAGACTTGAACATATATCAATTAATGAGAGAAAATTCCGGTATTATGTAAATCCACCTTAATCTCATGCATGCAATCATAAACCTCTTAACTTGTCTAATTACTTATGTCGTTTCAGTTAAAGTATTACCGCGAGTCCCCGCAAATAATCCCAATTCTCCCATAGATTCTCGATAATCCCCTGCGAGTCCCCGCAAAGGAATTATTCTCTAACTACACTTAACAGACCGCGAGTCCCCGCAAACCTTATTAATCAACAAATAGAAGTATTAAGAACTAGAAGAACCCGAAACTAATAATTTCTACTGACGATGCATTAGAAATTATTACCCAATTAATCATGTACTACTTGGCCGGAAGTTGTACCACTCACTGACTCTACCAGATTAAACTAAGTTGATCAGGCTTAATAGAATCTTAGTAATTAGACATATAAACACAGGCAATTTAGAAACACAATTTATTAGACCTTAGATTAATTCCTGGGTTTCATACATGCATGGATTATGGCTTCTTACATAATATCAGAACTAATAAATTAGCTACTCATGATAAAACACGAAAAACACATAAATATAAAAGAAGACATTAAAATAGAAAAGAAAATACTGCACTGGAATTTCAGAATTCGCGATCTGACAACCTCCAGTTTGGCCTAATGGTAGACTACCCGTCGGGAAAATCTAAAGTTGTGATTGAAACAGAGCAAAATAGAACAGAACAGAGAAAAACGGAGGAAAAATAAACTAAAACGAATTGTATCTTGCATGAGAATTACTTGTAAAATAAGAAACTATTCTCTATAAAACTTGTTGTTTTCTTCGCGTAGGTATCATCCCATATCTATAGGGAGACAAAATCAACAATTAATCAATCTACTAATGGAATAAGGAAACCTTCTTCTAATTGGAAAGATAATTAATTAAGCACATGGAGTTTGTTCAAATTTGGTAACTCCCAACTTCTCTCTTTAATTCCTTCTTGGATTGGTGATTGCCAAAAACTTCTTTGCTTCTCACTTAAGTTTCACAGCATATTCCATCGCATGCAATCGGCCACCATTGGATTGGATTCCAATTAGAATTCGGTTGACAGCTCAATTAGATTGGATATTAAATTAAGATTCCAATTGGAATTAATCTTGATCAACATTCCAATTTCCACGCATCCAATTTCCTTCTTTGTTTGCTTCGCAATTCTTCCTCTCAAGCGAATTGGATCTGCTGATCTTTCGTGTGGGCTTCCTTCTTGGTTTAGCCCACAAATTGTGTAGGCTTTTCAGGCGTGACTCATCCGCTCCAATTCTTCTACTCTTTTTGCACATTCTTTTCTTCTTAAGCCCAATCTCCAAAACTGCAAATAAACATTAAAACCTTGGGCAAAAGCTCGTGAGAACTGCCATAGCAAGTGCTAAAATAATTCACCTAAAAGATGCAGATCAGAACTTGAAAAAACTGGGGATTAGAAGTAGCATTGGAGCTGGAACTTTGCGAGCTCAAATCTCCTTGCGTGTATGCCGAACCAAAAAAATAAGGGAATGACCCCGGACTATTTTCAGCCATTTCGATAAAGAATTTGGATATGGAAGACAATGAAAAAAAGATGAAAATCAAACGTGGCGATTTGAGAATTGAGAACTAAGACAATTATTATGCGTATGAAGAGTTGTGCAATGTTTCTCCAAATGGAGTAGTATATATAGCCAAAGCTGAAATGGGTTGTTGTGTAACGGCTAGTTCTGTAACGGCTAGTTTTTAACGGCTAGTTGTTTAACGGCTAGTTTACAAAATAAGATAATTAAAAGTTCTAAAACTTGATTAGGGAGATGTATGATTTGGATAAGGAGTAGAGAAATAATAGAATTGATAGGTATCTATAGGAAATAAATTGAAACAGCTATATCATAAAAAATAAAAAAATAAAAAAGACAAAAAAAAAGCGCACATAACCGTATTTGAAAAAAAGGGAAAAAAAAAATTTTATAGCCGTTGTTGAACGGCTAAAATAACAAAAAAGGAAGAAAAAAAAAACTACCTTGCAACGGGTAGTTTGAAAATATATATATATATATATATATATATATAAGTGCTGGTGGCCGACAACCACCAGCTGGGCCCCAGGCGCGCTTGCCTTGCACGCTGGCTGGAGAGTGCAACGTTTTGGTGGGGGCCCACCAAGTTGGGTAGGAAAGAGAAGAAAAAGTGTAATGATTATGTTATTTTTTTAATTTATGTGAGTAGAAATTTAGAGGGAATTTTGAATTTTGAACTGATTAGAAAATGAGGTTTTTTGTTTGCGTAAAATTTTTGAAAAAAAATAATGATTTTTGTAGAATAGAATAGAAAATAACAAAGCCTAAATGTCACGTTAGAAGAAAAAAAAAAATGTGTGAGGCCTCCATCTTGAAGATTATTGTAGTCCAATATTGAATAGGTTATATGCATCAACACACAACTATTGGACTCTGACTAGCTAAAAACCATACAACATCTTCGGCTAATTACATCCACTTTTCTTGCGGTTTGGATTAATAACCAATGGACCCTCCAAATTTGAGAATATTACTATTAGCCCCCTTGACTATTCAAACATAATCTGATTACATCAACAGTAATATACATACATACATACATACATATATAGATACATACATATATAGATACATACATACATACATACATATATAGATACAAAATACATACATACTTACCCATTTTTATCTCTTTTAAACAATTTATCAGATTGATAGTTTGTAATCAGTGTAATAAATTCCTTATGCTTCCTTAATTAATCTTTGAATCATTGGATTGATTCCCCCTTATGGTATCAGAGCCATTATGGTTAATGAAGATAACTGGTTTCTTGGTTTAACACTCTTTTTAAAATGGAAAAACTGAAGATATTTCAGAAAAAAGATAATATTAAAAATAAAATGAAGTCTGAGGTTGATTTACCCTCAGATTTAGATCTTTTATCCAAATGGACAATTCCCTATGTGGAACCAAAATTGATTTATCATCAAGGATTTTTTAATAAAATTGGATTGAAACAGATTTGTAAAACAACTGAACAATCCTTAGCTATTCAAGATGTTGATACAGTAATAACTCTTCTTAATGAAGAAGATTTAGATTCATATCGTTTTACTCATAAATTTTTAAATATTGGTTTAGTGCAAATTGCTTTTAAACCATTAACTTTGGATAATTTATCAGAAAGTTTCATAGCAACTTTAAGAGATGGTAGAAATAAAGAATGGAGAAAATCTATAATTGGAGTTATACAGTCCAGTCTGGCACATGGCCCAGTATACTTTAATGTTCATCCAAATTTTTAATTATCTTTAACTGACAAAAATATTTGTAAGGCTTTAACTTTGAATATTAAAACTAAAGGTTATAATTATGAACCTGGCACAGAAATTATGTGTATTTGTTATAGAATTTATTATAAGCCGTTATATACTTTAAATCCATGTTATAAAGTGGAAGAAAAAAATAAAGATTTAAATGAAACTATTATAATTGAGTCAAATTTTAATAAGTCCAATATAACGACAAGAAGGACAATTAAATGGGATGAAATCCCTATTCCTCAGCATTGGAAAATGACCAGGGTTGCTCATATTGAACCTAAAAATGAACATCAGATTTCTAATATAATTCAGACTCTAGATGGAGATGTTTATGTACAGATGAGTAATACTCATGGAATATCCAAATCTTCTTCTGTAAGATCATTTATTTCCCCTTTTGAAGATAATATCTCTATGTCTCATAGACATTCTGCTTCTTATACAGGTGATGTGAATAAACATCATCCTAACTTGTCTTTACATTCAAGTGGTGAGAATAATCGCCATAGTTCTTTAAATTCCTTTCATACTGCTTTAAATAATAGTCATTTAAATTCAAGTGATGGAATAACCCATCATAATACTTTAATTTCTGAAGAATTATTACGTGATGGAATAAACCATCATAATCCTTCTACTTCATATGCTAGAAGATATATTCCTGGTTATATTCCTCCTATAAATTTTGCTGATGATCATATTCAGGTAAGTGAGGAGAAAAATCCTCATGTTGATTTATTATATAAGAAAAAGAATAATATTGTGCATGATATTTCTGATAGAAAAGAGCCGGAAATAACCGAATCAGAAATGAATTTTTCAATATGAATAATAAACCAAAGATAGATTTTAGTAAATGATCTAAGGCTAGAGAAAAAATAAGAAATGAATTCTTATTGCCCAGATGGGAAGTATTTAGGAAATGTTTTTTTCAATCGTTTTCTTTAGAAGAAAGAAATAATCTTCAAGATGAGTTTTATAAATTCTTAGGAGAAAAAAATATTTTATTTCCTTTTGTTCCATGGTTTATTCATAATTATGTTGAACCATGTATCTCAGTAATAGAAAGAGAATATAGGTTACCAAATGGTAATATTTTGAAGAGTCAATTTCCTCCTCAAGGATCTTTTCAATAATAAAAGATAAAATTTCTATGAATTTCACTGCTTTTTTGAAAATTATTTGAAGAAGATACTTTGACAATAACAGTCAAAAATATTAATAAAATTATTGAACAACAAAATTATACAAATGTGTATTTAATTGTCTTATGAGAACAAATTCTCTCTTTACATGATAGATTAGATAAATTAATAGAAAATAATATAGGGGCTAGTACTAGTAATATACCTACTAGTAATATAAAAGAAAATACAGGTGTCTTAGCGGCTCCTAGTCTTCAGCCTCCACCTGAAATAAAAAATTTCAAGTTTAAAACTATTGCTCCAGAATTGGAAAAATTAATAAATGAAAATTTTAAAGGGTTAAATATAACCACAATTGAAGAAGAATTTTCAAATGAAATTGAAAATAATCCAGAATATAAAAAAGTAATAAAAGATGAAATAAACAAAATAGGAGAAATGTATAGGTATGCTGATAGGCCAACTCAAAGAATAAACTATTATAATAGACCATCTCCGATGGATGTTCTTCATGAGGAACAAGAATATATTAATAATAATAGTTATAGTAGTAAAAATATTTATGAATGGAATATAAGTGGTTATACAGAAAAACAAATTTATAATGTTGTTCATAGAATGTTAATGTATAGTACTATTTGCAAAAGTAATGGTAATTCTGATAGTAATATTGCAAAAATGATAGTTGCAGGTTTTACTGGCCAACTAAAAGGTTGGTGGGATAATTATTTATCTCCAATAGCTAAAGAAGAAGTTTATAGAATTGTTAAACAGGAAGGTGACCAATTGGTTGAAAATTCTGTTTATACATTAATAGTCACAATTCTTGAACATTTTACGGGTAGAATTTCAGATAATAGTGAAAATATCCGTACTTTATTACAAAATCATAGGTGTAAAACACTTTCTGAATTTAGATGGTATAAAGATGCATTCCTTAATAGAGTCATGGAATTGCCTGAAAGTAATAGTAGTCATTGGAAGTCTAAATTTATAGATGGTCTTCCCAGCTTATTTGCCGAAAGAGTTAGGAAAGCTCTTACAAAGGATAAAATTACTATCCCATATAATGAATATACATATGGTAGACTAATCGCAACTTGCGTTCAAGAAGGTTTATCATTATGTAATGAAATAAAATTAAGTCAACAAATTAAGAGTCAGAGATTAACAGAAAGAAGTCAATTAGGACATTTCTGTAGTCAATTTGGAATGGAAATTCCATTTCCTCATAAAAAGTCTCATAAGATAGAAAAACCTGAAAAAATTTTCAGAAAAAGAAGAAATTCTAAAAAGAATAAAGAAAAGAAATTAAAAAGAAAAAAGGCTAGAATAGCTAGAAAAAAAGACACACAAAATATCAAATGTTATAAATGTGGGAAAATAGGTCATTTTGCAAATAAATGCAAATTAAAAAAGAAAATAAGTTCTTTAGAAATAGATGAAGAATTAAAAGATAAGATTTCAAAAATATTATTAGAAACAAGTTCTAGTTCAGAGTTTTCTGAATCTTCAGATGAAGAGAATGAAATAAATTTTTCAGAAAATGATTTATCAAATGAGTCAGATTCTGATTGTGCTTGTAGCACTAAAGGATCTTGTTTAAAACAATTAGATGATAATTCGGAAAATGAAAAATTTTATAAAATAATGTCTCAATTTAAAGATATAAATGTCTTAACAGATAATAGCCAGTTAGAATTTTTAAAACAAATAAAAAATTCTGAATTAAGGTCAAAAATAATTGATGATATTCAAAATCTTCCTTCTACCAGTAGTAATAATGAAAATGATTTTGAAAATAAAATTTATAATGAACCATATTCTATGTTAGAAGTTCAGAAATTAATGAAAGAAAGAAGTAATAGTTTAACGTCAAATACTTCAATAAATGATTTGAATAATGAAGTTCAAAATCTTCAAAAGGAAATCCAATTTCTTAAGATAAGAAATATTGGTTTTGAAGAAAGAATTTCTAATTTAGAAAAAGGAAAAGAAATAATTACTTTTCAAGAAGAAAAACCACCAAATGGTGAGGAACAATTTTTAACTTCATTAGATATTATTACTACTCAAAAGTGGTATACAAAAATTACTCTTTTAATTGATAATAATTTTCAAATTGAATTAACTGCATTAATTGATAGTGGTGCAGATATTAGTGTCATACAAGAAGGTATAATACCTACCAGATATTTTTTTTAAACTACTCATAGTTTAAGACATGTTGGAGGAGAAAAATTAGATATCCAGTTTAAACTCCCCAAAGCATACATTTGCAAAAATAAAGTTTGCATTCCAGAAAGTTTTTTATTGGTTAAAAACATTACAAATCAAGTTATACTTGGAACACCATTTTTGAAAAAATTATATCCTATTTATCATATTGATTCTAAAGGATTAAAAGGAACTTATGAAAATAATCAAATAAATTTCCAATTTATAATGGAACCATTTTCAAAAGTATTAAATACTATAAAAGAAAATATTCTTAGGAAAAAGAATCAAATGATGTTTTAAAACATGAAATAAATATTTTGACAATTGAAGAAAAGCTTCAAAATCCTAAATTACAGGATAAAATAAAATTAATAATTAATAATTTTTCATTGGAAATTTGTACTGATCATCCAAATGCTTTTTGGGATAAGAAAAAGCATATTGTTAGTCTTCCATACGAAGATGATTTTGATGAAAAGAAAATTCCAACCAAGGCTAGACCTTGTCAAATGAATTCTGAATATTTGGAATTATGTAAAAAATAAATACAATCTCTTTTACAAAAAGAATTAATACAACCTTCAAAATCTCCGTGGTCATGTACTGCATTTTATGTTAATAAACATAGTGAAATTGACAGAGGAATACCTAGGATGGTAATAAATTACAAACCTCTTAATAAAGTTTTAAAATGGATTAGGCATCCTATTCCTAATAAAAAAGATTTATTAGATAGATTATATGATTCAATAATATTTTTCAAATTTGCTTTAAAATCAGGATATTGGCAAATACAGATTAATAGTAAAGATCAATACAAAACAGCTTTTACTGTTCCGATAGGACATTATGAATGGAAGGTAATGCCTTTTGGTCTGAAGAATGCTCCTTCAGAATTTCAACAACTAATGAATGATATTTTTATTCCTTATAGTGAATTTATCATTGTTTATATTGATGATATCTTAGTATTTTCTAAAGATATTGAAACCCATTTTAAACATTTGAATATTTTTAAAATTTTGATTATTCAAAATGGTTTAGTTATATCTAAATCAAAAATGAGTTTGTTTCAAACAAAAATAAGATTTTGGGTCACAATATTGAAAAAGAAAATATTATTCCTATCAACAGAAGTATAGATTTTGCTTCAAAATTTTCAGATGAAATATTAGATAAAACTCAATTGCAAAGATTTTTAGGAAGTCTAAATTATATTTCCTCCTACTATAAAAATCTTAATGAAGATATTGCAATTCTTTATGACAGTTAAAGAAAAATCCTATGCCATGGTCTAATAAACATACAGAGGCAGTCAGACAAATTAAGTCAAAAGTGAAATCACTACCTTGTTTAATGATTGCAAATCCTAATCTGGAGAAGATAATATAAACAGATGCTTCAGATATAGGTTATGGTGGAATTTTAAAACAAAAATCTAAAGATGATAAACAAGAATTTCTTGTTAGATACTACTCAGGCAAATGGTCTAATAGTCAGAAAAATTATGCTGCGGATAGCAAAAGAAATCTTAGCTATTGTTAAATGTGTGTTAAAATTCCAAGATGATCTGTATAATCAAAAGTTTATAATAAGAACTGATTGTAAATCTACAAAATTTATGTTAATAAAGATTTTAAACATGATGTTTCTAAACAAATGTTTGCAAGATGGCAGGCTCATTTAGCCCCATTTGATTTTGATATTCAATATAAGAAGGGTGAAGACAATAGTCCTCCAGATTTCTTGACTAGAGAATTTTTGAATAATGGCTGATCATAATTTTTATGATTGTAGGGTGATGCTCCCCAGGGGGAGGGCCTCTGGCCGTTACCGTGGTCGTGGAGGACGAGGAAATATCCTCGCCCAGCATGGCGGAAGAAGGCTTGTAGCAGAAAATATTTCTGCTAGAAGGAGTATGTCACCTGAGGATCCTTTATATGAAGAATTTATGGAGTTCATATCACAAAAGCAGGGTAATACTGCTTCATCATCATCCTCCTTTTCAAAAATCGTAGAGAGAAGAAGAAAATGAAGACCATATGGCTTCATATCATCAGAACAATTACAAAGAGGTAATAATCCTCTTAGAAGGTAAAGATTTACAATGGGTCAATGATCCATGGATGCTAATGCAGAGATATTTGGATAGTTCATCATATGCTGAACTGGCTTATAAGCCCAGATCTTACTTCGAAAATATTTTGAAGTTTTCAGGAAATTGTGAAATAACACATTTTACAGGTGCTGGTAGCGCCCAGAATGTTTATAACTTCAGTAAAATATTATTAAGCAGATTATATCAGCTGAAGAATGGGGTTTATCAACCATGAAGGATAAATAATATCTTCATCCTGAACAGAAAGTTCTGATCAAATTTAAATATTGGGATTATATTGAATCCCTTACTAAAGTATTTCTTTACGAAAATCCAAGAAGGAAGCACTCTTGGTTTATAAAGATTTGTGCTGATGTTTATAACAGGCAAATACCAAATTGGTTTGTTAAATGGTGGCTTACTTTTGGTCCATCAGTCCAAGTACTACCTGAGCCCTTCAAGGCCTTATATGCTGATTGGGTGAAAATATCACCTAAAATTATGAATCTGAATAATAATCATCACTGGAACGATAATATCGCTCCAATGTATTTCTTTATTGAATTCTCAATTCCTTGGATCTGGAAATGGATTCCAGAAGTGGGTTATACTCCAGAAAAAATCCGTTTTTAAAGAGAATTGGTTATACTAAATTCCGGGATAAATTAATCAAAGCAGATGCTAATGGAGTAATACAAGGTCAGGAATTAATTGATCAAATTAAGATAAAGTTGCAGGAATATCAGCAGAAAAAAACAGATATCTCCAAGGGATGAATAGTCCCTTCCAGCAAATTCATAGGATGCTCCAAAGGCAAAAGGGTATTGTTCCCGAGAAGAAATTATAGCTTCTTATATGGATCTTTTAAAGAAAGATTTAGCCCAGAACCTGAAAGATTCAAAATCAGAGGTTTCAATTTCAAGCCAAAGGCCATTGCCTTGCAGGAGAATCTCAGGAAGAAGATGAAGAAGTCGACATCGACATTGATGAGATGCTGCTGGCAATAAAAACTCAAGTAACCAGTTTTACGGTAAAAGCCCCAAAAACAATTAACATAGGCGGTTGCGGACTCCACCGACAGCAATACTGTAGCGAACTTCATAACTGATAGTTTGGAATCCGAAATCACTGTAGCGGATTTAAAATTTAAAATTTCAAATCCGTAATAGTAAAAGGCAGGGTCTGCCTATAAATATGTGTTAGTTTAGTGTTAGAGGGGAGAACTCAGAATCCGGAGTCTTCCTCTTCCCTTCCCTTCCCTCTCTCCTCTCTTGTAATCATCCATCCATCCCTCCTTTTGTAAATTTTCCTTTAATATACATACTTTTCCTTTCAAGAATTGAAGACTTGAAGACAATTTTTAGGGTAAGTCTTATTTAATTTTCTGTCTTTTAATATTTTATTTTCAGTTATATTTAGCCTAATGACAGGCTAAATACATAGTGTTAAACCATGAAACTTAGTTATTTGATTTTCCTGTAATGATGATGATTCTATATGTCTGAGTCGACTTGCTGTTTTAGGATTAATTAAAGAAAGTATGGGTTGTTGAATGCAAACAGGCATCTGTTTATTGTTTAAAGGATGATGAGGGTCTAGCCCGTTGTTAGCCTGGGATTGGCGTGTTAGGGCGTTTTACCCATTTTTATCTCTTTTAAACAATTTATCAGATTGACAGTTTGTAATCAGTGTAATAAATTCCTTATGCTTCCTTAATTAATCTTGAATCGTTGGATTGATTCCCCTTATGGTATCAGAGCATACAAAACATACATATATAGATAGATACATACATACATACATAGATATATATAGATACATATATAGATACATACATACATATATATATAGATACATATATATAATATATACATACATATATATATAGATAGATACATATACATATATATCTATATATATTGTTATCTTTCACGCAATGTCATCCATCTTTCACACAACACCATAGACTGGATCTGCTATTCAGTGGGTCGGGGATCATGTTTAATCTTGTTTAAGCAATTTTGACTTGCAATTGTTTTACATGTTGAAGTATTATTTAGGGGCATGTTATTACAGGAACATTTTTACTATATACATGACACTTTTTAAAATTTAATAGTAAAAAGACAAAAATACCCTTACCTCTATTTATATAAAAAAAAAATACCAACATTAACCTAAACAGTAGCAGTAAGGAAAAAATTTCAATTCCAGTAGAGTAGACTTTCACCTAAATCAGGTGAAAGTTTCTTATACTTTGGCGTCCTGGGCGAAACTCTTAGAAACTTTCGCCTAAATCAGGCGAAAGTTTCCAAGAATTGGCGGAGTCTTAAACTTCCGCCATAGGACGGCACAAAGTATTGGAGACTTTCGCCTAACCTAGCGAAAGTATTCAATAATTTGTGGTTCCTGTGGCGAAACTCTTGGAAACTTTGCCCAAAACAGGCGAAAGTATCCAATACTTTGTGTGTAATGTGGCGGAATTCTTGGAAAACTTGCGCCCAATCCAGGCGAAAGTTTCCAAGAATTTCAACTGGAATTTGACAGAATACAGTAAAATGTCTATGAATACTAAAGGATATTTTAGTAATTTCACAACAAAAAATTTTGAAAATATCCTACAAATAGTAAATTCCGTCCTGCAAATAACATTTTCGTTATTTATATCACAAAAGAGACATGTCTTTAATAAGTCTTTCTCCCATCAAACAAGTAAAGTCGTTTGATAGGATCCCACTCGACTAGAGATTCCGTCTCTAAGGCTCTGTTCTTTTCTGACTTGTGTTGGGGAAACTTTGGTTTTTTTGGAAATTTGTGAAGGGGAGTTTTTTTTTGAGAAATTGTGTAGGTGAGAGGTAAAAAAGTGAATGATTGTGTTTATTTTTGAATTTATGTGAGTAGATATTTAAAGGGAATTTTTAAATTTTAATTTAAATTCTTGTGAAAATGAAGTTGTTTCTTTGTGTAAAGTTTTGAAAGAAAAAAGTGATAATTCTTGGGAAATAGCCACAAGAGAAAGTGATGTGTGAAGGAGATCGACGCAATTTGCATGGAATGATAACTATTTATTATTTTATAATTTTGGTTGATATAATCAGATTATGTTACATTAACAGAGTTAGGGGTTAATTGTAATGGTTTGGGCAATTAAGGGGGCTTATGGTAAAATTCTCAAACTTGGGGGGTCCATGGTAATTAACCCAAACTGCAAGAATGTGTATGTAATTAACCTTATAAAAAGGGCAATTATATTAACCTCCGTTAATTTTGGTTAAAATTATAAATAGATTCCCTCAAATTTTTTAATAGTTACATTTATCTACGCCGAGTTTTGGTTTGTATTTGGAATTACAAATAAACCCATTTGAGACAAGGAACTGAACTTGGTTTTTGTGAGAGAGGGGACTTTTGTACATGTTTTACAGTTCACGACGATACTTAATACCTAAATTTGACACGTGGTGTTTTCAATACTACAGATATTATTACAGACTAAATTCGAGTACTGGCAATACTTTCTCCCTAAACTCGATCGCATGTTTTCTTCACTACAGACGATACATATTGTTTTAACATATATACTGTGACATTCAACAACTACACGTAATACATCAGAGTTATATGTGATACGCGTATAAATCAAAGGATACGTGCTACTCTGATACTTTGAGAGTTAAACTAATAATCGTGATGTATCAGCAGTACATGCAATATGCTAGAGGTGACACGTTGCTATCATAACATAATCGCGATAACATTAAAGACTAAATTTGATACACGTGTTGTCAAACAGTAATATAAGGTTTTGTCTTTTTGTTGACCTATTTGGTATCTTGGAAAATCTAGAAATAATCAGGGGTAATTGTATTGTCAAAAAATCAAGGGTTGTATTTTTAATTTCACCAAAGTCGAACGGATGTAGTAAATATATATTAGTTCGCCTACACCAAGATCCGAACTCAAAAATGGACATGACCTCGTACCCGCCCAAACCCGCCAAAACATGGGCCGCCCCACCCACCCGCACACCATGAAACATCGAGCCACCTTTCTGTTGTCGACGACTAATCCTTCTCCAGTGGCACTCTTTCTTCTCTTCTCTCAACTCGGAAGCCGGCGTTACCTCTCACGCGCCTCCAAAACCGGCGAGTTTCTCTTATTCCGCCTATTCCTTTGTTCCTCATCAAAGCCCGGTAAATCTTCTTGCTTTCTTGTGTTCTCTCTGAAAAATCGTGTGGGATTTGTTTCATTATTGATCCTCAAGAATGTGTGATGATGTTTTGATCAAGTATTAATTCACCGGAGTAAATTTCTGGATACAGCTGGGATAGTTCAGGGATACTGCCATTCACCAATTCGTGTAAAAAAACATCAAATTTTCAATTCCACAAATACTTAGAAGAAAGACAGCATGCCGCAGGTGAAAATTGTCGCGAAGAATTTTATGGATATGGTGGCCTCACTGCCAGCCATGAAGCTTGACAAACTCTTCCAAAACGCCTTCATCTGTGAAGCCATCCTCAGGTTTTGTACTCTCGCTTCCTTTTTTTCTTTTTCCGTTTTTTATGAAATTCCACTTTTTGTTGAAATGAATGGTTAAGTTGTATAATTGTAGTTTGGAAATCTTTAATGGGTTCAGTGAGTAAACTAATATTTGTTTGAATTGTAAAAATACGACTATTTTGATTTTGATGTTAATTTATATAACAACTGATTGTTAATTAATTTGTTGTTTTTTGGAGACTGGCTGGTTGCTCATGTGGGTCATTTTCTTGCAGATCGTTGCCTCCGTTGGCCAAGAAGTACGTGGTGCATCTACTTTACATTGATGTCCCGGTACCAGGCAAGTCACTGGAGGACTGGGTGCTTCCAGATGGACTTTCAAAGCATAAAGTAGCAATTGATAGGCTTACTCAATTGAGAGTTTTGGCTGAAACTTATGACAGGTAGCACTTGTCCTTTCGTACTTCCTTTTTCTTTGTCATGTTTTAAACTTCTACGATTCTCCTATTTCCTGGTAATGAGAAGT